>JAHBCN010000554.1:0-172002 GCA_019359885.1 Listronotus oregonensis | reverse complement strand
TTTGTTTTTAATATTTCCTTGGTGAAAGTCACCCTAAAATCGGTTATGTTTAGATACTATTTTCTCTTAGACTCATATTTCAAAAATCCGTTACAGCAGCAGCATATATTATTTCCTTACCTTTAAAATGGTGTATAATTTATGTCATTTAAGTAAAAAATAGTTACCGAAAAATGTTATCTCCTGTAGGCTTGCAATCGGAAACAACATCGCATCGATACACCGAATTTGGAAGAACCTAAATAAAATATAATAATTTTAATGCGGCTATACGAAAAGTGGTAATGGGAGTTTGTTAGTCTTCGCCCACCGTCTCCGCGTCCTTCGCCGACCCCTAAGGTGTAGCGTAAATGCACTTATAAGTACGTTTATATTGTTAGCTTATAGCTGGATTTTTTTTCCCCTGTTTAAACTCGCTTTAAGTGGTTTAAATTATTCAACCGTTTTAAAATTAAAAAGGGTAGGTTTAAATTGTTAACTATAGCTGGATTCTTTTTAAAAATCATCAATGCCAATTATCAACTTTCTTGTACATGATTTTTGACATTTTTAGCTAAAATTAAGGAAAATATAATTATAAAAACACAATGAATAAAATTTAAAACAAGCCAAGAACCTAACGGGTTAACAATAAAATAGAAAATGCACCTATATAAAAAATGAGGTTAAATTTCCATTTGCTGTCTGAGTTTAAAAAACTGGATAAAAAAAATTGTGCGTAAATATTGCACTGGCTTAAAATGGGCCTTAGCTTAGTAAAAATAACTTAACTTGCTATTCTTGTGGGCATTTTTAACAATATTATAGTGTAGCTTATTGGATAAAAAAAATAAGACGGAGCAAAAACCTATTTAAAATCGCATTATTTATGAGTAGAGCTAGAGCCGAAAAATCATCGTCATCAGTAATATAAAGTTTCTTCTGTAAAACATGTTCATTTAGTATTGTTAATTATGTTCCTGCGCAGGCTGACAACCAATTGGATACAGGGGATAGCAATAAGGGGTGAAAGTGCAAAATTTTTGGGAAAAAAATCGCCATCGATAATATGTCAGCCATTTTGGTCATTTAAACTTGAACCCCTAAGGTGTCTAAATCCAAAAGGGCAAAAATCAAGAGATTAAATCTGCTCATAATTTTTTTAGTCCGACGCACAGTTTTCACCTGGAAAAATTAAATTTAGATATTTTCCTGCAAGGTAATATTGTTATTGCTATGATCATGCATGGGGATTTCAAAAATATTTTTTATTTTAAGACAAATCAGTGACGTACCATCAATATCTGCCAAAATAGGCATGTCAAATTCCATAAGAACGCCACTGGTGAAAATAAAAAAAATGTAGTACAGTAAAAATTGCCTGTTGGTACATTTTATACGTATGCCAAATTTTATTAAGAAATCTAAAGTGGTATAACTGATATTAATAATAAATAATTGATTTTTGAAAATTTTACTACCCTGTATCTTAAAACTTAGGACATTTAGGACATCATTCATATAAAGTTTTTTTCTTAAATGGACCCAAAAATTTCCCCCTTAAATATTAGCATTCAATTAAAAAACACCCTATATAAAGTAAGTAAGCGCTCGGGGTATACCCCGTTTTACTGCCCTCGGTCTCCACCTAACTGTCAGCCCTTTTGGATTTGATACCTTAGGGGTTCAAGTTTAAGTAGCCAAAATGACTGACATATTATCGATGACGATTTTTCCCAAAATTTTGCACTTTTACCCCTTATTGCTAGCCGCAGTATCCAATAGGTGGTCAGCCTGCGCGGGAACATAATTAAAAATACTAAATGAACATGTTTTATGGGAGAAACTCCATATTACTGATGACGATGATTTTTCGGCTCTAGCTCTCTGTCTATATAAGAAACATTGGCCGAAAATAACATCCGTCGAAAATCTTATTTGTCACAATGATTAAAAAAAATATTTTAAAATTCGGACAGTTTATTAATATTTTACAATTTTCCTTTTAATTCAATAAATTTTTGTTCATTGCAAGTAAAGAATATGAATGGACACTTCTCTCTAAATCTAAAGAAATTTGCCATTGCTAAACACGAGATAATTTTTTCTAATTAAATTTATGTAATAACTGGCCGATGGCATTGTTTTGGGCCACTGTGTGGGCGGTAAAGTGGCCAAATGACATCCTGCCGGCCACACAGATTACTTGCGGTAACATTCTTAAGATAAATAACCATATCGCTCCTTCCATCCAGTCCCAAGACGCACTAATGACCAAACAATACTACCAACTGGCTGTGGAAAGGTCCCTAGATACGTGATAGAGACTTCTCCGAAGTAATGACAACCTAACTTTCAGATAAGAGCAGTCGGGATAATAAAAATAATTTTATGGGGACGTTAATAAAGGGAAATATTGTTCTTTTGATTTGTTAAGAAACGAGAGTGGTTTTTGGCTATTTCGAGTGTTTGTGAGTTATAATGGACTTATTAATGGGTTGCAGGGATTAAATAGAATAGATTTTTATCGTTACCTTATTGGTGTTTAAAGGAAAGATTTCCTTTTCAAATAATATTATTTTTCGGACATCAAAAATTTTTTTCTAACTACACTGTAAGTTTAAGTAACGTCATTTATTGTGTTTACGTTCCTTAAAAAGCAGCATGGTAAAGCACATCCAAACTGTGCGCCGCTTCACCAAATGGTGGGTATGGTATATTATATTATCAATTATCATAGTCTCTGCGAAGTAATTATTATAAAAGCAAAACTATAATTTTGTTTAAATGTTTAGTGTATTTTATAAATTTTTTCGTTATTATACAGAGTGTCCCAAATTGGTGGGGAATGTATGGGGATCTTGGAACCACGATAGATAGAAAATCGGTTAAATGGGAAAAGTTTTGGACAATTATGTTAGTAAGCTAATCCCGTTTACTACATAGTTTTATCTATTCAGGTTTTTGAATAAATTTAAAAAAACCTGAAACATGCATTTTCGAAAATCGGCCATATTTTTTTTATTATTGAAAATTTTTCAAATCTGTAGAAACTTCTTCAAAGCAACTTTTTTGTAGAATATGACCGAGTAGTCAATTTTTATTTTCTACGTTTCGGGTTTTTAGAATCATCATCAACTTTATTTTTTTATATGGGCGCCATATTGGATTTTTTCGCAGCCAAATAGTGCTTTTTATTCTGATTTCAACAATGTTATAGTTTTGGGGTTTATAACCTCATCTACTTCAAAAAACAAATATTTTCTCAGTTGGCCTTGATTTCGGCGACTGTCATCTAGCGTCATTAGCAGCAGAAGAAATGTTAATATAGCTGCGCAAACGTATTTCGACAATTTTCCAGAAAGGCAGCATCCTAAACTAACATACTTTCGAAAACTGGTTACAAATTTGCTTGAATTCAGAAGTTTTAAAAAACCACGACCTAAGAAGTACGTTGAAGAAAATCGACAACGAGATGCTGCAGTTAACCAACATTTTAAAGAAAATCCAACATCTTCAGCCAGGGATGTTGATAGAGAATTCCACATACCTAAGTCAACCATTCATGGGGAAGTTAGGACTATTTAAAAAAATATCGTTAATTATGTTGAGAGAAATGGACAACATTTTGAATTTTAGGTCGTTATTTTACATCTTCATTTTACTAGGAATATTAGTTTAGCCACTTTTCATTGTTTTTGTTTTCACTTGTTTTAATTAACTTGTTAAGTGTAGTTTTGTTGTAGCACGGTATTAACGTTATAGCTATGTTCGCAAATCCATTTTTGTAAAATGTCTGTTCAGCTTATCTATTTTGCCAATTACTAATATTTTATTGTTTACAAAAAAAAGACGTTCGCCGAAATCAAGGCCAACTGAGAAAATATTTCTTTTTTAAAATAAATGAGGTTATAAACTCTTAAATTATAACATGTTATACATTGTTAAAATCAGAATAAAAATCACTATTTGGCTGCGTAAAAATCCAATATGGCGTCCATATGAAAAAATAAAGTTGATGATGATTCTAAAAACCAGAAACGTAGAAAATAAAAATTGACTACTCGGTCATATTCTACAAAAAAAAATTCACTAATAAAAAAAATATGGCCGATTTTCGAAAATACATGTTTCAGGTTTTTTCAAAATTTCTCAAAAACCTGAATAGATAAAACCATGTAGAAAACGGGATTAGCTTACTAACATAATTGTCCAAAACTTTCCCCATTTAACCGATTTTCTATCTATCGTGGTTTCCAAGATCCCCATACATTCCCCACCAATTTGGGACACACTGTATAGGTAAAAAACATCTTTTTGTTTGCATCTTATATTTTAAAAAACATATTTTTCTTTTGTTATGTACTTAACCCTACCCATACTTAACAGCCGTTTTCAGGCCGAAAATAAGGTGTAATCAAATCAGTAATTTCTATTGATCTACCCTGATATTCCCTTTCTTAAAAAACTTCATCTACAAAAGTAGGAGAAGGCTTTAAACAAACCTTGTTTGGCATAAACATATTCAAGGGGGCAAGGCGGGATAGTTCTTGTAAACACACCGAATAGCAACCTTGATTAAACACACTAAATAACATCACTCCGGAAATAATAACTTTTTCAATGTTTATGGCATTGTACCATAAATCACATTTTTATAAATCGATGATTCTTTATTTTTAAAGCCACAAACCCATTTTTGTTTATTATCTGAAGTGACAGAAAAGATATGTCATTCACTTTAGATGCTCAATTCGATTGCTGTTGATCAAGTCAGTTTACAAAACGTGTTATTGAATAATACAACCTACTAGAAAGAGATAAAATGACATCAAAGTGCCCAGCTGACCAAATAAACCATGTGGCCGGTGCAATCGAATCTTGGAATGACAGTTCCAATAAATGTTTATATTTAAATCGATGTTGCCTATATTAACACAAAAACCAATATTTTTAAATAATTTTATTACATTATCAAGATAATTTCCCGATTTTGATTTTTGAGATCTGGCATTTTGTTTACGTTTTCTAAAACAAAGACAAACAGATCACTATACCAAACACCCTGCCTACAAACTGGCGTTGCGTTAATTCTAGTCCTTGAGTTCGTTGCCACGAGCAAATGTGTTTACACCCAACTTAATTTTCACAAATTTTTATATAATTTATTAATTTTTTTATTTATTACCTATTATACAGTATATCCGCGAATGCGGTTAACAAAAGGGCAAATGGACCAAAAATTGAAAGATACAAAAACAATTTATTCTTGATAAAAAAAAATTGCCTGTCGAAAAAATATGAACTACGATGATAAAATAGATTCTTTTTATGCAGGGCGTCTCAAAAATGCAAAAACATAAAATTAAACAAGAGCAACCAGTTGTTTTTTGGCCTTCTAACGTAAAATGATAAATTTACGTCTAATCCTAATTTCGAACTTACTGAAGAAAATTTACGAAAAATAAAAAAACAGCATTTTTGCAAGTACCCATTTAACTATTTTCATATTATGACTTTTATACCTGTACATTATTACCTGTTGTTGTAGTTGTTAGTCAGTGTCAAGAAATATTCTTTAAAATGTTGACCGTAGAACAAAAAGTTTTCATAGTACAATGCTATGGAAGTGGTCGGTGCTCTTATCGCTATGTAGTGGAAGAATTCCAATGCAATGTTTCTGGCGTGAACCTTTTGAAAGTTGGTGTTCACAAACTGGTGAATGATTTAAAAAAAACCGGATCAGTTTTTGCCATTTAAAAACAATATTATTAAGAAGATGCCTGAACAGTTTTAATGTTGCAATCTGTAAATAAAAATCCATTGCTTTCCTTAAGAAACAGAGTTAAGCATTTAAAGGTGGTACAAAAAACTACTCTTCGCAGTATTAAAAGAAAATTAAATTTACCCTTACAAGCCTCATTTCAAAGAAACTTTGGAAGCTGGGCATGAAGCTAAAAGGCTAGATTTATGTTTATGGGTTGAAAATGAGATTTTAAACGTCAATATAATTATGCGTGCGATGAAACCATTATCGGTTGAAGAGATTCTAGCCAGTTTTGATCACATTAGGAAGCAGTTGAAGAAGTGTATTGAACATGGGGGAGGGGTTTTTAAACTATGACTTTTGAGTATTATGTTTCGTCCATTATGAATTTATTTTTATAATTATTTAGTAATGTGAAGGTAATAATCAAGTAAGAGTAGTAAATTGCGTACTTGCAAAAATGTTTTTTTTTTATTTTTCATAAATTTAAATTTTCTTTAGTAACTTTGGAATCAGGATTGAAAGTAAATTGGGAGCAAGTTCTTTTTATCGTTACACCTTAAAAGGCCAAAAAATAACTGTTTGCTCTTATTTGAATTAATGTTTTTGCATTTTTGGGACGCCCAGTATAATAGGAATCTATTTTTTTTTATCTTAGTTCATATTTTTTCGACCAGCAAATTTTTTTATTAAGGTTAAATCAACATTTGAAATTTTTAAACCTCGCTAACTTCAACTCCCGATAAGTAAAAAAAACTCGATAACCTAAAATTTTTAACCTTTCCCATGAGCTTTAGCTTATCGAGATTCTACTGTATTATACTTAGTAGGCTTATAAACTAGTATTTATTTATTTTAGTGCTTTTAGCCCATCCTAAATTTGTATTAAAATAAAAGATCAAAAAACGTGTAAATGCAAAAAAATTACTAAAAATAATAAGTTTAAAGGTTTTTTTTGGTACTAGCCCCTCTGATGTTCTTACCAAGTCATTGTGAATGTAAATAAAGATACTTGGACCTATTATAAATATAATAAAATGGCCTAAATTAAAACTCCGAATTTTCGCGCATATGATGGGCGAAAAAAGGCCGATCTTTACCCACCTCCTTTTAGCGGTTTTTCCGACTTTTTTCTTCGAAACAAAGAACCATCTTGTTTGTTTATTGATTTTTAATAAAAGCCCTATTAACAATATCGCGATTAAATAAAAGTTAAATTAAATTTTTTTACTCTAAAAAATTAGCTACTTGTTGTAGGTTTTTACTCTACAATTTTAGTTGGAACCTTCGATTTTTTGGGAAAATATAATATTCACCAATGAAAAAGTGTTTCGGTCGTGTTACAATGGGATACTTAAGGTATACAGGCCTCAAAGAACACGATTTGATGAAAAATATACCCAAAAGGACAAAAGAAGTGGGCGATTTTCGGTAAATGTTTGGGGTGGCTGAGTGCACAAGGACTTGGTGTATGTTATTTTATCGAAGGAAGGTTTAATGCGGAAGGAAGGTTTAATGCGGAAGTATATATAGATCTACTACAGAATATCATGCTTCCTTCTGTACTGGATCGATTTCCGAACAGAAATTTTATCTTCCAGTCAGATAAGTGTCCCGTTCATACGGCCCGGCAAGTCGATGAATGAATGGAAGAGCAGCGCATCAGGGTTTTACCGTGGCCGGTACATAGTCCGGATTTAAATGTTATGGAAAATGTTTGTGGCTTATTAGTTAAAAAAATAAAAAGGGAAAATAAGCTTAGGCTGCAAAATGTAAACGAACTTAGGGATAAAATTTTAGAGGCGTGGAATAAGTTACGAGAAAATCCGGACTACGCCCAGGCTTTGGTCCATTCGATGCCTGAAAGGCTAAACTCTGTCTTAGAAAAAAATGGGGCCGCAATAAAATATTAAATTTGTTTAAAAGGATATTTAAGTTTGTTTAAGTATATAAAATTTTTAATTAATTAATTAATTTTTATAAAATATATTTTTTTTCATTCATTTTATTTACAGTAATTAAAAGTAAAACAAGGTTTAAAAAGAAAAATTTACAAAAATCGGCAGAAAAGTAAAAATTTTACAAATTTTTTGACCAATGGCCGTCACTGTACCACTGTTCTATTTTACCTTTACTGTTTTTTTCAATAAATCTACTAAAAATTATCTAGGTATGTAAAAAAGAATAAAAAAAGTTATATGTCCAATAACAATTTTCTATTAAAAATACCTATTTTATAAAAGCGATTCCTTAAAATATTGTTAAATTTATTTTAAATCTTATCTCCGCTCTGTATATTCGTTTAACGTGACCTTTTCACTGGCAAAAAACTGATCAATGATCTGTGGTCACACGTCATCGACACTCGGGCAATGAGGTGGAAGTTCCATTTCCGGTGACGTGACGCTCACTTACCTAAAGATTTTGTCAGGAAAGATGACCGCGAGGTCTTCGTGGACAAACAAAATTCCAGAGGCGTACAAGTCAGTAAAAAAACTACTACCAATGTACCTAATTATTTTTTATAAAGCAGGTGTTAAGAGGAGACCTATAAGATTGGATAAGCTTAATCAGAAGGTACTTACAAAACTTTTCCTACTTTTGCAGGACCTTTGGGCCACCAAAAATCTTGTCCAGTTTAATGCCTTAAAACTGGATTTGCTTACGCTGTCGCAAAAAAGTCTGCGTACTCAACCACCATTTACTTATGAGCGGCCAAGTTCTGCAGGACAAAGCCTCATTTAACTTTTGAAAATAACATGTCCATGAACATAGCAGCTTTAGGAAAATATATTTTTCGAGCCAAAAAGTATTTCGCCCCTTCGGAGAAATTAGCTAATATAATTCTTCTTTTAACAGCTCCCAATAAAGCAATACAAAGTGCCACTTCTATGCATTCCGTTACAGTCCATTTGGAAAGGCTCCAAACTTTCCACTTTGTTTGTTTGTTTGTCCCTTTAAACCTGCTGCCTGAAAAGGTATTCTCTTTCCCGACAAACCTTTTAATCTTTTAGTCCCGTGTTAATAAAGTATCATACCAAAATCACACAAAATAAGGGCTAAGTTTCTATTCAAAAATCTCGGCCTAATTTTGATGAGTCAGTGAGTTAGTCAGTCAGTCAGTAGTAAAATTGTCAATTTTCGAAACAAAATATCTCAAAAACCATTTGACTCAATTTTATTCACAGCTAATTAGAATACTTATGTGAATTTGCATACCAAATCTTGTACCTTAACACATTAAGCGACAACAAAATTATGATAGGGGAGAAGAGCCTTAATTTCTTAATCTACTGGACACCCACGTTAGGTGGACTGTCCAGGATAAAAAAATGCAATCCTTGCAGATTTATCTGTTATAATTTGAAGTTACCGGTTTTTAATTTTTAATTATGTCTTATGTTTTTAATTTAAATTATGGGAAAACAAAAGTAATTTTAAAATATCTTGTGTTTAACCAATAATGAGTTTTTGTTTAACTGTTGGAAAGTTAAGAACTTTGAAAATAAAATTCCTATATAGGGTATTTCAAAAGTTGTTTATTTTTACCTCTATATTAAGGTATTGAAATAATGACAATTTGTAGTCCGTCAACCCCCCTGGGTTTTTAAAAATTACTTAAAATAAAACAATTTCCGTCTAAATCCTTAAATTTTACAACATAGCCTAGGAATTTAAATAAGTATGATGATTATTTAGTAATTAAAGTTGTGGTATTTTTATTTGTTTTTTTTTTAATTCACTTAATTCTAGACTAGTTAATTGACTTAAACTTTTTGACCCCCTCTACATATTTTTCTGGTGGCGGCCCTGGACACTCTTTCTTCCATCTACTTTTTCCTGCATGATAGGTTGTAGTATTGCATAATTGTCCTTTCTTAGGATGCATCCAAGGTATAGTCCAGGGCAGTTAGATCAAAATCAGCCATATTAACTAAATTTGGCCGTCACACAGATATCGAGATGCGGTTTTCTGCATTGTGTTCAGGAAGGTCACAGCACACGATGAGGTAGGGTGTAGGGGGGTGGCTCTGTGGGGCTGTCCAGGGGGTGAGTTGGGGGGGAAATGGCAGCGTGCATGAAAATCGCTCCAAACTCGTTACTCGAGGGTTTTCGGGGATGCCAAATTCAATTCTGGCATCAGACATCCCCGCAGGCCTTCGGGGTCCCTGTTTCCGATTGTCTTGGGGGGGGGCGTCAGCGGCCGTAAAAATCAGACATTCCACTTCACCGGGGATATGAATAATAAAATTTTTTATGGAATATCAAATCAAGAAATATTACAAATATTATAAAAACAATTGCTTTGGGAGTCTTTTGTGGCTCGAAGCTACATTTGAAAAAGGCGCCAATGCTCAAGAGAGTAGAGTATCGTTACCATCGGGACCTGCGCACAGAAATATTCTGTGTCGACTGAAGAGAAAAAATATGGCTCCAGTTCCCGCGCGCAGTCGGCGTCTTTATATATGGCATCAGTATTAGATCTCTCGTCCCAGACCACGCTGCTTTTTTGTTGCATGTCGATACAGTGCTACAGTAGTCAAGTGTCTTGGATTTTGGACCTTTTTTAGTGATTGAGTTCTGTTCAGCACTCTTATAAAACGTTGATTTTTTCTTATACGTAAATATAGTGCTCAAATAATAAAGCCCTGTCTGGCTCTCTTGGACCACGTGGGTTTTCCAGTATACGTCAATGCAGTGCTAAAGTGATAAAGTTTTTTGGATTTTGGACCATTTTTTTGGTGTTTGAGTTTTGTCCAGCACTCTTGTAACTGATCTTTGCTAGATCAAGTGTTCAAGGATTGTTTTTCAAGTTTTTCAACGGAATTGAATATTGGCCTGAGCTGACAATGGAAGTTTCTGGAGATATCGGAAGCTGCGATATTGAAGAGGTATGTATCTTTTATGGGATATTTTATGGAAGGGACTTTGAACATATGATAGATGCGTGGCCATATAAGGGGCAAAATATTATTAAAGAATATTATAGCGTATAGAGGACCGTAATTGTTATGTCTACGAAGTTTTTTTGACGGTGGTCAGGGAAGGTTATATATGCATGCATATACAACAATACATACATATATGTATAGCCCGAGCATGCGCTTATCCGACAAACACTTCGTAGATACAAAAAAGACTTTCTATTCTCCAGAGGAGGGGCGGGTGTATGTACGTAGAGCTATATATGTACCAAAGAAGATAGAGCGTCCATTCATCAGCCTTTCTAATGCTATGATTTTCGGAGTCGTCGTATGCTATCAGACGGCATTCACTCTAGAATTTCTACCTGTGGTGACCCGAACTGAGGAACTAACTTCCCTATTTTAAGTGATCTTCTATCATCTTTGTATGTACATATAGTGCATCCAGGTTCAATCTGCGGTAACGGCAAGCACATGCATGTACCCCAGGCTGTGACCCGAGATGCGTGCAGGTATAAAATTTAAATTAATAAAATTGAAGAAAAGAAGAAAAATCGTATACTTCCCGAGAAATTCAGTTAGGCATGATAATATGGCCATTTTGTATAATATAGGCAAAATATATGCATTACCGAGCATGATGTATACCCAATGATACATACGTGTGCATAATACATGCATTGTTATGTAAAATATCTCGCAAAGGTGTACACTTTTGATGCACAGTTAATGGATAATTATGTATGAGTTATGCAGAATGTTTGCATGACTTTTGCAGAACTTTGCAAAAATGGTGCCTTGGTATGGCTCCTTAAATACTGCCAAAATCCATGTATATTTATGCATAATCATGTATAATCAAATTTCTCGGGTACTGGCCTTTGCGGTAAACTGCGGTACTTTTTGGTCACGGACCCTAACATGCTATTTCAATCTAATACTCGATGTTTTTTGTTTTTAGATGGCAAACTTAGGACAAGAAATATTTTGCTACATCTGCCGCTATGTAGATAGTTGGCGTGGCTCCTGCAGCATTGATAGCTCTCTCATAGAACTAACACCGGCTGGAGCCCTGACGTTAATTGGAACATCCAAAGACCGTATGGACGATGATTTCCATGGTATTATCTCCAATATATCGGTAATAACTGTACATAAAACATGTTACAAAAAGTATACTCATCCGGTTAATACAAACGCTGCACGAAAGAGAAAACTCTCTGAAAAAAATTCCGGAGAGGGGTCGTCTAAAAATATAAGAGTAGAAGAAGACAATGATGATAATAATGATGAAGAAAGTAATAACGATGGATTCGATTGGAAAAATAAATGTTTTATTTGTACCAAAACAAAAAACAAAACCAAACAGTGCACCCCCGGGTAATTAGAATATCAGGATTAAATTTGGCATCCCCGAAAACCCCCGAGTAACGAGTTTGGAGCGATTTTCATGCACGCTGCCATTTTTCCCCCCAATTCACCCCCTGGACAGCCCCACAGAGCCACCCCCATGCACCCCCGGGTAATTAAAATGCCAGAATTGAATTTGGCATCCCCGAAAACCCCCGAGTAACGAGTTTGGAGCGATTTTCATGCACGCTGGCATTTCTCCCAATTCACCCCCGTGCACCCCCACAGAGCCACCCTCGCGCACCCCCGGGTAATTTTAATGCCAGAATCGAGTTTGGCAGCCCCGAAAACCCCCGAGTAACGATTTCTGAGCGATTTTTCCGAGTTTCCAGTCGTTCTATAACGGTGCAATTTACGATGCAATTTGAAAATGCATTTTCCGGCCCAGGAGGCCTTTTTCAAAAAAGCGAGAACCTACACCCTACCTCATCGTGTGCTGTGACCTTCCTGAACACAATGCAGAAAACCGCATCTTGATATCTGTGTGATGGCCAAATTTAGTTAATAAATTATTGATGGGACTAACATCTCTTATTTAAATGAAATCAAGAATGCTAAGAGTTGTAGGAGACGCCACTCCCCAGACATGAGAACAATATTCTAAGGACTGTATGACTCCTTGTTCTGCAGAACTTGGCCGCTCATATGAAATGGATGAGCATTGGCGCAGACTTTTTTCACGACAGCGAATATGACTGTGTCTTGAAAACATTAAACTGGACAAGATTTTTGGTGCCCCAATCCAAGATTACGTTAAGGTCCTGTTAATAAGATATCTGCGTTGACCTGCGCTTGTTTTCCAGATCAGGCTCAGAGTCTGGTTAGGGAAATTAAATATTAGAGTGAAGTGTATTATCGTCGGCAAAATTATAAATAAGGTTGAATGTAAATGAAATAAGATAGTTGATAGTTAATGTGAAGAAGAAACGGAGCTGGTGCCAGAACTGAGCCCTGGGGCATCTCCGCAGTAATTTGTTAGAAGCTGAAAGAATGACCATCTTGAATAACTGATATACGTCGATTAGAAAGGAAACTAAAGATTTAAGAACAAGGCTAAGGTATAGGAAAGAAGGAAATATGTTAAGGGCCCCATCATGCCAGACCTGATCAAAAGCTTTGGATATGTCAAGAGCTACAATCTGAGATTCACCAAGAAACTCAGGGGACTTATTCCAGTTGTCTGAGACAAAGGAAAGAAGATTAGTTGTAGATCTTTTATGACGGAATCCATAGTGTCTGATTTGTAAAATTTTGTGTTTTTCCAAATAGTTTAGGATCTGGATAATAATTAATTTTTTCATTACCTTACAAACATCTAAAAGAAAATATATAGGTCTATAATAAGAAGGCAGAGTTTAAGATTCTTTTTTGGGAAGAGGTTACACACGATCAGCTTTCCAGCTCTTCAGAAACATTCCCATCTTGTAAGAGGGGCGAGTTAAGATGGGTGCAAGCTTGGAAGCATATTTTTTAAGACGATTGCTGGTATGCCATCCAGCCGAGACGATGATTTGATATTCAGAAAAGAAAGGATACGCTTGATCTGATTGACCTTAATAATGATATCGGACATTTTATAAGGAATAAAGGCAACTGCTGGAAGGGAGAATCAAGGGTAGCAAATTGTTTCGCAAATAGTTTGGTTTTCCCTTTAGAGAAAAAAACAATTTTACTTTCAAAGATTGGGGGTGGAAAAGACCTTTGACCCAAAGCTCTGACTAATGTTTTTGGCAAATGATTAGAATTTACTGCCATTCAAGTAAAAAAGGACTTTATCTTTTATCCGATTGTTAAAACGGCCTTTGGTTCCTGAGATAGATGATTATATTGATTTTCTGCTTGGATGCAAGCCTGTCAATTGTCCGGACTAGGGTTTTAAAGAAAATTATTGAGTTCGAATTTTTAGAAGTCTGGCTTTGTCACAGGATTTAAAAAACCATGGTTGGTGATTTAAAGATTTTAGGCTTTTTTTGGTATGAGGATCTCAATGCCCCGTTGAATTATTCCGGTGAGTTGTTTATAAATTTCGGAAGGATCGTGAGTGGAAAAGCATCCATTCAGTTGCCTCAGAATGTGTAGACTACTACTGTGTACTACTAACTTCAGTTTATTTATTATTCATAAGTAAAATGTGCCTTTCTGAATTCAATTTAGGTTTCTAATCAGTCGTATATCTTTGTGGCCGATTTAAATATTTTTAAGTTTTTCTTTTAGTTTTATATATTGAACTATATAAAAAGCTTTTTGATAGTTGATGAAGCACATATGGATATTGTGTTGTATTCATGACCACTTCTAAATCAAACTGTGAATTGTTAAGCTGCTCTTCACATTTTTTTGTTAATCCCCTTTTGAATTACTTTCAGGAGTATCTTCAGAAAATGACTCATAGAGCTTATAATCCATCTAATAACAACCCTAATTTCTAAAGGGCGTATTACGAAATCAATATAAAACATTTATCTGCGGGTACTTTTCATTGCTATAGTCTAGACAATCTAAAGTTTTAGTCATGGCCGACAAGACATGTCATTTTCTAGTTACTTTTATTATAGCCAACTCAAGATTGGGCCAGGGACGTACTTTGGCGAATATTTTTTTCATAAAATGATTTTAAAAATTTAAGAACAAAATTGCTAAAACATATTTATTGTTAGCATTATAAATAAAAAAAAACGGGTTTTGATTTTATTAAAATTTTAAAACTAAAAGAGTTTTAAACTCACGAGACGATACTCAACACATGATAACCTGACAACATATTATTGGTATTGTATTTAGTAAAAAAATATAATATACCTAAACGTGTTGAAAAAGGATATATAAAAACATTTTTTATTTATGATTCAACTATTTATTATGAAGCGCTATAAACTATATAAATATATAAGCAGGTAAATACATACTTAGCCTTTAGATCCTAGCATGTTCTTGTAAAAATGTTTAATTAATTAAGATTTGTTTAATTTTTAGGCGTTATTATATTTTACAAGTTACCAGTACTCATTATTAATTTACTTAAGATAGCACGACCTTGGTTTTAGCTTTTATTTGGATGCGAAATCCTTTTAAGCATATAAACTTTTAAGAAGTTACCTAATGTAAAATTTATATATTTCTAGAAACTAAAGGTTATCTTTTAGTACTTTTTGCGTTCTGTAATTAAACATAAATAAGGAGAAATTAGTAGTTATTTTTTATTAATAAAATATATTGTTACTGTTTTAAAAAAATACCACTTACAAAATTTTATGATACCTTCACCATATTGGCAAGAATGTCTACTAGTTTAAAAAATATACCCCCCTTTTAAATAATAATTAGTACTTTAAATTTTAAACAAATTCGGGGTCGTGACAAGATGTAAATACCTTTTTTTATTTAAAAAGTAGTGTAGTGAGTGAAATACATCTATTTTTGTAGTTACTTTTTTAAGTGCATGCATTTTTTCTGCAAATGAATAAGTGAATAAACACCTATCGCTGTAGTCACTTTTTTTAGTATGCATTTTCCTGCAAGCGTATGAGTAAAGAACGCTTAATTTTATAAATTATCTTCGTCAGATGACATGCTGTGATCGCTGTCAGAAACATGAATGATGATGGGTTCTTGAACTGACATTATATATTTTTCTTTTTCCCACGCCTCTTTTATAATTTTATCTGTATATCGAACATAGTTGGACCAGTGCTCTGAGGAAACATGCTCCAAAGATATTTTCCAACACTCCAAAACATCATTAATACGAGAATCATAAACGCGTTTAGCCTCGCTCCATACCATTTCAATAGCATTGAACTGACAATGGTATGGAGGTAGACGAATAACTTCATGTCCAGCTTCTCTTATTAAATTATCAACCACATACGATTTACTAGGTTTTGGTATCTGGCTTATTATCTTCCACAGTCTATCCAAAGTATCCAAGGGAGAAAAAGGAATGTTCTTTGCTTCCAGCCAATTCTGAATTTCTCCTTTTCTCCAACTTTTGGTGGGCCATTTCTCACTTTGACGACTATGGTAACTAGCGTTATCAAGGAGAATAATTGACGGTTCATCCAAGCTGGGAAGAAGAGCATTTTTCAACCATTTTTCAAAGTTTTCCGCATTCATATCTCCATGGTAATCTCCCGTGTTTTGCTTCGACACTGATAAAGAATTTTCGGTGGGGCCATTCCTATATTTCCTTACTGAAGGAACTGAAACTCCCAAAGCTTTAGCTGTTTCCTAAAAACAATGTTGATAAAGATCAGAGTTTTTTTAATCAATATTTCTTTATTTCTAATTCAAAGCTTAAATCCAATTAAATTGTTCTAAATTTTGAAGTAACCAATCACGGCCTTAAAATTATGAATAGGGAATAAATAATTAAGAATAAACAATAAATTGGATAAACCCGGCCTAAACATCCTAATATTTTAGTTTTTCCAGAGTAATTTTTTTGTATTTTTTGAGCACCCTGTAGGCGAGACTAAAACGTAATTAACATTATACCCGGTTTTGCTTTATGCTGAAACTTTTATCAAGTATAAAATTTTCTGAGAAATGAGAAATAAAAAAGTTTTGTTGTAAACTCTGTTGACCACCCTGTATATAAAGGATCAACTAATAAATTATTATAAACATACCTGAAGAGGGCTCAATACGCGATGTTCTTCTACAAAGTATTTGTAAACATTTCTCACATCTCTTGAGCTACTTTATTCCCATGTATTTGAGAAGAGAGACAGTTCTGCAAAAAATTATGGCTACATTGTACGTGTCTTAAAAAAAAAGTTGTTACGGTCAAAAATAAGGAGTTTTTAAAATAACTATATTGGCCAAAGTGGTTAATTTTGTTTTAATATCAACCAATCAACCAAAAACCTTGGTCGACCTTGGTTTTTAACCCTGCTAAAGTAGTTTGGTTAAATATTTCAAATACATATATATTTTATTTATGTTACCAAATCTTTTTCCCTGCTTCTTTTGGATGTACTGGGAATACAGTAATCGTGATCCATAATCATTAATTAATCTAAAAAATTTGAAAATAAAAGCAAATAAAATTATAGTTATTTATACCTACACTATTACTTACTTTTTAATAAATAAAGACTTTACAAAACTAGAAAGTCCAAAAATAATATAAAACAAAGTCCAATACACACACTACTTTTACAATACCTCAAAACACTATCCCTAAAAGCATTAAAAATAATATATTTTAGAATTCAATGTCGACACGTGCGAACGACCCGAACACTTAAAAATAATGTATTATAAAAATAAAAATACGGGCCTGTTTGTCACAACAGCTAAGCTAATCGACGTAAAGGGTCACCCAGTAAAGGAACGATATATGAAACGGTCAAAGGGTTAGAGGAAGATGCGAGTATTTGAGGTTAAATAATGTGAATATCAGGTGTGTGCTCGTTTTGTTTTAATTTACGACGTTGAGTATTTAGGAGTTGGCTAACTCGGCTTGTCATAAGACACGTCAAAACAACAAAACTTTACAGTGAACCAAGTATATTTGGTGTAAGCTAAAAAAGTAACATTTATTTTCGCCTTCAGATTATACGATAACTTTTAATTCTAAACATGTTTTCCAAATTTTATTTTTGTCCAAGTTAAAAAAAAATCTCTTAGGCTATGTTTGGTAGTTGCCATTTACCTCGAGTACGCTAAGATTAAATTAATTTTTGGCCAGTGTTTTATGAGTTTAAAAAGATACCTTTAACAAAAAAATAATTTTTTGAAAAATTAAAAAAAAATCGCATGGAGCGTGAATTATGTAAGTTACTGTATATTTCATCTTACAAAAGATTTTAATTCATCAACTACTTCTATTGACAAAATGTCACTGGTAGACTTTGTGCAGCAAACTTCATACGTATATATTTCATAAAGAGCAGGAATCACGAAAATATTACATATTTTACATGCGACGAGGCTTATGTCAGCGACTAATACCGTTCTTCTTTATTAATATTAAAGTTTGCTTGGTATTTGCATTATACATGTAGCGACATACCGCCATGTTACATTATATAGTATGTTTATTATTCCCTACAGCGTCTATATATAATAAAACGCCGGTTTATTACATGTTTATGACATGCAAGTCTTTTCCTGAAATTGTATAAAAATAAAGTTTACTTTAGATGCGCTAATTTTTTACATAATAAAAATGGGTTTATGGAACGTTAATTTTTTAATATAATTTTGTACCATAGTTATACTTAGAAGAATTAAATTGTTAGCATTTTTACTTATCCTTTTTCTAATTAATTTATCAATATTATACACATTTTTATTTTTAACTTTTCTTTGAGGTTTATTATAGGTTAATTATTTTAATAGAATAGTTGCATAATTATACCAACTTAAAAATACTAATATAAAAATAAATTGTTAAATTTGCATCTTAAACTTTTTTTAAAATAAATTATCAATAGTTTATAAATTATTCTTTCTGACTTTTCTTTTAAGTTTATAAAAGGTTAATAAGTTCTCTCTTGCTCAAATGGAAGTAAAACTTTCTGGTCCTTTGCCAAAAATATTAGTCAGAACTTTTGCACAAATTCTTTTCTACCCCTAATCTCTGAAGATGGAATTGTCTCTACCTCCAAAGGAAAAGCCGAACTTTTGCCAAACAATTTGCTACCAATTCTACGCTTGATCCTCCTATTAATCTTCCCCTTCCAACAGTTGTCCCTGTTTCTCATAAAATGTCCGATATAATTTTTAAAGTCATACAGATCAAGCGTATTCTTTCTTCTCTTAATACTAAAAAATTGTCTGGGCTGGATGGCATACCAGCAATCGTCTTAAAAAAAATCGCTCTTTCGAATCTCTTACGACACGGGCATTTTCCCGAAAAGTTGGAAACCTGCACGTGTGCAACTTGTCCCCAAAAAAGGATCCAAAAGTCTCCCTTCCAACTATAGACCTATATCTCTTCTTTCAGTTGTTTGCAAAGTAATGGAAAAATTCATTAATTCCCAAATCTTAAAGTATCTGGAAAAACATAAGATCTTACATGATAGACAATATGGATTCCGTCACAGTAGATCCACAGCTGATCTTCTTTCTTTGTCTTACACAACTGGAACAAGTCCCTTGAGTTTCTTGGTGAATCCCAGATCGTTGCTCTTGACATATCCAAAGCTTTCGATCAGGTCTGGCATGATGGGCTTCTTAACAAACTTTCTTCTTACGGTCTTCCACTTAAGCTTTGCTCTTAGCTTTCCAGTTTTCTTTCTAATCGACGTCCCCAGCTTCTACCAAATTAATGCTGGGGTGCCCCAGGGCTCAGTGCTGGCACCCACGCTGTTTATTCTGCACATTAACGATCTTCTCTCTTCCACAATCAATCCCATTTATAGCTTGGTGACGATAGTACCCTCCACTCTAGTATTCAATTTCTTAAGCCACCGTATAATCCTGATTTCGAAAACAAGCGCAGGTCAATGCTGATATCTCTTCCACAAGACCTCAAACTTATTTTGAATTGGGGCCCCAAAAATCTTGTTCAGTTTAATGCCTCGAAAACACAGTCATGTTTGCTGTCGCGAAAAAAGTCTGCAAATGCTCATCCCTTACATATGAGCGGCCAGAACAAAGAGTCGTTTAATTTTGTCGGCGTTACTTTTGAGAATAACCTTAACTGACACAAACACATTTTAGCCATACCTTCGGCAGCTTCAAAAAAGATGGGATTTCTCTCCCGAGCCAAAACATATTTCTCTTCTTTCAATCTGTACACTCTGTATGTATCCCAAATCAGACCCTCTTTAGAATATTGTTCTCATATCTGGGGAATGGCGTCCCCTACAACACTTAGCATTCTGGACTCCATTCAAAGAAGAGCCGTTCGTCTTATTAATGATCCAACGCTCACAGAAAGGCTTCCTCTTCTTGCCCACCGTCGGACTGTAGGGGATCTGTCGCTCTTCTGTAGGTATTTTCACGGCTTCTGCTCAGAGGAGTTGGCCAGTATTATTCCTTCTCTGGCAGCTCCCAACAGAGCAACACGAAGTGCAACTTTTATGCATCCTTTTATAGTTCAGTTAGAGAGGCCCCGAACTTCCCGCTTTCTTCGTTCCTTCATCCCTAGAGTGTCAAGACTATGGAACCTGCTGCCCGCAGAAGTTTTTCCTTCTCCGTCCAATCTCCAAAAATTTTAGTCCCGTGTGAACCGACTCCCTCTCATCACACTGAAGACACCCACGGTATGTTAGTACTTAGGCATCAGCCTTCGTTGACTATCCCAAAATAAAAAAAAAATAATAATAATTTTAAAAGAATTGTTACATGATTGTAATCAAAAAAAAAAAAAAAAAAATCAGCTTTGTATCTTAAACCTATTTTTTTTATTAATTTATGTATTGTTTACAAATTTTAATTTTTAACTTTTTTGTAAGGTTTATAAAATGTTAATAATTTTAAGAGAATCGGTACATTATTGTACCTACAAAAATTAAATTGTCAGCTTTGTATTTTAAACTTATGTTTTTTGTAATTAATTAAACAATTGTTCACAAATTTTTATTTCTTAATTTTTTTTTGTGGTTCATAAAAGCTTAATAATTTTAATGGAATTTTTATATAATTATACGCACAAAAATAAACTCAGCTTTGTATCCTCAACTTATTGTAATTTCCTATTAATTTATCAATACTTTACAAATTTTTATTTCTTAACGTTTATGGAAGGTTAATATTAATATTAATAAAATTGTAACATAATTATAACAACAAAAAATATATTGTCAACTTTGTATCCTAAACTTATAGGTTTTTCCACTTAATTGATCAATAGTTTATACATTTTTAGTTCTTACTTTTTTAAGGATATTAATTTTAATAAAATTCATACAAAATTATATACATAAAAACAACTTGTCAGCTTTGTATCTTAAACCACCTGTTTTTTCTAATTAATTTAATAATTGCTTACAAATTTTTATTTTTTACCTTTTTTAAGGTTTATGGAAAGTTAATAATATTAATAAAATTGCTACATAATTATACCCATAAAAATACAGTTGTTTTGTCTTTATAATAGCACACGAAGGCCTTATTACTAGAATACCGTGGGTGCCGGGTTTTTAGATGTTTAACATATTTCTTCCTGGTTTCGTCAACGTTGTTTAAGCACCGGCTGGGCATGGAACCTTACCTTACAAATAGCTTTATTCATTGATATAATATGTACACAATACTTCTTAAGTCTTATTAGTACACACAATACATTTACAGAACCTATAGATATAAGTATATACATTATTATTATTATGTGACATTCTCAAGTGCCTTCGCAGGCTTTGAGAAGAACGGCAATCGGGTGAGGGTTGGGGCTGGTGGGAACCCTGGGTAGATTGGAAGTATTGGTTATAGGGTGTTTGGCATTTTCCGATCAGCGATCTCACAAATGCTGTTAGACACTAATTTAACTAGAGTATGAAAGAAATTTGGTTTGTATGATTTATAATAACATGTTGTGATTGAGTAGTATTGCTGGGAAAAGTGGGGATAGAACCCGTGTCGCCTACGTGACCGGCCGGGACTTTATCAGCTTTGTAACTGTAACAGCTGTTATTTTTCTCTAATTTATTGTCCATAGTTTACAACCACAACTATTGATCAATGGATTATTGGGATGGATTTTTTTTAAATTTATTGGAAGTAAATAATTTAAATAGATTTTTGTTACATCATTATACGCATAAAAAATAAATGATCAACATGGTCACTTATACTTTGTTCAATTAATTTAATAATAATTTACAATTTTTTATTTGTTTTTTTATTTTTAGTTTATGAAGAAGTTAACAATTTTAGTAGCAGTTTGTTATATTATTATATAAAAAAAATTGTTAGGTATGTATCATATACTTTACTCAATTTATTTAATAATAATTAATGAATTTTTATTTTTGAAATAATTTGTACAAAGACAAGAAACAATAAGTTTAATGCGTCAAAATTGGGCATTGTCTATATGTCGTGTATAAATTTTATTAATATTAATACCTGAATCCGTTTTAGCAAAACAGCGTGGCAATTAGATTTAATTCATTGTTTGCCTAGGCATTAAAGGGAATGACTAAATGGGTAGTCAAATAATGCCGTAAGTACATGTGTGTTTCTTCTTCTTGTTCTTCTTCAAGTGCCGTGTCCTCCTAGAACATTGGCGATCAGTCGCATGATCTTCACTTTGTCCACAGCCGACCTAAAGAGTGTCGTGGTGTTTACTCCATACCATTGGCGAAAATTCTTGAGCCAAGATGTTCTTCGGCGACCAGGACTACGCTTTCCCTCTATTTTTCCTTAAATAATAATGTTGAGCAATTCATATTTCGGATTTCTCATTACGTGGGCAAATTACTCCCGCTTTCTTTTTTTGTGGTATTAAGTACCTCTTTCTGTTTATTCGTATGCTGTAGAACCGCTTCATTCGTCACCCTGTCCATCCACGATATCCTCAGCATTCTTCGGTATGTCCACATTTCGAAAGCCTCAATCCTTTTGCACATTGTTTTAGTGAGGGCCCAGGCTTCTATTCCCTAGAACAATATGCTAAAGACATAGCAACGTAATAGGCGTGCATGATCTTGAAAGATGTTCGTGCCTGTTCTATTCTGCTTTTGATTTCTTGAGTTAAGTCCCATTTTTCATTTACCCAGCAGCCTAAATATTTGTATTTTTGTACGCTCTTCACTACTTCTTCATTTATGCCAATATCTGTTAAGTTGTCAGATATATTTTTGTTTTTGCTGACAACTATCCATTTGGTCTTTTTTTATATTAAATCGTAGACCCCCGTAGTAGTGCCTGTAAATCATCTTTATCTGTTGATACTAAGACCTCAGTGTTTGGCTCTAACATCTACAAACTAAAGGCGCTCGCAAAAGGTAATTTTTAATACAATTCTGTCAATTGTTTTAACTTAGTAGTTTCTGAATAACCCTATATATAAATACCTTTAGAATTAAAGTAAAAAATATTAGAAATCAAAATGGTCATCTAAAACAATTAATTGCCAAAGCCATAGACTTTAATTAAAAATTAATGGCAAGAAGTCGACACGAATTTGGCCGGCCAAAAGAGCAGTAAGGCGTGAACCCTTTTTTACCTCGTACCTAGCCATTGTTCGCTTCTCCGCTGACCAAAAGCAGAAGGATGAATTATAACGCGGAGCGAACGGCGAGGCAGAAAGTCAGGTAATTACTTTGCAGACAATACAATCAATTAATTACTTGTGACGGTTACCGCAGCAGGTCGCACAGCAAGGAAACTGGAACGATATTCCTGAACCCCTACATATAGATCAACGTTTTATATGGTACTCTATAGACTGCATACATCTCACTTATTTACACTAAGAAAAAAATATATGTCAGTTATTAAAAAAGCATTTCGCATTTTTACTAAATTATTTAATGATATTTTTTTCTACTACCCAAGAAAATTCTAAAAATAAAATTTAAATATATTTCTTCGTAAATTAAGCAAAACAGCATTTATTAGGTATTTTATATTTTAATCAATAAAAGATTGGTTCTGATATGATTTTTTTGAAGGGGGCAAAGACAAAATTCACAGGGCCGGAACCGGTCATCGGTATATTTTATAGAATGGCCAAGCAGTTCATATCAGCTTGGACACAAAGAGGAAATCTTCGGTATTCGCATGGACTTTCGGGTCTCAGACACTCGATGGCCTTTATAAGCCCACCGAATTAACATTGTACCGTCAAACTACTGAGCAATCAAGGACACACCTTAAAACTCTAGTAGGACTGTACACAGGACACTGTAGATTGAAATACCACATGCACAAGATCGGCCTAGCGGAAGACCGGTGCCGCATGTACATAGAGGAGGATGAATCGGCAGAACACATACTGGGTTCGTGCGCAGCTACGGCACGACTCAGATTCGCAATCCTCGGCAATGACACCTTGTTGCCGGGGGAGGTGAAAAATCTCTTTCCCAACAGAATTATTAGATTTATTAGAAGTCTGGACCTGATGGGAGAAATATAAAAGGGTGTGAGCCACAATAGTCCGATCGCGGTGGTTGTTATATACCCACTAACTTTAAACCTAACCTAACTACTGACATCATCAAATCATCATCTTTAAATGTGTGGAATAACTATAATTATTATTAGTTTTGGATGGTTTTAAGAAGATAATGACTGCCGCTTTGTATTTTATGTTTTAATCAATAAAAGATTGAGTTCTTATATGATTTTTTTTGATACTGCAGAATTTTGGCGTTTATGATTAAAGAATTGAAACCTGCTGATTTTTAGCGAACTACACATGATTGTGTCGTTAAGGTCTTTAATTAAACAAAATTTTTGGTCCCCTGGTTCAATAATAATTTAATATAATGTGAAAGACATAACACATTATCCTGCTCTATTCCTGCGTCTTTAAATATGAACATTATGATAACTACTGACTTTCCTTCAGCTTGGGCACTCTCAAAACCATATTTCAAGCGGAGGTATTTGCTATTAAGATGTGTGCTAGAACGCTGGTTGATCGGCACTGCGCACGTAAGACAGTTAAAATATTCTCCGACAGTCAAGCAGCTCTTAAGGATCTTAAATCCAGCCGGTGCAATTCGAAAACCGTCTGGAACTGCAAGGATTCGCTGACCAAACTGGGTCAAAACAACAAGGTTACCGTACTATAGATACCTGGATATATCGGCCTAGAGGGCAATGAATCCGCAGACCTCCTTGCCAAAAGGGGGGCGAAGACAAAATTCACAGGACCGGAACCGGCCATCGGTATATCTTATAGAATGGCCAAGCAGTTCATATCAGCTTGGACACAAAGAGGAATTCTTCGGTATTTGCATGGACTTTCGGGTCGCAGACCCTCGAAGGCCTTTATAAGCCCACCGAATTAACAATGTACCGTCACACTACTAAGAAATCAAGGACACACCTTAAAACTCTAGTAGGACCGTACACAGGACACTGTAGATTGAAATACCACATACACAAGATCGGCCTACCGGAAGACCGGTGCCGCATGTACATAGAGGAGGATGAATCGGCAGAACACATACTGGGTTCGTGCCCAGCTACGGCACGACTCAGATTCGCAATCCTCGGCAATGACACCTTGTTGCCGGGGGAGGTAAAAGATCTATTTCCCAACAGGATTATCAGATTTATTAGATGTCTGGACCTGGTGGGAGAAATATAAAAGGGTGTGAGCCACAATAGTCTGATCGGTCGCGGTGAAAGGTTGTTATACCCACTCACTTTAAACCTAACCTAACTACTGACGACAGCAAATCTATCAATGGGATTGATTTTTGAATGTGTAGAATAACTACAATTATTAGTTTTAGATGGTTTTAAAAAGATAATGACTGCCGCTTTAGATGAATTTAAAACTGCTCTATCCTGCAATTGCAAGTTGCAGGATGAAGCAAGCAAATCTTTTTAAAATTGGACTCTACAGAACAGAAAGAATAGAATTTACCATAAGTGCATTACTTTCAAACTATTAGGGGGAGTCCATTAATTACGTGAGGCGATTTTCTGCGATTTTTCGACACCCCTCCTCCCACCTTATTAAAATGTCGGCTTGACTTCCTCCTCTGCCTAATTATTCGTGAGGTTTTTTAAAATGCGTATTTTTAGTGTAAATACGTTAATCTGCGCTTGAACACATTAAATTTATTTTTAGAAAGCATAATTTTGCTTATTTTTTTATAACTCTTTTAAAATTATTAAGATTCTGTATTTTTTAAATGTAAAGAATAAAGATATCATACAAAATTTTAAAAAGAAGAAAAAAGAATGTTTTTAAATCAACACAAGATTTGAAAACTTAAAAAGTATGAGCTAAACGAGTAACAAATGCCGTCAAATATAGATAGTGGGCAAGAGCTAGATCATAGAAGCACAGTGTAAAGTGAATTTGTTCTTTAAAATCCTTTTAGTGTTGTATTTTTTATTAGTTAGTTAATGTTCTAGAAATACTAGTATTTGTTTGTCAATAGCCCACTAAAAAAAAAATGTTTGGAATATCATTTTGGTTATTTACTAAGCAGATCCATAAGAGACGTCAAGTCTGAGTAAGTACAGATAAATTCAGCCATAAATATACTCTTTAGCTACTTAAATGTTTGTTTAATGGAGTGAAACAAATTATGTTTTACTGGCTTGCTTCCCATCTATAAACATAACACCAGTTTTTAATTTTATTTTATATGTTGGGTAAGATTAAATGTGGGTTAATGTTATTAGAATTTTTTATCGATAAATTTAACAACATCAGCATAACATTTCCATTTCAGGAATAAAATCCCAAAAGATAGGTTATCGACTTTGAAACTGATCAACGTGTAAAGGGAAGGAAAGGACAAAAACAGGACGTCCCTATAAAAGACATCTATTAATATCACTTTGTTTTATTTAATTTCGATTAGTGACTTGCCAAAAGTAGAAGGAAAAAACAAGATAAGCGGGAAGATGATCGAATAAAATAAAATTATAGGGTGAGAATATAAGGTGTTTGCCTTCAACTGTATAAAAATAATTTACAATTTGGAAAAAATACTACAAAATCGTAAATTGTTTGGCAGTTGTATCATTATATCGCCTATGCTGGTGCACTTCTACACCCTTAGCTGATTTTTATCCTCAGGTAAAAGTTGCATTTAACGCAGTTAAAACAAATATCTTTTTTTTTTTAAAAAGTGCACTTAAAAATATTTAAAGATGAAAAAATGGCAAGAAGTATTCTACATACAGAGTATCCGTGACATAAGTGTACAAAGCTTTGTGACAGACTTAACGTTAAAATAGACCGATTTAAGTCATGTCAGTTATTTCTGAATAAGGATTTTTTTTAATTTTTTTTAACTCTCTACCTTATTTTAAACTGTTTTGGTATAACAAAAAGACTTTATAAAATAACGTGTTCTGGGGTTTGTGATCAGCTATAAAAAGCTGGAAGTGTTTAAAAATCACGTCAAGGTAATATTCTTCCTAATTTTCTATATTAACAACGCTATGACAATTCAGATATTTTTAACTATTAAGTGAATGTATTCAAAATTATTTTTAACTCTTAAATATATAAGCTGTTTGACTGAAAAAAATATGGTCAATTCTCTGCGAACATCATTTAACTATAATTATAAAGCAATAGGTTAGTATTGAACGTAAATCTAATTTCAAAAAGTTAGTACAAACAAGGAAATTATTACTTAGGCAATTTCCAATCCTTTTGAAAAATTTGCAATCTTTACCTTGAAGATAGTACTCATTTCATTTTGCCGTTGTTGTTCGGAAAAATTTATATGAACAATATTCCACACGATAGATTAGCGGGGAAATAATGTTAGGCGTCACTGCTTTTTGTGGGGTGCTTTTTAAAAAGAAGATTCAAAGATTTCAACATACACTTGCCACAATTTTTTAACGCAAATTTAAAATGCATGCATTATATAAAAAATCAGAAAGTATATTTATCGCCACACACTTTAATACATTTTCACTTTTTAATAACCGTTTTATGTACCATTATAAAACACCATTTTTTAGTGTCTTTACATAAACATATGAAATAAAATTAATTAAGAAAAAATAATTTTTCTTAAAATTTTTAAGACTCTGTACTGGCTAAACTAAGCAACGTCAGACATAACTAAGTTAGCTTAAAACGACCTTTTCTGACAATAAGGTTCCTTAATAAAATGTTGTTAGAGTATTTTCCCGACAGCCAATATATTAATGTGTTTGGTTTAATTTAATTGCATAATAAGGAACTTATTATAATATATAACAATTGGTCCTGAAATTTTATAGTTTTTTATCTACTATCATTGAGCATAAAGAAATAAACAAATAAACATTGAACCGTCACAAAAAATGAATGGGATAATTTTTTTAAAGGAACACTCTGTATATTTTCATTTATAATAAAGGTCTTTTCTTAAAAATATATAGTTTGCAGGCATTTTGCTTAGCCGTTTTGAAAATATTTCAGTTTTTAAATAAAAATTCATTTGATAGTAAAAATCAACATTGCTTTGAAATATAAATAATAATTTATTATGAACTTAAAAAATCTAAAAAAATACAAATTTTCAAGGTTACTTTCATAATTTTCTCTGCACTTAAAAATGTTTTTCTTAACTTACTATTGATCGCGTTGAAAACAAAATCGGACCGGTTCCTTATTAAGTGGCAATTTCATTTTCAATTTTTTGTCTCGGTATATTTATGTTTTCTGGCCTTTCATAATAAATTTAATGTTTTTAGTAACCCCACAAAAATAGATCCAGAGGGTTTAAATCGGGGCTATTGGGCGTCCTTCTAACAGTGCAATACATTTCTATCCAAAAACCATATTTCTCGTTGAGTTAAAAAAAACGTATGATTAAATCAATTCCATTTGTTTTCTAAGGCAATGCAGATTTTTACTATTAATTGAATTTTTAATTAAAAACTTAAATATTTTCAAAACGGCTAAGCAAAGTGCCAGCAAACTATAAATTTATAAAAAGAGAATGGATCGACATTTTAATCTAAATAAAAATAAACGGGGTGTTTCATTAAAAAAATAAAATATTTATTTTTCGTAACTTTTTGATGTTTATTTGTTTCTTTCGTTACGCTCAAACGATAATAAATAGAAAACTATGAAACTTTTAAACAAAAAGTTTTTTCTATTCATTTAAATTATCGTGTTAGGTGAGTGTCAAAATGTAAATGAAAACCCTATACATTTCAGCAACGTTCAACGTGGACACTCTGCGTGCAGTTTTGTTTAATTCAGATTCCACAATAACCACAACTTGAGATATCAAAAATTTTCAATCTCAAGGCGTAATTTTTTCACTCTTCTGGAAAACTATATTTGTAATACTCGTGTGTTATTGCAACATTCGCTGCGCCCATGCACCATGAGACATTTTCCTTACTTGTATTTCTACATCCTGAGACCAAACAAGAACTAATAAAATATTTGAACGAAAATAATGGTCTTCCTGATCCCCCAAAATCTATGAAATCGCAACATCATGCATTCGGTATGCTTAACAAAACTACAACCCTTCTTTTGAAAAGAATTTAATTAGTTCGAAATGCTTACTCGTGTAAGAACATTTCCGTCCGGGTAAAAAATGCTAATGAAAGGTTGTTTGGAAACTGACAGGAATTAAATGCAGGACCGTAATTTTCTGACTGTTAATACTCAGTGTTTGTTGACGGTTAATAAAGGGTTTTCCAATGAGAATGATATGATTTTGTAATTATGTAGTAACCATGTTAATAAAGTTATACCTGTCACTAGTTGTTATTTATGTTCAGTAAACTCTAACAATTTATTATGGCTAAATACTCGCTTCAAGAACGTCTGGTTATTGTCCAAAAATTTTACGAAAATGGTAGTTCTTTGTGAACACTTTTCGCGCACTTTGCGGAAACTTTGATCTAAATAATCGCCCTTCTGTGCTTGCCATTCGTCGCTTCGTTGAGAAATTTGAAAGTAATTTTACTCTTCACGATGTAAACAACTTCAGTAAGATGCCGAAATGCCAGAACTGTTGAGAATGTTGCTGCTGTAAGAGGTAGTATTGCAGAAGATCCAAATTTATCAATTCCTCGTCGTGCTCAAGAGTTAGGACTTAAAAAACAACAACTTGGCAAATTTTTTAAAAATATTTAAATTTACACCCGTATAAGATTGCTTTGACCCAAGAACTTAAGACACTGGACCATCGTCGGCGCCGCGAATTTGCTGCTTGAAGTTTAGAACGCCTTGAACGGGATCACAATTTTCCCGAAAAAAATATCTTTTCAGATGAAGCTCATTTTTGGATACGTAAATAAGCAAAATTGCCGTTTCTAGAGTGAAAACAATCCACAACAGATTTACGAGAAACCTTTGCATACCCTAAAGGTAACTGTATGTTGTGGTTTATGGGATGGTGGTATCGTTGGACCATTTTTTTCCAAAATGAGGTTGGAGATTCCGTTACAGTGAATCGTGTACGATATCGACAGATGTTGACAAATTTTTTATGGCCAAATTTGGATGCTTGATTTAGAAGATATGTGGTTCCAGCAAGACGGCGCTCCATGTCACACTGCTCATGAAACTGTCGCCATACTGCAAAAAAAGTTTGGTGAAAAGAAAATTTCAAAAAATGCATCTATTGCCTGGACACCAAGAAGCTGTGATTTGAGTCCTTTAGATTGCTTTTTGTGGGGTTATTTAAAGTCTAAGGTTTATGCAAACAGGCAACAAACCCTTGATGCTTTGAGATTAAACATTGAACGCTGCATTCGTAAGATTACGCCCGATTTTTGCACAAAGTCTTCGAAAATTTGATTCGTTGAATTCACAGCCGAGGTTGACATTTAAACGACGTGCTATTCAAAACATAAATGTTATCGATTGTACTTCAAGATAATATAAAAAGAGTGGTTAGGTACAAAATCATTTCTGTTTTATTTAATTTAAAAATTATATTGTTCTTATTGGAAAACCCCTTATATTCTTAAAAGAACATTTTATCAAATTCCATATTAACCGTTGATTGCTGTGCGTTTTGGTACATCAGAAATGATTTTGGTTTGCAATAAGTTTTTCTTTTCTTTAAAAGAGCTCACACAGGCTTGTGGTGTTGGAGTTTTTTAATTTATAACCAATTTTCTCCCAGTTTCGTTAACAAACTCCAAGTACCAACACATGCAATTTACTACATTTTACGGCATTTTTTAAACTTCATGCTGGTGACAGTACAAACCTTGTGCAAAAAGCGACTACCATTGTACTACCCCATCCTGTAATTTGGAAAATTACGGTTTGCGGTTGAAAAAGAACTGGTGCACCATCAGTACCACTTATTTTATTTTGTAAACATCTGTAAATTAGATTCCCCGTTTGGTCTTTAAGATAGTCCAAGTGAGCTTATTATAAGAGAACCAATTATACCACATACAGAGCTATCGGTAATTGAATTAAAAAAATTGAAAAATCGTATTTAATTACTTTTTACTAATTGGATTACTTTACTTTAATTACTTTCCAGAAAAGGTAATTGTATTTGGATTATCAATTAATTAATAGAATAATGTAATCGTAATTGGTAATTGATCTTCACGAATCCCAAGTAATTCAATAACTTAAAAAGTAATTCAATTACTTATAAAGTAATTAAATTACTCAGAAATTAATTCAATTACCTAATAAATAGTTGAATTATTACGAAAAATTACCTTTTTTAATAAAAAAACTGCCGGAATTTTGGCCAGCCAAAGAGAGCATCTTGAAACACGGCGGGCCGCTTTGAATCCGGCGAACGCCGCCTCCGCGCCGATTTAATATTTTTAATTGATGCTTACCGCCCCGTTTTTATACTTTTTTTTGTGAATAAATCTGTTGATGTTTGGGGTAGGATAAGAATAAGTTTTTATTTTAGAGTCATTTAATGTTGATCTTACCAAGAAAGCAGTTTGAATAGTGTGACGTGCGCGTATGATGCATATTAGCAATTTTATTTGTTTAGTGTATCGTGTTTAATATAGGTATGTGGTAAATTAAACAGAGTAATTGCTAAAATATTCAATTACTTTTAGTTTTAATTGATAATTGAATTACTTTTAACAAACATGCTAGTAATTGGTAATCGTAATTTACTACTTCTTAGAAGAGTAATTAGTAATTGTAATTGAATTACTTTTTAAAAGTAATTGCAACAGCCCAGCTGTTTCATGCTTTAAAAAATATGTGTTTAGTTTATAGAATTGTAAAAATTCAGAATTATTTAACTTAGTTTAATACATTTTAAATAAAAACCTTTCCCTATTCCGGCGACCATTAAAAATGGTTCCGAAAGCTCTAGAGTCATCCATTTAGCACATTTATTTTATCCTGTATTAAAAGAATTTTTCCTTTAGTCCAGCTAAAATTAAACTATACGATCTTTTTCGTTTTTCTGTAAAAGGCCACAGAATTATTTGTAAAGGTTAAGTGAGGCGTTAAGGCTCAATCGAAGGCCGTACTGTTCATTTGACAGTGACAACTAAACAATTATCATAGTTACGTTCCATTGTTAACCTGGTTGTTAAAAATCTGTCAAACAAAATTTTTAAGCAAGGCATTTTCTTCAGCTAATTATACCACATCGAGTAAAAGTCGCTTTATCCGTAAATAAAGTATTATTTTAAAATAATTTCTTTTCCGCTTGCTGGTTGGACATTTTGATTTATAGTAAAATAATAAAAGTGTCCTACACTAGTGGCTACATGGAAACGTCTGATACTAATTTGGAGATTTTTCCAACATGAACTAAATTATTCCCACTTTGTTGCACTATAATTGTTTTGGAGCGTATCTTTTTATTTTGTAACGGCGTTATTACAATATTAAATTAACAATATTAACCAAATTATTACAATATACATCATGTATTTACAGTGACCTGCTGAGCAGGTGCACAGTCTTAACTGATATGCAATGATAAGGGTGAAATGACTACCTACAGTTTTATTATGGTGCATCAAGTTTGTCTTACAAAATTGTATTGTTGAAAGCCCTAAAAAACAAAGAGCAAAAAAGTCACCTGTTATTGATGAGACATTTATACAACATTGTCTCTAATTTTTTCAGCCAGACAATGGAAGAGAATGTGTCAACTTAGTTCTATATATTATAAGAGATATTCACAGAAGTGGCAGTATTGAAATTATTATAATTAGACGTATCAGTATTTGTACTAGTTTTCGAAATATTAATTTCATTACGGCCCTTTTTAATTTGTAATGCTATGTTAATTTTGTTTCTCAAAGAATTTTCCACGTATTCCTCTGCTACACTGGTTGATTTGCAGCCATCGAGTCTCTTTAAATTGGTTATACTACCACCACCATCAGCTAATAAAGTAGCTGAGCTTCTTCGCAAACAGTGCCCGGTGTATTCTTTGGGATGCGGTAATTTAAGAAATTTAGCAATTTTGTAGGTGATATTACCAAAAGTGTGAATACCGATAGGTTGGATAGTACATTTTTCGTTTTGGAAATATAGAAATTATCTACAATGGGGTGTGTTTGCTGAACGCAATGATAAATATTTCCTGAATAAAGAAATATTATTTTTTTCAAGGACGACAAAGGTTCTTTCCATATTCTTTTTAGAATTGGGAATTTTAATAACTAACATATTTATCTTATCTTTTATATCATCTAAAGACATTTTACAAAACTCTTGATGACAAGCACCTGCTTAACTAATGATCAATGCAACCTAAAATATGCATAAAGATTAATTAAAGGGAAAAAGAGAAATTACATTTAATTATATTAAGTTTGTTACTAGGTAGATATTATCTTCAGCTTCTGATAAGAATGTATCTACTTCTTCTTTATTTAATTTTTTTGGTTTGTAGCCAAAGAATTTTCTTTTAAGGAAAGCAATTTTAAGGGATAGCGGCTTATATCTATATTATTTTTAATGTTAATTGTGGACTTAAGCATTAAATAATTGCTCCAGGGGCTTGAGGTCTTTCGATTTTTCTAGTAAATATGCAAGAATGACTTCTTCATTTATAGTATGCACTTTTTTATCATTGCCCCATTTTAAAATAAATTGTAGACCAATTCATACCTTTCTCTTGACTTGAACGGCAATTATTTATAAGTAGCCGTTTTAGCAGCTTCACTAATCTTATGTGGAATCAATTCGGCTTCACTTTCACTATTGATTTCCATTTATTGAAATGAAAAAGCGGAAACACTCTCGAATCTTGTATGACAAGCGCTGTTATAATAAAAATACAAGTGTATATTGTTGCCAAGGCCGCCTACGTAAATACCCAAAATCGTTCCGAAAGTAGAAAAATCGTTCCAAAAGTGAAAAAAATCGTCCTGAAAATAGTTGCTTTGAGTACGATTTGTATTAAGTGAAACTTTTGATTAAATAAATCATACCGAAGGTTGTGTTGTGCAGTTAAATAAATATAATAAATCTAATCCGTTCCTGTGATAAAACTACTCCCGTCTATCCTCTCTCACATACACACATTTTCGCACGAGTGACTGCTTATCGAACCACGTGCAATAGAATAGTGCTTTAATTGTTCACCTATTCTTTCGTAAGAGCAGCGCATATCGGGTAACAATACTCCCCCCAGAGATTTATGTTAATGCAGTTCCGGATAAAATAACAATTTTTATAGATTGGCAATTATTGGCAAACGTCGCTTTTTGTGATAAATATCGTGATAGGGAGTAGACAGAAAGGACGAGATAAATCTTCTTTTAACATTTATGTGTGTATTTCGGTAGGAAAACCGTGGTAAATTTTTATTAATGATATAGGTGACGTACATGATAAAATATTTTTTAATCCGTTAATCCGTAAATATTGACTTATTAAAAAAGATAACATTGTCATTGGCGGGTGTCATTATTAGAAATTTTATTAACTTTTTAAAAAACGTATAATACACACTAAACATAAAACACTTTTAAAAATGTGGAATGGTTACACTAGCCAAATATGTATTAATCCTGTGACAAAGCCAGACTTTTAAAAATTCAAGGCCACAAAAAGTTTCTCCAAAACCCTAGACCCGAAATCGACAGGCTAGCATCGAAGCAAAAATTAGTATAATCAGCAGACCATCTTAGAAGCAAAAGACCGTTTTAACAATGGATAAAAGATAAAGTTCTCTCTTGCTCGAATGGCAGTAAAGCTTTCTGGTCCTTTGCCAAAAATATTAGTCAAAACTTCTGTACAAATTCTTTTTCACCACTAATCTCTGAAGATGAAATTGTTTCTACCTCTAAAGGAAAAGCCGAAGTATGAAACGCTTGATCCTCCTAATAATCTTCCTCTCCCACCAGTTGCCCCTGTTTCTCATAAAATGTCCGATATCATTTTTAAAGTCAAACAGATCAAGCGTATTCTTTCTTCTCTTAATACTAAAAAATCGTCTGAGCTGGATGGCATACCAGCAATCGGCTTAAAAAAATGTGCTCTTGAGCTGGCACCCATCCTAACTCACCTCTTTCGAATCTCTTACGACACGGGCATTTTCGGAGAATTGGAAAGCTGCACGTGTCCATGTGTGCAACCTGTCCCCAAGAAAGGATGCAAAACTCTCCCTTTTAACTTCAGACCTATATCTCTTCTTCCTATTGTTTGCAAAGTAATGAAAAAATTCATTAATTCCCAAATCTTAAAGTATCTGGAAGAACACAAGATTTTACGTGATAGACAGTATGGATTCCGTCACAGAAGATCCACAGCTGATCTTCTTTCCTTTGTCTCACATAACTGGAACAAGTCCCTTGAGTTTCTTGGTGAATCCCAGATCGTTGCTCTTGATATATCCAAAGCTTACGACCAGGTCTGGCATGATGGGCTTCTTAACAAACTTCCTTCTTACGGTCTTCCACCTAAGCTTTGCTCTTGGCTCTCCAGTTTCCTTTCTAATCGACGTATATCAGTTACTGTAGATGGTCATTCTTCCAGCTTCTACCAATTAATGCTGGGTGCCCCAGGGCTCAGTGCTGGCCTCCACGCTTTTTCTCCTACACATTAACGATCTTCTCTCTTCCACAACCAATCACTTTTAAAGTTTTGCTAACGATAGTACCCCCCACTCTAGTATTCAATTTCTCAAGTCACCATGTAATTCTGATTTGGAAAACAAGCGCCGGTCAATGCAGATATCTATTTTACAAGATCTTAAATTTATCTTGGATTGGGGCGCCAAAAATCTTGTATAGTTTAATGCCTGGAAAACAAAGTCATGTTTGCTGCCCCGAAAAAAGTCTGCCAATGTCATCCGGTACATATGAGCGGCCAAGTTCTGCAGAACAAAGAGTCGTTTAATCTGGTCGGCGTTACTTTTGAGAATAACCTCAACTGGCACAAACACATTACATCCATAGCCTCGGCAGCTTTACAAAAATTTGGATTCCTCTTTTGAGCCAGAAAAATGTTCTCTTCTTTCAATCTGTATACTCTGTATGTATCCCAAATCAGACCATCTTTAGAATATTGTTTTCATGTCTGGGGAATGGCGTCCCCTACAACACTTAGCATTCTGGACTCCATTCAAATAAGAGCTGTTCGTCTTATTAATGATCCCTCGCTCACAGAAAGGCTTCCTCTTCTTGCCCACCGTCGAGCTGTAGGGAATCTGTCCCTCTTCTATAGGTATTTTTACGGCTTCTGCTTAGAGAAGTTGGCCAGTAATTCCTTCTCTGACATTTCCCAACAGAGCAACACGTAGTGCAACTTTTATGCATCCTTTTACAGTTCAGTTAGGGAGGCCTCGAACTTTCCACTTTCTTCGTTTCTTCATCTCTAGAGTGTCTAGACTGTGGAACCTGCTGCCCGCAGGAGTTTTTCCTTCTCCTCCCAATCTCCAAATATTTAAGTCCTGTGTGAACAAACTTCCTCTCACCACACTTAAGACACCCACGGTACGTTAGTACTTAGGCATCAGCCTTCGTAGACTGTCCCAAGATAAAAAAAAATCTTCATAAAATAGTATAATCATTTGAAAGATTTTTTTGCGTAATTTGTGTACTTTTTGCATTTAACCTATTGTCCAATGTTTTGCTCTGCAATAAGTTGGGTAAAAAAAGTACACAAATTGTGTTTAATAAATCTTCCAAATGATTACACAATTTTATGGAGAATTAGTACACATTCTGTTACTCTGAACATTCCACATGTTTAGGGCACAAATACATCTTGTATAATTTGATAGCCAGTTATTTATTAATTTAATAAAAACCAGACCTGTAAGGAAGCAATAATTTTAAAATAACCAAAAAATAAATTTATTTTTAAAAAATAGATTATTTTTTTATATAATTATGAAATTAAATATGACTTGTACTAAATTATGGTTTAAAATATTTTAAATTCATTTAAAAAAGTTTTAGAACTTTCAGTTGTGTTTAAAAGTATACCGTCAACAAATTTTCCTTTAAATCGATTTTATTTCCTTAATATGTTACCTTGATACACCAAAACTGTTTTTCCTTGCAACTCAACGTCCAGCATAAGTCATCTGAAACTTCCTCCCTTATTGTCATGGATTAGTCAGACATCTATAAGTAAAATTTTATGACGTCATAACTATTTTATGGTCTGATTTATACTTAAGGCTTAATGTGGGTATAAATTGGTAATGGTAAAAATTGATTACGTGGATAATCAAAGATGGTCGATTTTAGTGTTTTACGTATATAAAATGAAGGTAATTGCTTGACCTTTATTTAAGATCCGTATGTAATAATAACCAGAATAAACATTAATTTATTAAGTTATAAATGGCTTATATCAATTATGGTCAAAAAGGAAGTTGTAAAAAGTTTATATATAAAAATAAAAGTTGACTGTTCTAATTAAAATGTTAATACAGAAATACATTTTTACCAAATATTTTAGTAAAGTCATTATTTTTCTAATTTTAAAAATAATTGTTTTTCTAAATTTAAAACACCAAATTGAAGACATAATTAAAATAAAACTGTTACAAATTGATTTTTTCCGTATATTTTTACCTTGATAGAGATAATTCGACGAATAGGCAATAAATTTTATATTTAAACTGTTTTTAAAATACTATATAATATAAACGACAATATTAAAAGTTTATTAAATTTCTTGCAATTGAAATTTATTTTTTATGGGTGAAACTTCCAGACCATTGGTTTAACGCAAAAAGTGTAAAATAAAATATATTTTTATTATACAGGGCGTCTCAAAAATGCAAAAACATAAAATCGAACAAGAGCAAACAGTCATTTTTTGGCCTTTTAACGTAAACTTCTTAACCTGATTCCGAACTTACTCAAGAAAATTTATATTTAGGAAGAAATAAAAAATCAAAATTTTTGCCAGTACGCATTTTACTACTTTTGCTTAAAAAATACCTTTACATTACTAAAAATTAATAAAAATAAATATACAATGGAAAAAATGTAAAATGTAAAACAAAATGTAAATGTAAGATGCGTACTTGCAAAAATGTTGATTTTTTTTTCGTAATTTAAAATTTTCTTTAGTAAGTTCGAAATCAAGATTAGAAATAAATTTGGGGCAGGTTTTTGTATTTATCATTTCACGTTAAAAGGCCAAACCACGACTGTTTGCTCTTGTTTGATTTTATGTTTTTGCACTTTGAGACGCCCTGTATGATAACAATCTATTTTCTCATTGTGGTTTATATTTTTTTGACAAGCAGAATTTTTTATCATGGATGACTTTTTTTCGTTTAATTTAATTTATTTATTGGTGTTTATGCCGACAATTTTTTTATTATTGCAAATCTATTTGAAACACAATCTGGCTTCTCGCAAACAAGAGGCCAAAAGTAAAAAGCTATAAATCACAATTAAATAAAACGGGATCTAGGGGAACACATAGGAAGAAACCGGTTTAAGTTTACTTTATACATTTCGGCAACGGTTCACTTGGCGCACGCTTGTATTGTTGCCGGTGACAGATTTGTAGGTAGAGGGCGATTTGTTCTATTTACGTTTTCAATGGGGACTTATTTGCTTTGTATTTATGCGAGTTTATATCGATTGAACGGTGAATAGATGGTTTTTGTGGATTAAAAAGGATTAGGAACACCTTCAATAAAAACCCCTTTGCATTGATTCACGTAGTTTCTATAGTATTCGGATTCGGATGTAACGTTTTTTTGAAGCGTATATTAAAGTAAACTTAAGCTATTTAAAACGTGTTCTTTTTTTTTTTTGAATTTATTAAAAATAATGAGTCCCATTACTTATAGACTGCCGACCAGCAGCAGATTAAAGAAGACGCACCCTAACCTATTTTTAAAAAATCTTTGTATATTTTTCGCATAGGCTTGGCTATTTATTGACATTTTATTAAGAAATAAAGCTAGGATTGGTGCAAGACTACACTCAGTCACAGGTCAGGACACTCTTGTAGAGTGTCCTGACCAGTGACAGACTAGGAATGCCATCAAACATAATGCCTACAACAACCAACTACAACCGGCCCTACAGTGTAGTCTACCCACAAAGGGAGAACTAGATTCGAAAAACTGTTGGTTCACCCACGGCTCCAAAACCACGGATGGTGTTGGAGCTGGAATATATGGACAGAGGCCGAGGGCAGACTTTTTCTTCAGCCTGGGCCCTCTCGCAACTATATTTCAAGCGGAGGTATTTGCTACTGAGATGTTTGCTAGAACGCTGGTTGATCGACACTGCACACGTAAGACAGTTAAAATATTCTCCGACAGTCAAGCAGCTCTTAAGGCTCTTGAATCCAGTCGGTGCAATTCAAAAACCGTCTGGAATTGCAAGGATGCGCTGACCAAACTGGGTCAAAGCAACAAGGTTTCCCTACTGTGAATACCTGGACATACCGGCGTAGAGGGTAATAAATCCGCAGACCTTCTTGCCAAAAGGGGGCGGAGACAAAATTCACAGGGCCTAAACCGGTCATCGGTATATCTAATAGAATGGCCAAGCAGTTCATATCAGCTTGGACAGAAAGAGACAATCTTCGCTACTGGCATGGACTTTCGGGTCTCAGACACATGTACCGTCAAACTACTGGAGCAATCAAGGGTACACCTTAAAACTCTAGTAGGACTGTACACGGGACACTGCAGATTGAAATACCACATGCACAAAATCAGCCCAGAGAAAGACGCCGAGTACTGCATGTGCATGGAGAAGGATGAATCGGCAGAACACATACTGTGTTCGTGCCCAGCAATGGCACGACTCAGATTCGCAATCCTCGGCAATGACACCTTGTTGCCGGGGGAGGTGAAAGATCTCTCTCCCAACAGGATCATCAAATTTATTTGAAGTCTGGACCTGGTGGGAGAAATATAAAAGGGTGTGAGCCACAATACACCAATCGGTCGCGGTGAAAGGGTGTTATACGTACTCACTTTAAACCTAACCTAACCTAACCTAACACTATTTTGAACGGTATTTTCGAATCGTCGCCCCACTTCTTTATTAATAATTTTTTTTAAATTTCGTATCTTTCGACAGTTTGTAAGCACGTCAATAATTGTTGTAGTCGTGTTTGAACTAGTTCGATGGTAAAGGTTCAGCTTGAACTTCTGACCCACTAAATATGTTGTATTTTCCCTCGTGCAACATTTTATACAATTTGGAATCTTAGTTTGCCTATTTTTTGTTATATATCCACCTTAGAAATATTATTTTAATGTAAAACAATTCTTTAAGATCAAGACATTAAAAAAAAATAACCAAATTTGTTTTAACGTTACCATTACGGATTACGGTTCTTTAGTTATTATCACCCAAAACTTTTGTAGTTATTCTTTTCCACCCCCAACCCTTAAAAATTAAATTATTTCATCCTCTAAAGAAAAAGCCAACTTGACTTTTTTCCTCCTGTTAAATTTTTCCCCCAACAGTTGCTTCTGTTTCTCATAGAATCTCCAAAATCATATTTAGGTTCAAGTACATCAGGGGCATCATTACTTGTCTTAATACCTAAAAATCCTTCTGGCTAGATGGTACACCAGCTGCCTTTCAAAAATATGCTCCCTAACTTGCACATATCCTAACTGGCCTCTTACATTTCTGTTCTGAAAGACTACACGTATTCAACCGATTTCCCAGAAATTATTTCATACAATTATTGAGCAATATTTTGTCACTCAATTATTTGCAACGTTGTAAAAAAATCAATTTCCAAATTTTAAGGTCGTCAAGAAAGCACTTCCTAAGGATTTGTTTATTTGTGTTATTTTATAATATTTTTTCCTAAAAAAATGTTAACATTTCAAAAGAAAATTAAAATTGTACTAGAAAATTGAAAATTGATACGTGGGTGTAAAATTTAAAAATATGCAACTTTTCCCTATAGCATTTTTTGAAATTTTGAAACATAATGCAAACATATTGCGATTTATATATATATAAATATATAATATATATATATATATATATATATATATATATATATATATATATATATATATATATATATAATATAATATATATATATATATATATATATATATATATATATATATATATATATATATATATATATATATATATATATATATATATATATATATATATATATATATATATATATATATATATATATATATATATATATAATAGAATTATAATATTATACTTAAAATAAAAAGCAAACATTAAGCCTATTAACATTTTCCTTCGAATAACAACCATTAACATCTGTCAAGTTGGTTGCCTATACCCGAAATACATTTCAAAAATAATTCAAGAAAAATTACGATTTCCACAATTTAACAACAAAACTATTGCAAAAAAAATATTGTAGCTAACTTGAGCATTAACCCTTCTTTTTAAAGATTGTTATTGAATTAAACATTGAGTCCATTAAGTATGCAACAAATGGGAAAATTTTTTATTTGTCAAAAATGTTTATTCTTTTAAATAATAATAAAAGTTGGTACATGGTCCTAGACTATATAAGCAACAGAGAATGCTCAGGATACCCTAATATCAAAAATATATGATTACACCGATTAAAAAAAAATAGGTTAATTGGCCTTAATAATTTATCGCCCTTATATTAATACGCTTGTTTGTTACATAGCTATTAAATGCATAACCATTTAAAGACACAGACACTTCAAAAAAAATAATTAAGCTATGTTAGTTACATTTTCACCAACGTCAGTAAATATAGAAAAAGTAATTGATTGTTCCTTTAAAATCATTCGCTTCATTATTAAATACTTCTCCTAAAAAGCATCTACAAAATCGTATTTAAGTATCAAGCAAAAAACCATCGTCATGTTTTAGTAATAATTCACAACATCCAGCGGCATTATTGAATTAGGAAAATCTCTAAATAATTAGTAAATGCAATTATACTCCTTAACGAAATGGAAATGAAGAAACAACTTTAACATGGAATCAGTTTTTGTTAACGATTGTTGGCTTAAAGTTAATTTAATATTTATGTCAGACTTATGCAGAAAACAATGGTATATCGATGATCGTTTAAAGTTTGTTCTTCCATATTTAAACTATTTAAAAATTGTTTACACAAAAACCTAGCCTTAATTTAGTTCTTTTATCCTTTTAAGTATAACTAAATTATTTTTCTTGCTGTATGTGACTTGTCAAAGATCTACAAACTCGGCCCTCACGATACCTCTAGTCTAAGATCCAAATTAAAGGCAACCTTTACCCATCTGCCAACCAGGTGAGAACTATTTATTATCAAGTAAAATATGTAAATAAAAATATCGCCAATGGGTGGCCTTAAACATTATGGTAAGGCTATGTATAACTAAAACAAAAAAATATTTCTAAAATTAATGAAAAAAAAAATAGTAGTATAAAAGTATTGACCTTTCAATTTTTTAAGCAAATCAATGGCGATACTTTTACATATTATATTTGACAAATATGTAATATTATGTAAATTTATTTATCAGTAAAATAAATAATGGTATAAAAACCAAATTACAATATACTAGAATTAACTAAATAACTTAATCTATATTTAAAAATTAAAAACTTTATCAAGTCCTAGGTCTTCCTGGATTGTACCTAATACCAATGCTGCATTAACCCGTTGCACAGCTAAACCAATTCTTTGGATAATAAAAATTTTTTGCATGAATTTTTTGCAAATTTAATTTATAAATCTCTTAGCCTCATAACCCAAAGGTCGAGAAGTTTCCACAACAGAAGGAATGAAGATAATATATTTTAAGTGTTTTTTATTCTCGACAAGACGAGCAGCCGCACCTACTAAACTAGAAGTTTAAGGATTTTGCAAGTGTATGGCGGCAAGTAGCTTAAATTAAAATTTGTAGACTTACATATTTCTTATTATTTACTAAAATATTTCTTTGCTATACCTCGAATGTCTTTTTGTTTAGATGTACACCTTGTTGGAAGTCTCCAGATTTACTTAGTGAATTTAATAATGTATTACAGAGTTTGGTTCAAGACATAACAAATTGCTATATTAAATTAAAATTTCTTGATTACAAAGCACTCTTCCTGTAAACTTTGGAGATCTCGGAATAAGGAATACATCCACCCTGTCTATTTCTGCCTTCTAGGTTCAATTAATGACGTATTAGATTTACTTTCTAAAATTTTACCTTCCTTTATTCTTGCGACAGTAGAAAATGATTTTCGAAACCGTTTTGTAAGATGGTTATCTGTTTGCAATCTTCAAAATCAACCACAAAAAATAAAAAAAAAAAAAATTTTACTTTTTTTTATTGCCAAGCTCTTCACAAATATATTACAAACATATGCCAGGCAAATGAAGATAAGGCACGTCTACTTACTCTTCAGACCCCTAAAAGTAATGCTTGGATTAACTCACTTTCATCTTCGTTCTTGGGAAATTTGTTAGATAACAAAACATTCCATATTTCTATCGCTCTCAGACTGGGTCTGCCTGGTGTGGATAGCACATCTGCATTTGCGGCAAAAATGCTGATATTTATGGTCCACATGGGTTAAGCTAGCTGCAAAAAAAGCGCAGGATGTTCTTCTAGACACAGTCAGATAAATGACATTATCAAGAGAGCTCCGATTTTCAGCGAAAAATCCTTCTTGTAAGAGTCTCTTGGTGTTTGCAAAAGCGATGGAAAACGTGTGGATGGAATGACCTTAATTCCCTGGAAATATGGAAAACAATTACTTTGGACCATACTTAAAAAATTTAAATTTTGAAATATAAAATATATTTAAAATATATATATATATATATATATATATATATATTATATATATATATATATATATATATATATATTAAATTTTTATATATATATATAAAATTTTTATATATATATATATATATATATATATATATATATATATATATATATATTAGTTCACCATTATAAGTCGGTGCCGCGTAAACTTAATCAAAATAGAAGGGAATTATTCCATTTTTAACAAAAAAGAGCAAAGAAGAGATTTTACTTAACAACTCTAATTTTTTCTATATTTGGTGGGTATTTTTCATAAAGTGGCACCGACCTCAAAAAAAATTTTACGCTCCTAATTTTTGTCGTACCTACTTTTGATTTCGTTAAAATTTTCCTGTCACACTGAACATTATTTAACATTTTAAAATTTTCATAACTTTAGAAAACAATTTCGTTTTTCAACGTCTTAGAAGTAAATAACCCTAAAACAAGTGCCACCCTACTATTAATTTAATTATAAAGTTAGTTTTTATATGTGCAAAAGCAGCGCATCCACTGAAACAAATTCAATTGGTTGAATTACGTTGAGGAAACGAAACAACACAACCCATCTATCATAGTTGAAGGTAAGTCAGCTATTAATAATTGTATTTATGATGAAATACCGCATCATTGCCCCCATTTCTTCAGATGACGGAACGTCAGCGCTCGTTCGGATGACTCACATAATTATCGCTCCCCAGTGGTCCTGGAGTAATAATTATTAATCCGCTTACCGTTTACAGTTGGCGGTTTTTTGTTCACTTGTGTAAAAATTTACTTTTAAGATAATAAAAGTATTGAGTGAAGTCGAATACGGGGGTGTATTGATAAATCCTAAGCCTATTAAAATTTTTTTTCAATTTTAAAATTATAGTTATTTTATTCCCCTTTTTAACGTTTAGTTTGTGAGCTTCTTGACGAGATTGGTGTTGATGAATACGTCAATGACAATAGTATTGACGGGAGATCAATTATTATACCTGAAATTGAAGTTTTAGCTTCAGAATTATTAATTGATATGTCGTCTAATAAAGCTAAAGTTTCAGATAAATGCCACATAGATAAAAAATTAAAATATAAATAAACTTATGTTTAATTAATTATTTCTTATTTCGTAATTAACACTGTACCTTTAATTTGTATGTATTTATTATTGTACAAACTACATTTCTATGTATTAATATTATTATCAAATGTACTAATCTGTAAATATTAAAGACGATTTGAGTAATATTTTACTCTCTTTTATTATAGATATTGTACCATTTACATGTTTATAATTAATGCTGCTTTTAAAAGTTAAACTGTATAATGTTCAGCCAAAGTATAAGATATTGAAATTATGAGAAAAATCGATAATAATTTTTAAAAACTAAATGCGCCATAATTCATAACTTTTTGCGCTACCCCAGATTTTAAAAAGGCTTGATCTGATAAAAATTTCCACTCCGCTGATTTGGACTCTTGATTTTAGTTTATGACTTGGCATGTCAGTCCAAGAGCTTTTATCCCCACCACTACCTCCCTCGCGCCGCTCAAAAGTATCAATCACTTTAAACACATCTTTTAACAATAAAATAAAAAAAATACAACTTTTTATTATGTGTTATATCAGGTTCAAGTATTACGAGTATACTATTAAATGCCGTTCAAATTAACTCTTACTTATTATAAATAATTGAGATATTAATTTTTAAAAAATTGCTAACTCGGTTTATACTAGTCGTAGAAACTCCAAAAAGCAAAAGACAGTTTGTAACACCTACAATATTTATAAATAAGCTCTAAAATCAGTAAAACTGAATTATCTTAGCAACAAAATATCCGATTATGCTTTAGAACCTATCATTCAATTCAGAATTTTTTTGCAATAATTATCAACATTTCAAAAAAACCTATTTTTACCGGTTTTTCATAAACAAATTGACCAAATCAGTTTTAGCCGGGCTTGAATTATTAGGTTTTTAAATACCTAAAAAAGCATTTTAAACATACCCCTCTAAAATTAACAATGATGCTTGCAGAAGCGAAAAACAAGTTTTTACCATTTCTAAACCTCCACCCCCACCCCTGCACACTTTTTTCGAGTCTAAAGTTATATAGTCATATTCAGGTAATCACCCTCTACAACTTCTAACACCTTTCAACCGGTTACAAATTAACGTCATAAACAGGCCTTTTTTACCTACAGACTGGACTAATGAGTAGCCTAAAACATTATAGTACGGCTATGTATAATAATTAAAACAAAAAAATATAAAAACAATAATTGGTGTATTGGTGTAGAATAAGAAATAAAAATTGACATTTAACTGGATGTATCGATAATCTTTTAATTTTTTAAGCGATGCTTCTATTTACATATTATATTTAAGAAATATGTAGGTAATTTTAAAAATTTAAATTTGCTTTTGAAAAAATTAACTTAAAATTGTGAAATAATGTTTTTCTACTAGCGTGTGAAAAGCAGCACTTTTCCGCACGCAATTTAGTTTGGAAAGTGTCACTTGTGCGGAAAATAACCACTTTCCGCACTAGTGCGGAAAGGTAAACCCTTGCAAATTTCCCACTTAAACAAGTACTTAAAATATTTTTAATTCTGAAGTTTGACTTAGTATAATTCTATTATTGGCAAAGTATTCTTTTATTTGTACAAATTAGATGTAAAATCAACGAAATATTCACTAAAAATTAATATTGTTTTAAAAACATTGTTTTAAACATCCTGGTATATATTAAACTTGCTTATCAGATTTTTAGTTTTGACCGGTGCCGGTGTCCATATTATAAAAGATCAAAGTCATTAAAAGTCATCGATAATTAAAAGTGTCTTTAGTACATTCTGATCAGTATCGTCGATTTTAAATAAAAAACGTTTCCCATGGAGTCTTCTGACGAGGAATTACCTGAATCCATTCAGAAGTATGAAAGAAGAAGTTTTTATGGCATATTTCGCGGAACTTGCTAAAACATGTGAACCCAATCCCTTATGGTCAAGGTATTTTATGTTAAAAAGTGTCATTAAGATCGAAAAGAACATGGATTTAAGCAAATATTTCAAAGTTACATCAATTTTGAAGAAGCAAAATGTGGATTTAGACCCAAGAAGGCCAAAATTTTCTAAAAGATGAAATAGCAAATTTATTAATGATGCTCCAAATGATGTCTATCTAGCGATGAAGGTAGCTACAATTTTCGGACTAGCTGGTGCGTGTCGTCGAGAAGAATTGATGAAAATTAGCATTGATGATATTGACGATAAGGGAAATCTTTTAATTGTAAATATTCCAGACTCCAAAAACCATTCTAGCCGAAGTTTTGTCATTTCCGAGGACATTGAAAATGGAAAATATCTAGCTTTGTATAGAAAGTATTCCAGTTTACAAAAGCCCGAAACACCACACAGAAGATTTTTTGTTAATTACAAAAAATTGGCTTGTACTATCCAGTGCATAGGAATAAATACTTTTGGCAAGATGCCCTGCCCATTTACGTCTTCCAAACCCAGAACTTTACACGGGACATAGCTTTCGCCGTTCCTCAGCTACAATGTTAGCTAATTCTGGTTAAGGCATAATGAATATTAAAAGACTTGGAGGTTGGAAGTCATAATCTGTTGCAGAAGGCTACCTAAGCTATACAAGTTTCAAGAAGGACTTATCAAACAAAATATTATCCCAAAATTCATCTACCTTTGAACACAGCAAAACTCACTCAAGGCCCATTGTACCGTCTTCTAGCAAGCAACAATGTGTCTGTTACCTGTAACGACGACCGGTTCAATTGCACCTCAACGCAATCTCCAACTCCGCAACTTACCCACAACAACTTGCCTCTGCGATTCATTTGCAAAATGCTACCAACTGTTCTTTTACGATTAATGTTGTTAATAATAATAAGTAGTAATGGTAAAAATAAATATTATCTAATGGTTGTTTAGTTTGACTTTTTCCACACACTCGTAGAAAAAATGTTGTACCTAACACGTGCGGAAAGTGTCTGCCGTCGCGTGCGGAAAAGTATCACTTTCCGCACATGCTAGGTAAATAACTATTTTATATATACATTAAAATATCCAAGAAAAACAAAATCATATGTAGGTACAAAGCAAATTAGTAGTCCTGGAGTAATAATTATTATTAATCCGCTTACCGTTTATAGTTGGCGGTTTTTTGTTCACTTGTGAAAATTAACTTTTAAGATAATAAAAGTATTGATTAAAGTTGAATAAGGGGGCGTATTGATAAATTCTTAGCCTATTAAAATTTCCTTTCTCAATTTTAAAATTACAGTCATTTTTATTCTCCTTTTTTTAACGTTTTTTAAAGCTTCTGTATTTTTTAAACGCTTTTAATACAGCATTTTTAAAAATAAATGTTTGTCCACCTGACATATTTTATTTAAGAAAATACAGTGTATACAGGGTTATTCATTTTAAAGTAAACAGGGCTTTATTTTTAAACTTCCCTGTAATTTTTTAAAAAACAAATATAGCCATTTCGTGTATTTTTTTCCGTAGAATTTAATAATCTAATTAGAAAAAACATTTGAAACAAAAACGAAAGAGTAACAGCACGAGTGACGTATTTTTTAAATGAAATACCCCTTATATTTTTACATCAATAGAGACAATAGATAGAGATTTTTACGAGGAATTCGGTGATATAGGGTTTGCTGGGTTTATTTCCTGCGGTTCTGCTGCACTTAATTAAATGTTTGCGCGCTCTTGCAGCGGTAGGGTCACTTGTGGAAAAGAGATACTGACAGAAATTGGTTACGTCCCCTATTACCTTACACATTACCTTATAGGTTAGGTAAACCCGTAAGAAAAATTTTAGGAATTTTTAATAATATTTAAATGATTACCCATGATACCCAGATCATTTCTCTTGACACATCCAAAGCTTTCGATCAGGTCTGGCATGACAGGCTTCTTAACAAACTTCCTTCTTACGGTCTTCCACCTAAGCTTTTCTCTTGGCTCTCCAGTTTCCTTTCTAATCGACGTATATCAGTTACTGTAGATGGTCATTCTTCTAGCTTCTACCAGGTTAATGCTAGGGTGCCCCAGGCTTAATACTGGCACTTACTCTGTTTTTTCTACACATTAACGTTTTTCTCTTTTTCACAATCAATCCCATTCATAGTTTTGCTGACGATAGTACCCTTCACTCTAACATTCAATTTCTCAAGCCAGTCAATAAACCTGATTTAAAAACCAGGCGTAGGTCAATGCAATTGTCTCTCTCACTACACCTCAAACTTATTTTGGATTGGGGCGCCAAAAATCTTGTTCAGTTTAATGCTTTGAAAACACAGTCATGTTCACTGTCGCGAAAAAAGTTTGCCAATGCTCATCCGTTACATATGAGTTCTGCAGAACAAAGAGTCGTTCAATCTTGTCGGCGTACTTTTGAGAATAACCTCGACTGGCACAAACACATTACATTCATAGCCTCGGCAGCTTGAAGAAAGCTTGAATTCCTCTTTCGAGCCAGAAAGTATGTTTTTTCTTTCAATCTGTATACTCTGTATGAATCCCAAATCAAACTCTCTTTAGAATATTGTTCTCATGTCTGGGAAATGGCGTCCCATACAACACTTAGCATTCTGGACTTCATTCAAAGAAAAGCCGTTCGTTTTATTAATGATCCCACGCTTACAAAAAGGCTCCTCTTGCTTACCGTCGAGCTGTCGGGGATCTGTCTAACCACAACTAGAGGCCCCCAACTTCCCGCTTTCTTCGTTCCTTCATCCCCAGAGTGTCCAGACTTTGAAACCTGCTGCCCGCAGAAGTTTTTCCTTTTCCTCCCAGTCTCCAAATATTTAAGTCCCGTGTGAACAAACTTCCTCTCACCACTCTTCAGACACCCACGGTACGTTAGTACTTAGGCATTAGCCTTCGTGGACTATCCAAATCCAAAGATAAAAAAAATAAGAGCTAGACGATGATGTCAGCTATTCCTTGAATATGCTCGCACTTGCAGTCTCTAGGCAACCTTAGTCATATAAATAAAGGAAAGAAGAAACCATCCAGAGACGACAACGGCTGACTTATACGGCTCCCGGTAAAAAGGAAATATAAACTTTGTCGACCTCTCAGTACGTGCCTTTAACATAAGTTTTATACACTAAAACATATCACTTTTGTATTTCTTGCAGTAAATAAACTTAATTTTTTGAATTTAGAAACGCCACTGGCTACCCCTTACGTAGGTACGGTAGTTGATGCAAAAGGGAGACCGGAGTGTCATTTTACCGGACACACGTTAGGCACACTCCCCGACTGAATTGCAGATGCATCCATTCGAAATAATTATGTTAATTTGCTTTCACACCTTCGTTATTTTTTTACGATGGGATTAACTTTTATTGTTACTTTGGCATCAGGATTTCTGTAACTCTTCCTTGATGGACCAAAAGTAATAATAATAATAGGGGGTTAAAAGACTTCCACTTCGTAGAATACTGTTTGGATTATTTTTTTACTTGGTATCACTTTTTATTTAAAACTGACTCTTTGTTCTGTTGGTGTATCTAGAAATTTTCAATAGTTTACAGGACATGTCAAATAAGACATATTTTTATTATTATTTTAAAAATTTGTTATCATTGAATTTTAACACACTTTAAAGAGGCCTTTTAAAAAATGCACCGGAAGGAATAATAAATGCAAACAAGAGTCCACAAATATTTTTCAAGTTACGTAAAGCTATATGTAACGTTATATCAAAATTCATAAATAAAGTAATATTAACGATTTATTTTTAAGCTTAATCCTTATAACATATTTGGATATTCCACCCTTTTGCACTTGAATGTTTATTCAAAAACAACACAGACCCACAAAAAAAAGTGTTATGTGCTGGGTGTCGGACTAGGATTTTCTGGAGTATTTTTTTCCGCTGAACACAAATCTTAAGTCAAAATTGGGGGTCAAATAGCAAATAATCAAGGAAAGGCATAATTTTAGATATTAACGATTTTGTTTTTAAATTTAAAACGTCAGTATCTTAAAAACAATAAAATATACACGAAACTTTATAGGACATAAACCATGTATTTTTACAAGACTTTTAATTTAAGTTATATAATCTTTTTGTCTAAATGCAATATTTTTCGAGTTATAATCAAAAAACCGAATTTCAAAGATTTTTTCAAGGTATACCTCTGGAAAAAAATTGAAAATGATTTTTTTGTTATGATTTTTTCTGCAAAATATTAGTGATTTGAGATTTAAATAAATGAAATAAATGATTTATAAATTAAAAAAAATAATAAAGTCCCATTAATAAAAAAATCCAATTTTGGAATAAATTTCCTTTTGTCAAAATTACATTTTCGTTTATATCTCCTTTATTATTTTTCTTATCAAATCTCTTATAGTTTATATAGTCGTATTCCAAACATTCCCTGGTAGCAGGTTGCTGCCGGTAAATGTACCGTGTCGGTTGTTTGGGGGTTTCTCGATTTTTTGCTGTTTAACCCCCAATATTTACGTCAGATTCGTTTTCACCGAAAAAAAAAACTCCAGAAAATCTTCATCCGACACCCAGCACACACCACTTTTTTCTTGTGAACTTGTGGAATCAGTAAACATAGAAGTCAGTTAGCTCGATAATTTCCAAAGTGGTCTATACCCCTCCTCGAATTTGATGAATTTACAAAGTATAGGTAAGCAGGTTTCTACCTTAAACAGGAAAACATAGCAAATGGTCCATAAGACAAAAATATTTGGGGTTTAATGCATTAGCGCTAATGTTTTACATACTTTACTTGACTATATACACCGCTATCTCTTGAGTCTCTGTTCTGAAGAAAGTCAATATGTGTTCAGAAGGTAATTTGTTTTAGTAAAAGGCTTTATTTTATCGTATATATTGTGTTCAAATAATTTTAAAGAAGAAAGTTAATTTTTTGTTTTAGTCTTTAATTATTTACTTCTGAACCCCATTTTTTTGTTTTCATTTGTGTGCATTTTTCTTTTTACTTCGTCTTCTTCCTGCTACTTGTCATTATCGTTTACTTATCTCACTCAGTAATGCGTTTTTTATTTTCGTTTGGTTCTTCTACAATTTTTATTGTAGATAATTTAAGCTTTTGTTTTCTTATTTTATCTTGGACGTACCTTTACTCAACATTAATTCTTCAATAGTTAGAGCGATCTAACAAGAAATTATACTATAAAAGCATACCTGTCTTAGCCATTCTAGAATAACCTGACTTAACTGTTGTTTTATTTATCAAGAGAAGTCCAATTATTTTAGACAAATTATCTTTCCTTTGTCTATGCCATCGCCATGACTACCGGTTTTTACCTAGATTTTTTCAGGTGTGCTAAATTATTTAAATTAGTTAAATTTTAGTTATAAAAATGTTCCTATTTGTCAAAAACTCTTGTGTTACAATGAAAATGCAGATTAAATTGTACGACGCAAAGTTCGTTGATCATTTTATTTACAAGCCATCCAAGAAAAATTTTAATCAGCCCAAGGCAAATATACAAATAAACAACTTTTTTCTACAAACACCAGTAAAAGTTTGATTTTTAATGCATCCTGTCAGTGTCTAAAATGTCATTTTATGACACTGGGGTTAAAAGTAATTACTTTTAGCACTTGTGCTAAAAGTGATTTACTTTTAACAGGGGTAAGAAATTACAGAAACGTAATACTTAGATTAAAATAAATTATTTATTCAATTAAAAGTACAATAAATGTGCCATAACTCCAGTTGAAATCAACACATTTGGTAAAATGCCTGCCCAAATGGCTAAATTTGCCACTAACATTTTTTGACTTACTAGGCAATAACTCAAAAGTAGCTTTATTGGTAGCTTCTTCAATTTCCTTCGGGAGAAATTTATTTTCTTGATCATTTTCCATCGAACAAGAATTCGATTATTTGACGTTACTTGTCAACAAAGACAAATCAACAAATTCGATTTTTTTACCTTAGCAACTTATTTCATAGATAAATTAGAGGAAAGTAGATTTTTAAAATAATAATAATGTCAACGATAAAAAAAACATTAATTTGGACTTTTAATGGTGTTTGTAGAAAAAATAGTATATGATATACGTGCTAAAAGTGATTTTATTTTGTTCAAAGGCATGGAATACTTCTCAGCATCGTGTTCCAAACTTCCCTTCTCACAAAATAAATTGTCACTTTTAGCACTTATATCATAAACAACTATTCTGTGCTAATCCGAAGATTTTTAAGTTTTAAAAGTGACACCTGTATGTAGCAATATATTACAAATTGTCGAATTATTGTAATGGCGATCATACATTCCATGCACCTTCTAGTAAACATTATCGTAAATTTAACCTTTTAGGTAGATAAACCGATAAACTGAATACATTGAATAGATTATACATTTACCGTAACAAACACGTATTGCAGTGTGAGTCAGAGCCAATAGGGCATTGTGATTTCGGTCCACACAGTCACACCGTATCACAATCGTATATGTAGATTAGAGGAAGCCAAGCACACGGCAATGTGTGTTGAATACTCTGAGATCTGGCACAGTTATATAGCGATTAGTTCTGCAGGGGTGCACGGGACAGACTTTTATGCACCCTCGTTTGGCTGCATTTAATTGATGTCAGTGAAAGTGTCATTGAACTTTTATTGAACCCATCGTTTAATATTATGAAAAGATAAGGAAGAATTTTTTGACAGTACATAAAGGCTTAGAGCTTAAATACTAACGTACCCTTGGTATCTTAAATAATGCAGTTAGAAGAAGATAATTAATGACCACAACACAAAAAAATAAATAACACTAAAATCTTGGACTTCCATTGTCTTTATTTGTTATTTGTTACATAACGTTTCGGTTGGTGATGTATCTCCAACCGTTTTCAAGTGATAACTACAAACTATTTTTAAAAGCTACATCTTCTATAATATCCCTTGTTCACCGCAGCTTGAACGACTTCTTACGGTTCAGCAACGGCTGCCAGATATTCGAAATATGGATACTAGATTTACTAAATACATTTTGGTTGTTTATAATTATTACAGCTTCTTTAAATTTTCTTTTCTTTCAGTGGGTTTCTTTATGAATAGTTTTTGCTTCCGACCATTACATGCGGTGTTGTTTTGACCAAGCGTGTTCGGCAATCCCTGACCTTGATGTTTCACCTCCGTATGTTTTTGGTGTTCTTTGACTCTAACTTCAAGTAGTCTTTTTGTTTCCCGATGTATACCTCACCATATTCACAGGAAATTTGGTAGATGCAGTCATTATTTGAAGCTTTGTTGTCTGGTCTCGTCTTAGTAAGAATGCTTCTTAGAGTAGTTTGTTATTTAAATGCCGTTTTAATATTGTACTTATTCGTGAAGTTCCTTTTATATATGGAATTGTTATAAATATTTGGTCATGTGGAGTCTCGTTTAGGTTAGAGATTGTGTGAGATTTTTGATATTTTTCGATTGTTTCCTTTACCAGTCTCTCACTGTATCCGTTCTGCTTAAGATCCCTAGTTATGTTACTTATCCCCTCTTGCAGAGATTCCTTACTATTACATAATGTCACTACACTGTAAATATTGTCCAGTGTAGATTTTCCGTATACCGAGGTTTGTATATGTCCATTATTTCTCTTGACAAGAACGTCGAGAAAAGGTAGGGCCAAATTTTGCTCCTTCTCCATTGTGAATTTAATACAAAGTCGGAGACAATTTAGATGTTTTAAGAAACCTTAAAGTTCTTTGTCATTACCTGTCCATACAATAAAAGTATCGTCAACATATCTTAGCCAAACTTGTGGTTTGATTGGTGCAGTTTTAATTGAGTGTTCCTTATTTCACCTAAATATTTTCTACCACTGGGGAGAACTCATGAGAAGTCCATCATCTTCCTACAAAAAAATAAATTCAAAACTTTATTTCATAATGCGTGTTCTAAACCCTTTTAAAAAACATAACTGGCGCTTGTATGCGGAAAGTGGGATAAGTCGAAAAATGTAAAAAGTGAGTTAATATAACATTAAACAAGAATTAAAAAAATAAATTTTAAATTTAAAAGCGTCCAGAATTGCCAAAATGTGTTTTGTTTTAATTACTGTTTAATTTACATTTATTCAAATTAAAATTACATTACAACATAAAAGAATAAAATTACTTAAATTTTATAAATCCAGTTTTCTCCATAATGTCAATTTTAAGTTGTCTCACTATTGTCACCGGTGAGCGATATGTGGTAAGACTATTTTTAAACGACTTAAAATTGGAAAATGCCCTATTTTATAAATTTTACTGTAAACTGTAAAAATACAAAAATGCCTTCTTTTGGAACAAACATAACAAAAAAAATGTAAAAATGACTATTTTATTGCGAAACAATCACTTATAGAGATTATTAACAAAACAAGAGGAATTGGAAGCAAACACTGTTATTACAGCTCCCAATAAAGCAATATAAAGTTTCGCTCTTATGCATACTTTTACAGCAAGTCCAAATCTTTCCTCTTTGCTTGTATTTTTACTGTAGTATCTGGACTGTGAAACCTGCTGCCTGCAGAGATTTTTTCCCTTATAAACCTCTATGGGTGTTTGTCCAAGAAGGCTTAAAAAAGCCTTTATGGATAAACTGTGTGGACTGTCTCAAGGTTAATTAACCTTCTTTTTATATGTATATTATTGTTATATTAATATTTTTTATTCTAAGTTGTTGGAGGTCAACATTCTTTATGCGTTTATTAAAGATGATTTGGGCTGTTGCTCTTTGCGAACCACAACTAACCAAAGAGGATCTACAGCTGATCGTGTTATTCCAGAAGGTTTCTTCCCATTTTTCCAAATCTCATTGAAGAAAAAAATCATCTACAAGGAAGTCTTTACGTAACAGAACATATTTTTTTCACAGTTAAATCATTTCTTACTGAAAATTATAAATTTTCTAAATGTGTATTTTGTTTTTTCTAAGAACTTTTTTAAAACAACAAAGTTATAGATGGGAGCTACTTCTGAGGATGGGCTGAATTGACTAAAATATGTTTTAATATGCATATTTTTTACATAAAAAAAGTTAACAATGCAGTAACCTCAGAAATGTTATTTTATTAGTATCTATTAAAATTTAAGAGTTTCAAAAATATGGTTATATTGTCATTTTAAACGGTTTTGCTATCATTTTACTCGTAAAAAGTTCTCAAAGGATTTAAATGGTCAGTCATTTTTGTTCTCATTTGTAATTTAAAAAAAGTTTTTTCCTGCTACCAGTCAATCTAAAAAATGAATAAAAAAATATGTCGGCCATTACTATAAGAAAACTTAAATTTTAATTGCGTCACATCTTTGCACTGAACAATTTCTGTATATAATTTAATTTTTTATTGATGTTCTCGATGAATCCAATATTAAAGCGCCCAGTATACATTTATACTTCTTTTTCGTTTGATATATTTTTTTATATTATTAAATCTGATCCTTTTTACTTTAAAGCATACTTACTATTTTTATTTTTAATTTAAACTTTTATTTATATGGCTTATCTTTAGATGGGCTATAATTTGTTTGGCATTGTACGTCAACTTTCTGGTCGAAATAACGTGAGACCTCGAGAGAGACGAAAAAGGCGCGAGAAGGGCGTTCTCTCGTCTCGTCTCAAGCATAATAAAAGACAAGAATCCCTCGTTTCGGTGGCATCACTAGTTGTGAATATAATAGTATACACACCGCGGTGAAAATTTCATATCCGTCTTAAAATATGACATATTAAAACATTTTTTCGTAACAGAAGTGATTAATTTTTTACTCTGGTATGTTATCTATCATTATTACCAACTTAACTTTAGGCATATAAAACTATTTAAAGTAAAATTTCCACCCCATATTTTAATCCTTTCTCGATTCCTATAGGTTATTTAACAGTTTTGATTTTAAAGTACCTATAGTAAAATAGCTCCTTAACGTAAAATAACGTATGTGACAAAAGTTTTTGGAAAAATGTTAATGAACGACTTAATGAAAACTGTAAAATGTATTTAAATATATTTTAATAACGTTTTCCTTAATAGCTACTTAACAATAAACACAATTTAAATTATACTTAAAGGTCCATAGTTTTCAATGGTACGCGATTTTCGATTAACCTGCCGCATCATGTTTTGGATGGTGTTATTGTCTACTTCGCGAATTTTTTGGAATATCCGGCGTCGAAAACGTTGTTCATTTTGGCTTCCCAACCATTATCGTAAATCTTTCTACTTAATATTACCCAAAAATCTTCAATCGGACGAGCTTGGAGTACATTTGGGGGTTGTCATTTTTGGGCACAATTTCTTGTTGTTCTAGAGCAGGGCTCTCGAAACTTTCCAGCCTTAGGGCCATACTGATTACTCCAGTAAGTTCCGAGGGCCAAAACCATATTATCATTGTTGCCGGTGGTAGAAGTGAAATAGTCCACTGATGAAAAAAAAGTCCGAAAAAGTACACAACGTTTAAAAAGGCTGCAAATCGGACTAAAGTCCGCAAAACGGCAACACTGCATATTATTAATTTTCCTGTCATTATCTGTAATTTCTAGATTAGTCTAGAGTACGAGCCATGAGGAGCAACGTGACACGACATCTGTTGGACACAAGCGAAAATAGGTAGTACCTTCTATCGCTAACAGATGGCGCTAATAGCACGTACAGAATGATCTCGTTGGTTCGAGAAAGTTCTGGTGTCTTCCACTCACTTCTAGATGGCAGTAATTGGAATATATAAGAAGGCTAGTGGCGCAACCACAAGTCAGCTCCTATGACACTGTTGTTAAATAAACTATTGCATACCTCCTGAAAACGTGTTTGTGCGTGTTTAAGTTTAAGACATCTTTATAACAGTATTTTGATTTGAATTGTTGCTTTTGTGTGTGAATTAGTAGTATGGAAAAGAAGCGAAAAATTGATAGTGAATGCAGAAAATTCAAAGATCAGTGGAACATTCAGTATTTCGTAATTGAGTCCAGTAACAAGGCGCAATGAAAGCATAGCCGTTCTCAAAGAATATAACATTAAACGTCATTATGAAACAAAACATTTTCAAAATTACTCAAAATATACAGGAAGTTTGCGGGCAGAAAAAATCGAAGCTATGCAGCGCGGATTGAAATCGCAGCAATCTTCATTTACAAAACTCAAAACTGAACAAGAGGCTGCAACTCGTGCCAGCTTTCGTGTGGCTCTTGAAATTGCAAAAAGTGGAAAACCATTCACCGATGGAGAAATGATCAAAGAATGCATAATTGCAGTAGCCGAAGAAATGTGCCCTGAAAAGTAAGATTTATTAAAAACTGTCAGTATGTCAGCAAACACTCTGGCTCGAAGGGTAGAAAACATCGCTGAAAATATATCCTCTCAACTGTTCGACAAAAATGGACATTTTGAGTGGTTTTCTTTGGCCTTGGATGAGTCAACGGATTTGTCAGATACTGCTCAGGTGTTGATTTATATTCGAGGAGTAGATAAAAGCTATGAAGTGCACGAAGAACTTCTTGATATGTATAGTATTCATGGCACAACTACTGGTACAGATATTTTTAAAGGAGTTGAAATGGCCATTAATCAAAAGCACCTTCGATGGAAAAACTTGAAATGTATTACAACTGATGGAGGCAAAAACATGAGTGGGAAAGATAAAGGAGTGGTCGCTCTTCTGTCAAAGGCTGTAGAAAATGACGATGGTTCAAAACCATTAGTCTTACATTGTATCATTTATCAACAGTCTTTGTGCGGAAAATGTTTGGATATGTCTGACGTTCTGAAACCAGTCATATCAACTGCTAATTTTATCAGATATTCTGGGCTGAATCACCGACAATTCCGACAATTTATTGAAGAGATTGGAGAAACTGACTTCCTTATCATACTGCCGTACGCTGGCTTAGTTGTGGGAAAGTCCTTCAGCGCTTTTGAACTTCGAGCAGTGATCGAAATTTTTTTGAATGAAAAGCATCGCCCTCTTACTGAATTACAAAACAACGCATTTCTGTGGAAGTTAGCATTCTATGTTGATTTGACAAAACATGTGAACGAACTGAATTTGGAATTGCAAGGAAAAACCAGCATCTTCCTGATTTATACACTAATATCAAATCATTCCGGAAGAAATTGAGACTGTTTCAATCACAACTACGAAGTAAATGTTTTTCACATTTTAAAACATGTGAAATATTCAGCCACTCTACTGAGACTGAGTTTCCTATCGATTTTGCAATCGAAACTTTGAGTGCTTTGAAGATAAATTTTGATACTCGTTTCTCGGACTTTGATGCCATTGTGAATCAAATTAAGATTTTTAGAATCCTTTTTATACTGACATTGAAACCCTAGCCCGGAACTTCAAATGGAAATGATTGATCTACAATGCAGTGATATAATTAAGAACAAATATCAAAACTCATCTTTGTTGGAATTTTATAAGAGTCTTCCACTGACACAATTTGATAATTTGCATAAATTTGCTCGTGCTCTGTTTTCTGTTTTTGGTACTACTTATTTGTGTGAAAAACCTTCTCCAAAATGAAGTACACAAAAAATGCTTACAGATCAAATTAACTTGAGCATCTTAAATCTCTTTTAATAATTGGTACAAGTAAAATTAGTCCACAACTACAAACTATTGTCAGTGGAAAATCTCAATTACATAAATCTCATTAGTATTTCATATGTCATTATGTTTGTTATAAGTTATGTGATTATTTAAAATGTACAAAATGTTAGTTGGATTCATTTCAATAATTTGTTAGTTATTATATACTGAAGTTAAATTTTCTGCATATTATACATGTCTTTACTCATTACAATTATGTGTTTCTTTATCCAACTTATCACAAAAACAATAACAATAAGCCTACAAGAATGTTATGAGTTAGCGGAGTTAGCCCATGACCATATCAATGTAGATGTCATATTAATAATTATTCAACATAAAATTAGAATACTTCAGTAAACTAAATTTAATTTGCTATAAAAATTATTTGTTCTCTAAAAGGAGTTTTCAAGTATGTTAGCTCTCCGCGGGCCGGATGTGGCCCTCGGGCCGTAGTTTGGAGACCCCTGTTCTAGAGTAGTGACAAGACGCAAAATTGGGCCAAAATATAATGTCATTGTTGGGGACATGTGTGTTAATAAAATCAACCAATTTTAGAAGGCATCGCTCATTATAAATATTCGATCCCAATGCCTCACCCATTCAACATAAGGCCTTAAAATGCCCATCGCTGATACGGCACACCAGACTAAAACCTTGTCCTGAATTTTCTTTTTTGATTTATATTTGACGTCATTTGGGCAATTTTGTATGTCATTTGTACAGAATCCGTCATTACCTTTAATTTCCGAATGAGACAACGTGAAGTATTTTTCGTCACCCATGATCACAACTTTGTTGGCTGTGAAGTGGTCTCTTCTTAAGGCCCGGCAACATATTGGGATTCTGCGCAACTGTTCTTCAGTGTATTTTAGACATTTTTTTCGTTTTTAGTCCCTTTTTGCTTAGTTCTCGACTAACGGTCATGTGACTTACATGAAAAACGACATAACTTCCAACTTCCACTAACCTATTTGACTGGGCATTAGTCAAAGCTTTAGGCCGTCCGCTTTTTGAAAGATTTACACATGGTATACCTTGTTTGCATTCAGCTATGGTTTTATAAATGGTGGAAACTGCGACATTTTTCCCTCTAAATATATTTTAAATTTCACGTTTTGCCAACCTTTCAACTAAATTGTTTACAGATTTTTGAATATCCAGTTTGTATGCCATAACTTTTTTAATATCTGACAAATATGATATGACATATTGAAGTTTAAAAATTATCTAAAATTTGTTTCCAATGGCGACCCGATTCGAAGTTATTTAGGATTGTTTATCAGACCATACACTTTTTCCGATAACTTTTGTTACATACGTTATCAACTCTTAATATGATAGAACTATTGCGAATGTGGTAATGTACACTCGTAATAACTCTAAAAGCTAACTACACCCAAGATTTTTCATATATCAAAACCTGTCATCCAAATAAATACTCTGTAAGCTTTAGCGCAAAGGGGAAAACCATTTCTCGCCCCTTATTTAATTTAATAAGTAGAGTGTTCTGAAATTAATCTGATATATGGCATTGTTAAGTTGACCGGACATCTTTTAGGACTATGACATTTTAGCGTTGTTCGACATACTGGCAGCACGTTAACGTGTCAACACGTCTTTTTGTGTTAAATCTAACGAAACGCATGTGACACGCACGCATAATTGGATTAGAATAACAGGGAAGTTTATGCGAAAAACTGATTGTTAAATGTTTACGTTTTTGTGACGTGAAAGTAGGTTATGCGGGTGTTTCCCATAGGCAAATCTGCAAAGTATAAACATGAGGAAGTACAAGGTGTGGGAAGACATACTGAAACTGTATTGGTACTCTTTTTTAGTTTAGTCCTTATATTTTACTCTAATAGATGTTAAGTTGTTTCTTCGCCTGGCCTGTCTTATTATTTCTACAATAAGATGTCTAGAACCAGAGCTGTCGGTAATTAAATTAAAATAATGGAAAAATCGTATTCAATTACTTTTTGTATTACTTTAATTCAATTATTTTTTCGGAAAAATAATTTATTTGGATTATCAAATAATAGAATAATGTAATCGTCATTGGTAATTGATTTTCAGGACTACCTAGTAATTCAATTACTTAGAAAATAATTTGATTACTTATAAAGTAATTAAATTACTTAGAAATTAATTAAATTACCTAATAAAAAATTTAACTACTAAGAAAAATTCAATTACCCTTGCTTTAGGAAAAACTCCGAAATTTTGACCACCCAAAGAAAGGCATCTTGAAACACGGTAGGCCGCTTTGAATCCGGAAAACGTCGCCTTCAAAATTTCGTATTTTTCATTGATATTAACCGCCACCGTTTTTATACTTTTTTTTGTGAAAAAATCTGTTGATGTTTGGGGTAGGGTCAAAAAATTTTCATTTTGGGGTCATTTAATGTTGAACTTGCCGAAAAGAAATTTTTGAATTTGTTTGACCAGCACGTATGATGTATATTAGTATGAATAATTTGTTTGTTTAGTGTATCGTGTTTAATATAAGTATGTTTTGATTTTAATAAAGTAATTGCTATAATATTCAATTACTTCTAGTTTTAATTTTAATTAAATTAATTTTAACAAACACGTTAGTAATGTAATTTACTACTATTTAAAAAGTAATTGGAAATTGTATTGAATTACTTTTAAAATAATTGCGTAAAGCTTTGTCTAGAACATGCATAATGGTATAGTTAATTTGAATATTTGCATTTGGTAATTTTAACATGATAAGAAGGCAGTTCATGTTTCCGTCGCGCAACGCTTAATAGTTATATTTCTTATAAATGACAATGCCAACAGAAGGATACTTTGCAAATACAAAATAACACAATTAGGGAAAGGCCACCTTAAAAAAAACCCAGGTGTAAAATTGGTGTAAAGAATTTTAAAAGGGGGCCCGTCTGAAAACCTTGATAACAATCCAATTAACGACCTTGTTCTTGCCAGTGAAAAAAGATAAAGATTCTTTAAAATTTTACAAACATTACTAATTAGCAGAGCTGGGTAGGAATCGAATCAGGTAATCGATTCCTATTTAAGGATCCAGGCTGGAATCGATTATTTTCATAAATAAAGGGTCCTTTATTCGGATTCGTTATATAATTTTAAAATAATCCGGAATCAATTCCTTTTTAAAAAAAACCGATTTCAAAAAAATCCATTTTTTTATTTCTTATTAACAAATTCCAAAATCCGCCATTTTAAATACAACATTTCAATATTGCAAATTTTGACCTAAGATTATTAATTCCTAAATATTGACCTAGCACCCTTATATCCTGAACCTGAGTCAAATAGGTTTATAAATGACAAAATCTGCCATTTTAAATTTCCAAATTTTTATCTTAGTTCTTAATCAGCATTACATTGATTTTCGGAACTAAAGGTAAAAAGTTTTAAACCATTTGCCTCTTATGATCCTGAAATAAGACAACACACCTAACATGTGATTTTTAACCAAAATATGTGGTTTTTAGGTCCAAAGAACATTTAAATGAAATATATTTTTTTCGTAACCATAGAGTGTGGTATCCAAAAACAATAAATAGGAATGAATTCCCTGGATTCGATTCCTTTTTTCCTTAAAAAGGGAATCGTGATTCGTATTGCTAATTAGATTCCTTTACGAGGTTTCGGATCCGTAAATCGATTCCTTCTTTGAAGAATCCGTCCCAGCTCTGCTAATTAGTATTGGTAGCTTCAAAATCTCTGCCACTCATAACAAACAACTTTTTTGGGAAGATGGAAAACTCAGAATGCTAACTTGAACCAAAAACACCATGGGTTAAATTCTACTGGGGTCCTCAGGCGATACCATAATAAAGTAATGTACTTTATATTCCGTACTCCCTTAAAAATCTTGAGCTTATTCTCCAAAACCGAAAAACGGAAGGGTTGTGCTTTCAGTCGTTACCAACTTTTGCTGACTTGCTTATTAAAAGTTAAACCCATTTCTTCAAAAGAAGACCATTTTAATCAGAAATGTCTTTCTGCTGCACAATAACTTATGACAATATGCTGCCCAATTGACTATAATGCCAGGTTTTTCTAAAATTTGATTTCCATTTTTTTACACCACTCAAAGAGCCATTTTTAGATGTTGGTAATCTTGCTACTTAGTTTGGGCATGATTGGCTTAGTGCCCAACCAAAAACATTCTATAATTACATTTTAAAACTCGCACAACGATGGCAAAAATAGACTTAAAGGGTAAATATGGAAAACGAGATGAGACTTGTTGGAGATATACAGGTTAAATTTCTAAAGAGGTTTCGCCTTTATATCATCTAATAACTAAATCTGAATACTTTGACTTATTCACTTGTTTTAAAAATATGTGGTTTAATCGGATTGGATCTTAACTTTGGACTTTTAAGTTGAAGAGCATATAATGTTTTGACTATTATTAAAGGAAATGACATTAGATCCACCTTTACAATGTCGTGCTAATCCGTAGGTTAAGTCAAAATTGAACTACTACTTTAGAAAATATGCCCACTGTATTATTTATACAATATTGTATGTTGTCATTTTTGTCATGACATGACTGAGGTTTTCCTTAAATATTAGATGTAATTTTCTTTGTTTAGCTTTATTACTATTTAAGTTTTTTTTTGAATAAGGTTTAAAAAAAATACAAAAATAAAATGAAAAAGAAATATATGTTCCTGCGTGTTTAAACCCCGAGTTCAAGAAAAGAACATAAACGCGTTAACGTTCGCGGGTAAACTTTTTTTAAATTTGCTTTTGGGCTTAGAAACAAACAAACAAGCGCATGTCGGGGGGGGAAATAAGTTTTTTTTAAAAAGCCTTTACAAACGCTTGGATCCCCAAAGCTTGGGAGTGCGTTAGTTTTTCCGCGATTGCCGCAATCCTCTTTGATTTGTGTTAAAAAACCGACACCTCCCCGGGACCCGGGGAAAACCCTTTTTTTCCCGGCCCACGCGCCGCCAAACCCCCCGTTCAACGCTTGCTTTTTGTGAAGCCTTGTCGCGATTTCCGCGGAAACGTAGCAAAAAAATTTGGAAACCGACATTTCAAAACATTGAAAGTTTCTGACCTACCTGAAAAGACAAAACGTGAGTGAAAAGGTAAAGTAAAGAATATTTTTGAGGAAAGCTCCAATAGAACTTTTGCTGTTTAACTTTCAATTAAATTTGCAAATCAAAAATTGCCAGGCTTAGCACTTTATTTAGCTTCGTTTTCTGGACTATTATACTTATAGTGGCGACAATAAGTGGCCCAACTTACATTTTAATTATGTAAGCTTTAACGTACTATAGAGCAACATTACTAGACCCACGATTACTTACTTACCTTTGGGCTGTAATGGATTGCATCCGTGGCCTAAAAAAAATAATTATTTTTTGTGTTGTTGGTTTTATTGAAAAAAACCTACTATTTATTCTGTGCTAGTATTGTGATTTTAAATAGAATTATATCCCCGTTTCTTTTCGGCCAACTTCTTGTTATTTTCGTCATATTTCTTTTGCGTCCTTAAAATTGATTAAAAGTTTGACGCTCTTCAACGTGTTTACCAGCATAAATTCTATGCATACTTAAGAGTCCATTCGCGCCGCGAAAATTGGATCCGATTCGGGGTTCGGGGCATAAAGTTTTTTTCAAAAAAAAGGGGTTATCGATAATTTTTAAAAACTATATGAAAGCCAACACTTAAATCTAGGCTTCTTTAAAAAAGTTTTTAAAATTTGGGTTTAGTTTTTAATATTTCCTTAAGTGAAAGTCACCCTAAAATCGGTTATGTTTAGATACTATTTTCCTTAACTCGACTCATATTTCAAAATCCGTTACTGCCGAGGCATATATTATTTCCTTACCCTTTTAAAAAGGTGTATAATTTATGGGCATTTAAGTAAAAAAAAGTTACCGAAAAAGTTTTCTCCTGTAGGCTTGCAACCCGGGAAAAAACATCGCATCGATACACCGAATTTGGAAAACCTAAATAAAATATAATATTTTTAATGAGGCTATACGAAAATTGTGATAGTGGGAGTTTGTTAGTCTCCGCCCACCGTCTCCGTGTCCTTTTGCCCGACTCCTAAGGTGTAGCATAAATGCACTCTTAAATGTTGAGTTAAAGTATTGTTAGTAAAACCTTACCATTATAGATGTGTAAAGCGAGACACATTTTTTAATTTTAAAAATTCTTGAAAGGGGCAGGGATGTCTTAAGTAAATTTAAATAATTTTCTAAAATATTGACATTTTAAGTATTACTTTGAATGAACAAATATTAAAATAATTGATAAATGTCTAAGTTTTAAATAGCCAAAGTTAACGATGTCCATTATTTTAAATAAACTTTTAAGAATTTATTTGAAATCATTATTTACCTCTACAAAAAGCAACTTTTGTCACTAAAACGTTTTTCGAATTTGAGTGTTTGTTATTCCACCTCTATGTATCAAACATGATACCTAATTTATTTTTTAAAGTATCATGATGTCATTATTATTAGGTTTTTTTTAATCTAATGTTAACAGTTGCTGCTATATTTTTTATGTCCTATACAATTTTTTGTACTTGTATATCTTCACAGTTATATTTCGACTATTACAATTTTACTTTCCACTGCACATATAAATCAATGAGCAAGTGTTTTCCAAGTACAAGTTTTTCCGTTTTGGTTTAATTTAAATATCTACGTAAATATCTATACATGCTTTGTAGATCCAAAATAATAATAATTCTATTTTTCTTCTTCTCCTTCCCTGGGAGCCGTCCTGATTCACTACCGGAGGCAGCGCAGCCCCTTGAACTTTTTGTGCCTAATCTCCCATTATCTTTTATACCAATCCTCCCATTAGTCTTGTTCCTTCTACAAGTCTGTAGAACACCGAGAGTGGTTAATTGATGTATTTCTCATTTTCAGTAGATTCAACGGTAGATTCAACGCTTCACATTCGCACAGGATATGGTAGGCTGTTTTTTCCCCCTCGTCGCACCTTCTGCAACTTGGCTCCCCATTGTATGAGCCTATCTTGTGTAGGTGGCCTCTAAGGCTATCGTGCCCTGTTAGCATCCCTACTATTATGCGAAGTTTTTTCCTACTTTGTCTGAGTAGTTCTTCCTTCGTTCTATTGGATGGGCCCCTTATGAAGCCTTTTCCATGCCTTATTCTAATGAGCTTTCCCCAGTATTCCTTGTGTTTGTTTCGGATCTATTTCCTGGTTTGCCCTCGTGCTCTGGTTTTGTCACTTTAAGGGCAGGTTCTGGTCCAAAGCTCATTCGCTTTTCCGTTGCCTTCTATTCCCGAATGTAATGGTACCCACAGGAGAGTTACTGTGTTGAGTTCTCCCAGGACTTCCAGTTCTTTTTGGCATTTCTATGTCAGCTTGGACGTTACCTTGGGGTGTACTAGTGCCCCCAGTGACGCGTGGATGTCTGTTATTATGCAAATGCGCTTGTTTTTATAAGCCCTCCTGTTTTTTTTGCACAGGGCAGTAAAGCATGTATTTCCATTTTAAATACAGAACTGTGTATTCCTAGCGTAAATCCCTCATTTTACTGTACACGCCCGCTCCAGTTCCCTGCTCGGTTTTGAAACCATCCGTATACCAGATGATGTCTCCAACCGTGCCAGATCGGATTGCTGCCACTCATTTCGATCTGGAAGTTTTTGTTGAATGAGTATTGGGGCATCATCTGGTCTGTTCGTCCTGGATGTTGCAACCAACCTGACTTTTTATGTTGTTGTGTCCCAAACTAGCGTAGACACCAGTTGGTTTTTGCTGCAGTCGAATGTAACCCATTTTTGCCTCTTCTATCACTATGAGGTTAAGTGGTGGAAAGTCTAAGAGACACTCCATGGCTGCTGTTGGGGTTGTTTTAATTGCTTCTGTTATTGCTAAGCAAGCAAGTCTCTGTGATGCGTATGCTTTCATAGGTCTTACCACCATGGTGTATAACCAATAAACCATGTTTGATTTAAGGCCCCATGTTTTCCCATGAGCGTGTCTGATTAACATAAGAGTTATCTCCTCTCTTTTTCTATTTTCTCAAGATGTTCGTTCCAGGTAAGTTTTGAATCTAGGTTAAGACCCAAATATTTTACCTCTTCCACAATCTTAATTGTTTTACCTCGTAGGTTCGGGGGTCCTAAGCCCTCTATTTCTTCTTTTGGTGAAGGCAACTACGGTTGATTTGGAAGGGTTTATGTTTAGTCCTTCCTTTCTCGTCCATCTGGTAACTGCGTTTAGGGCCTGTGGCATTCCATCCCTAATTGTTAAATTTTCCTTGGGCCATAATGACGAGATCGTCTGCATATCCCAATGTTTGGTGCCCTTCCAGTTAAAGGACATTGAGTAGGTCGTCCATGACAAGGTTCCATAGCAGTGGGGACAGAACTCCCCTTGAGGATATCCTCGCTCAACCCGAGCTACAAGAGTTTCTACAAGAATTGAATTATATACTGATCTGCTCATAAGCATGCAGTCTATCCACCTGCAGCTTGTTGCGTCAATCCCTCTGCGCCTCGACGCGTTTGAGATAGATGTAAGGGACGTGTTGTCAAATGCCTCTTCTATATTTAGAAAGGCACACATTAGTACCCCCTTGTATTTGAAAGCATATTCGGCCCTTTCAAAATAATCATACACTTTGTCACACGTCTAGGGTGTTCAGCCACTTTGTAAAAAGATGCGTTTAAGTCAAATTGACGTGATGATTGAATGATGTTAACACACATAATCAAAACAACGTAGAGTATGTCTTCTATAACTTAAGACATCAGCGGTATATTAGGCCTTTATTTTCTCCTATGCTTATTTTGAAATTACTAAACTCTTATATTAAAAATTTAAATGTAATACTCTCCTTACATCATTTAAATTTTTGTTAAAATATGAAGACAAATTTTACCACATGGCTCGTCGAATGATTCAAAGACATTTCTTAGTACTCTTCACATTAACGTTGTATTAACTCTAGAATCTACAACTAATATGTTTGAAAATTTAGATACGACAGTGTTTCGTTTAAAAACTGTTAATTTCGTGTCCTAACTGCTTAATTTCAGTTTAAATCAATTTCTCAAGCATTGTTTTAAATTATGCGGAAAAAAGATATAAGATTGCTGTCTTACTTTTTTTTTTAAGTAGCAACAAATATGGCCCTGCTCAGTCCCCGTTGGATGACCCTGTACCCTAATCCCTAGGATTCGTCAGTGTTTCGGAGGCATTATATTCCCTTAACTTTGTTTAAGAAAGCTTAACCTTTTTATACACTTACAATATTACTAATAAAAATGTTCGACGAGTTTTCCCCATCCCTACCTGAGGCCTTTTCCGCTGCTTCTTCCTCAAAAGAAATTTATTTACGGGTTGTTTTTCCTTTTCCCTTCGCGAAATAAAAACATAAAAATGCAATTGACACTACGTCTGCAGGTTTATATTATTTTTATTGCCCTGCCTGAAATTGATTGCTTTGTGGATGAAATTAAGGCGGGGGTAAAATGGAAGGTGATTTATTATTCTTTTATTTGCTCAATACAATGTCTATAAGTGACGGGGTATTTTTCGTTATTTATTCGTTCTATAAAACAATTTCTTAGCGAGCTTTCATTGAACGGAAAACTTCTAGGAGGTGTTCCTTCTATGTGCTTATTTATCAAATGGATTTATTTCGTTAAACTCGCATCCTCGTCGTCTTTCTCTGCCAAATTTATAATGGCTCGGGAAAAGTAATTTTGTAGTCTGTTGACAAAAAGACCAATGTACGATAATTGATTTGCCTTTTTCAATGTGTAGTTGAGAAGTGATAATGTGGAGTGGATATTATACATATACCTACATTGGCTTTATATAAAATGCTTTTTTTTACAGGAAATTACTTAAAGTTTTTTTTTTAGTAGATAGGCCTTTGCCGCGTTAAAACACCGAGATTAGCGCTAGCTGTGGTCGGTAATAGTCCAGAAAACGAAGCTAGAAAAAGTGCAAAATCTCGCAATTTTTTCAAAATGCATAAATTTGCATGAAAATTTGGAATTAAGCTTAACTTACCCTTCTCTTTAAAATACATATTATGCCGATGAGCGCTCTTTATTTTTTAGGGGTGAAAACTAACCTATAAAACTATACATTATATCTTAAGTTAAGTAAAATTTGACTTAAGTAAGTTAAAGAAGTTGTATTTCATTTCTTTGAAACATTATTTAAAATATTTTAACTCTTTAAAATCAACCCCTATTATGATTTAAAAAAATATATATTAACCCTAAAAAATTAATATATATCAGTGTTTTGCATGAAAATTTTGAATTGAGCTTAACTTATTCTTCTCATTAAAATCTTCATTATGCTGAAGGTCGCTTTTTATTTTTTAGGGGTGAAAACTACCCCTTATTGCAAAAACTTTCATATTAAAGCTTAAGTTACATAAAATTAGGCTTATATAAAGTGAAAAATAAGTATTTAATTTTTTAAAACATTATTTAATATATTTCAACTATTGAAAATCAACCCTTATTATGATTCATTCAAAAAAATTGTTAACCCTAGAAAATTTAACATATTGTCACAGAGTTGTAATTAAAAAATCCGACAGCTCAAAAGTATAACTAATTTAATTTTGTAATTTTTTAATCCTTAAAAATTCACCCCTTACAAAATTCCAATGCCAAAAGTAGTAAATAACCGCGGATTTTTAAAAAAATGCATCGAATCGCTTTTAAATTCTCCAAAAAATTGGTGTTTAAAGCATAACTCCTTTAGTTTTTATGATAAAAAGTTCTTTAAAAATCATTTTGTTGGTTTTTTCAAGAGCTATAAGGTCCTGTTTACTAAAACTGTTTAAAACCCTTACTTTTTTTAAAGGGGTGAGTTTAAAGGACTGAAACAAGGTAGTGCTCGTCTATACACACGCGTTTTAAACGTTTATATCTCACTTAATTTTCGTCATACAGTAAATTTTAAAAAAGCAAAATGTTTGCAATTTAAAAAGCTACAATTTAATACCCTAGTAATTTTTACGTATCTCTCTTAGTTTTTGAGTAATTTTTTATTAAAATTATGAAATTTGACTTTCACTTGCAGCTCGATTTTTTTCAAAATTAATCAATTTAAATTAGTTTAAATTTTAGAATGGATTTATGATATATAGATAAAGAGAACTGAAAAAGGGCTACGACTCATTTTAATTGGGGTGATTAGAGGTTTTTTCGAAGATTTTTGCACTCAAAAAATTTTGGTCTAACCTCACCCATAACTCAATCAATTTTTATGTCTGATACCTTTTTTTTAGGAAACGTCTTTGCAAATGCTTTAAAAAAGTTATTATTTATTTTTTTCAAAAAATACGTAGATTTTGGGCTATTTGCCTTTAAAACTCTTAAATTTTGTGTTTGATGAATAGCAGCTAACCTTTAACAAACCACAACTTGGTTTGTATTGGTCCCATAGCAATTAACAAAAAAAAAACATTTTATTCGTTTTTTTTTAAAGATACAAATTTGTTATTGACAGTTTTTTGATAAAATGCATCGAGTAATTTTTAAAAAACCGATGAAAAACGTTGATTTTATCGACGAAAAACTCCGACTTTCGATCTACAAAAAAATGTATAGAATATTTTTTGCTTAAAAATAATTTGTTTATCCATTCCTGTGGTCAAAGTATAAAAAAAAATTCATCCCCGAGATGGTTTGGCAACCACCCCCAAGGTAAAGGTGCCCTTCGGCATGATATAGATTTTAATCCTTGGACTATTCGCTACCTACTGTCAAAAGTTCAAGTCATTCTATTCGTTTTGAAAAAATTAAGAGGCAAAATGGTTCGTTTCCCGGACTATAACTGACTGCCAGTAAACACCGTGTGTCGTTGGGTGTGGTTCGGAACCTACGTTAAACTGTAAGACCCGCCTGGATATCATTACGCAGACCTTAATGGAAGTATTTTAGAGGAAGTTTTTTGTATAACGTTTGTGGTGGCACTACCCCGTTGTCTAAAAGGTGGCAAGAAACCAATATTTGCATGTTTCGGTACTTAGACAAGGTTGACAAAAATGAGAAATGAGGCACCCACGGTACCTAATACCTACTTAGGCTTTACGCAATACTTTGTAAATGTTTGTGATCTGTAATAAATGTAAAAAGACGTTTGGGACTAGATCCAGTGCAAGGGCGTAACCGGACAGGCAGGGGTGGGTAGCTGCCTCCCCCTAGCAGGGGTGGGTAAATTTAAACATTTATACAGGGTGTCCTGATAAGGTCGTCCTCCGACGATATCTCGAAAACCCTTCATCGCATAGCTTTCGGAAAAAAATATTCATAGTAAAACCAGTCCCGAAAAAAGGCTGGAAAATAGTTTCTAAGTTTCTAATTTCATTGCTAAAGGCCGTAAACTAAGAACAAGATTGAAAACACTGATTATTGAAAAATATTTCATTTTAACTTATGTTGTTGATAGTTTTCTCACAAACTATGTAAAATAAGAAAACTTTTTTCCATTAAGCGTTTGTCGCCAATCTGTCAAATAAAGGGAGAGGGGAGGAGCGAATGTACATTTCAAACAAATTACATAACTTTTTTTCGGCTTAACCGATTTTGATAAAATAGGTCTTGAGCTTTTATTAGGGCTTAAGATAAAATATTGGTATAATTAATTTATTTTTTTATTTTATCCCTAGAGACTAATTTGTGCCAAAGTTATAAATTTTGACAATTTTTTCGAAAAAATTAAATGTTATGTTATTATTATTATAAGTCCAATAAAAAGAGCATAAAGAAGTCAAGAAACCGGCGAAAACCGCAATTTATATCTTAATTAATTTTCGACTTATTGCAAAAACTACATTGCTTGTATCCTTTCCTATTTTAAGTTGTCAGATAAACAACACGACGTTTTTATCGAGAATGCCATGACAACAAAAACCATTTGTTTTTTTGCGAATATTAAATAATATCAATAATAATATCCTTATTATTTGTTTATTATCAATTTAATAACAGCATTCATAAATGCACGGCTCGTGGATAATAATAGCTGACTAATTGAATCTTCATTGTGCTGGAATAGGATGCACATTTAAATGAATAAATGAATTGTCAAACGTCTTAACCCTTTTTTATTAAGATGCGGCCTTTTGAAATATCTTATGACATATGGTCTTGAAGCAAAAGAGGCATTTTAAAAATTTTCAAATAAACGGCGCGTATATCGTATGCTTCGGTGGTAGAATAAGACATAATTTAAAATTACTTAATAACGATTAACAACACTACTACTAATAATAATAACAATGAACTGCGATAAACAAGATTAAAATTATCAGGTTTGACAGACAATGCACTTGTCATTTTTGACGTCTCTGTTTTTTGTGATTTTTGACGTCCCGGCAGCGTAATTACATACTATACTATTACTCAGAGCAACGGCGACAGAGGTTGCTCTGAATCGCTCGATTGTAGTGACCAATACGCGCAAATTTTCGCTTCATAATATACTACGGCCCAGAGCGGCGGTTAAAAATGTTATGTAAAATGCTATGTATGCATGTTTTAATAGTGTGAAAATGTGTTGGATTATTATGAACTCCTAATAATATTATTATTTATTGTTTTTTTATGGTACCCTATCTATCACGTCCATCGTTATCTTAACAAAAAAATAAAAAATATATAATATTGATTTGAGTAATTCACAACGCCGTAGTTAACCTTAATGAAAATCTTAATAGGAAACGCAAAGCCTCGAGATCCTTAAGTGAAGCGGTCCTTGTTATTAGACGTAGTGCTAAATCTCACTAATGTATAGGTATTTCCTTTTATTCTGTTTTATCTTCATAATTTTATTTTATATCAACTATGCCCGTTTTTTTAAGCTTAATGTTGTTTTATTTATATGAGTTTATTTTCTTTTATTTTAAGCACGATATAATAAGTACATCACGTATTTATAAAGAGTGTATTTTTTTGCAATAATTAGAAACATTAAATACTTAATAAACTGGTTTGATTTCCACTTTAATTCCAAGAATTTAAAATATACAACTGGGATACAGCCTACATTTGAGAACTCTGACAATACTTCCCCCTACGTACCTCTGAAATAATTCCCTCGTGATGTAGTACTTATCTGTCAAAACGTTATTATGCTTATGCTTTTTGTTATTATAAAGTTATAAGGGAGTAAGGTTAAAGCGGGTATTGTATCAATACAATAATTTATAATAGTTCAGAACATTAAACAAAACAAATCTGTCTAAGGATTTTATGCAGGCAATAAAACCCCCATTTAAATACCTTTGTAAGTACCCATCCAAAGAATTTCATCACATTTTCATAGTGATACAACATGCTATACAGCATTTTATATAATATTTTTAACCGCCGCTCTGGGCTGTAGTATATTATGAAGTGAAAATTTGCGCGTATTGGTCACTACAATCTATACTGCGATTCAGAGCAACCTCTATCGCCGGTGCTCTGAGTAATAGTATAGTATGTAATTACGCGTCCCGGCACTCTCAAGGAAGTTTAAAGGTGTATGGAAGCCCAATGCTATGGCCCATTCGATCAAAAAATGTCCAGCCCAGTATGAAAATAACTGTCAGAGTTGGCCCTGCCGATTCTGCGCAATAACAAAATTCCACAAATAATTTAATGTGTTGTTATTTACACACTGATAAATCAGTGTGAAGTTAGCCAACACATTATAATTTTATGAGAGCCGGAGTATCTTTTTTGGATTGGTCAAATCCTGATTTTAGTGATTGGTGATTAAATTGGACTATAATTTTGTGTTTATTGTTTGTTACTTATAATATCGTAACAAAATGACTAGAGGTTGTATGGTTTTGTCTTGCAAATCCAAGGGTAACACACCTGTCTTTTTAACTTTAGGTAAGTATTTTTTATCTTTAAATTAGGTGCTTTTTATAAGAAGTAACGTTAGGTAACCGAATAAATAATAATATATCACCATGAATAATAGAAAATGAAAATTTCATAGGAAATAGCAGTGAGAAAAGTAAGGCAATCTTAACTATCTTTAGATGATTTCCCAATGTTTGTATATTTCTGTGGATTATTAAAAAGAAATAAGGTTTACATTTAGGTATTATTTTGTTTAATAATTTAGTACACTCTTTTAAAGGATCAAAATTATTGATTACTGGGCAGGCGAGGCAAATTTAAATATATACAGGTCCCTCTAATTGAATGAAAGGAAGTAAAATTTGAACGATTTGGGGGCTGATTACAAATCTGAAAAAATTAGGCAATGTTTCGTTTTCGAGATATTCATCATAAAATTGAAAATCAAACTAACCTTATTTACACTATTCCTCCTTCTTTTTTCCATAAATTCTTGATTTTTACACTAAATTGGCACACAATATTTCACAAACACGTTTTAAAAATTTTTTTATGTTTATTTTACACCTTTTTTACACTTTTATTTTTTAAGGAAAGTTCGCAATTTAATGGAAAAAAGATGTAAAATAAATAAAAATACAAGGTTTTAAAAGGTGTTTATAAAATATCGTGTGCCACTTTGGTGTAAAAATCAAGAATTGTGTACAAAAAGAAGGGAGAATATAGTGAAAATAAGGTTAGTTTAATTTTCAACTTTGATGATGAAGATCTTGGAAACGAAACGTTGCCGAAAAGATATTTTTCAGATTTGTAATCAGCGCCCCAAAAAACCCCTATATACCATATTTGATCAAAATCGGAGAGGAGGCAACTTTCGAGACAATACCATTTGTTTAAAAATAAATTAATTTTTGGTTTCTTAATGTTATTAGTGAAAAGTAGCCCAAAAAGCAGGTATAAAACTTTCACTTTTTAATGTACAACCAGAATCTTAGGATTATTTAAACTCATTTACACTATCTTGCCCTTCTTTTATCACAAAATTGGTGATAAGTACATAATACTATCATACAATGTTTGAAATTTATTTTAAAAATCGTGTTTTTATTTATTTACAAAGTTTTTTGGGTAAAAATACAAAACTTTCAAAAATATCGACCATTTAAATAGAAGGCAGTAAAGTGGCGCCACCTATTCTTTCCATATTATATCAGATGATATAAAATCTAATATTACACAATAATTTTAAATATTCTATGGTATTCCTTTAATAACCAACAATTTTGTGCAAAAAAAAAAAAACAGTGAATGTTGGAATTTGACATTTGATGATGTCAATTTTATAGATAGTAACAAAGAATTATGGAAATCCGGCCCTGACCTATTTTTCATTGCGCAAATTCCGAGGGCCAACCCCTATTCCCGCTGCCCGCACGTCTGGACAATTTTGTTCTACAGTATTGGGCTTCCATACACCTTTAAACCCTTGGGCACTCCGATAAAAACGCCACGTTGGTTATCTGACAGCTTAAAATAGAAAAGGATACGAGTAATGCAAAATTTTTGGCAATAGGTAGAGAATTAATTAAGATCGAAACGCGGTTTTCACCAGCTTTTTTTTTTTTATGCTTTTTTAGTGGGCTTATAACAATAATACCATTTCATTTTATAACTTTGACACAAAGCATTTCTTTTGGGATAAAACAAGAAAATAAATTAATGAGGGTTAATATTTTATCTTAAGCCCTGGTAAAAGCTCTTTTTAAAAAAGATTAGTTTTTTTCAAAATTGGGGTTCTGAGGTATCGCCGAGGACGACCTTAATAAATTGTATGTAGATGTAAAATTAATATCTAGTGTTACATATAAATTTTAATCATTTTTCATTTATCCAGGTAACTGTAGTAAAGTTGGGAGTATTTTTGTCTTATTGTAAGTGCATAATAGGACCGTCAATTCTTAAAAGTAATTAATTAACTGTGATTCGCTTAAAAAATCCCTTAAACACAGAAAATGGACTAGTATCACCCAAATGCAATCTGCATTACCTCGGTGATCCACTGCGATTTAATATCAGACTTACAATATACACTTTCTGCTCAAGTTACCCAAAAAAAATTCAAAAATTTAAGCATACCTTTACAATTCTTCATATATTATAAATTTTAAGAAGTAACCATTTTTTCTTTAAAAATATGTTTTTATTTTTATTACTATATATTTAATATTTGATATTTTAATTTAATAAGTCCCCTGTCTTTAAAAGCCCATTAAGGTATTTTCTTTTTCGAATACCGACTTAGTTAAATTGCCCCAAATTTACTTGATGTGTAAATTAGTAGTATCGCTGTTAATCTACCCTCAACAAATACCATCATTAAAACTCACGCAACCTTTTTTTTCACAACGTTGTCAGATTTTGTTGTTTTAGCAGTTACAAATTCATTTTATTTCTCTTTACTGTTTGGATATTAAGATATTTTTTTTTGTTTTTATTATTTGCTCTTGTCTAAAACAGAGAAAAAACAAAAATAGTTACTTAAAGGATACTTCGCATTACCAATATTCACTTATTAAAAACATCATCTGAAAAAATGCAGCGCTTTTTGAAATATGGCGCACGTAAAAAATGTTGAATATACTCCAGATATTATAGATAGGATCGATCAAAATTGACAACTGTCAAAAATATAATTAAAAAATATAGCACGCATGTCAAAAATCTAACGCTGTTATATTGATGATATATTAAAAGTTCTACTAACGTACCGTGATTGTACAACTGTCATAAATTTAACGCAGGTCGAAATGTGACACAGATAATGATTAATAATAACTAAATCTCTCAAAATATAATATTTATCAGATAATGCATTTGTCAAAAATATAAGGCATGCAAATAATTCAGTATGTATAAAAATTTAAATACCTGTTTAAATTGACATTTTTCAAAAATATTTTACCACATTAACAAATATGATTCCTATTAGAAATATGACATAACATATCAGAAACTTAAAGTTTGTCAAAAGTAGATACCTACGTGTTACAATTAGATATTAAAAAAATGCAGATTAAACCTATACCTAACATTTTTTAGGTTTGGTAATTGTCTCGAAAGTTGCCTCTTCTCCGATTTTGACCAAATTTGGTATACGGGAGTTTTTTGGGGCACTTTTAAAAACTTTTTATATTTATTTTACACCAGCATGAAAAAGGCTCACTTGTCTGGTATACTGATGGATCTAAGATGGAACAAGGGGTTGGAGCTGGTGTCTTTGGACCTAGATGCAGACTATCAAAGTCTCTCGGCAGCCTCTCCATCTTCCAAGATGAAATCCATGCAATTGATATTTGCGCTTCTGAATGTGCCAAAAAAGGCCTTCGAGGCGCAACCATATATATTTTATCGGACAGCCAGGCTGCTTTGAAGGCATTGACTTCATGCTCTTTTAATTCAAAGCTGGCCTGGAAATGCCGACAATCACTAAACCAACTGGCCAAACACAAGTTACTCTGGAGTGGGTACCAGGACATGAAGGAGTGGAGGGCAATGAAATTGCCGATCAACTCGGCAAGGAAGGAGCACAGAGACCATTCTATGGACCTGAGCCCTTCTGTGGCACCACTAGAGGCCACCTCTACGAGGAACTCAGAATATGGGAGGGAAAAAAGTCAAAAAGAGACTTACTGGAACAACATCCCAGGACAAAGGCAGGCACTTCAAAAAAATAAACTTAAACTGGTTACGACTTCCTAACAGGACATGGCCCTTGGAGGTATCACCTCAAAAAAATGGGAAAGGCAGAGGATGGCCAATGTCGGTTTTGTCACGAGGCAAACGAAACTGCGAAACACATTCTCTGTGAATGCAGACTGACCCGACAACAGCTTAAATACCTCGAAGGGGTATATCCTACTCCTAGAGATATTATTCAGCTTGCACCGCGTAGTATCCTGAACTTTGCTAAAGGTATAGAAATTATTGGGCACTAAACAACGAAGGGTATTCACAAAAGATCTCTTTAGGTCGAAGTGAAGGAGGGCTACACTAGAGCCGAGCGACCCCGTTCATTAAAATACAATACAAATACAATTACCCTTTTTTTTTCCATTTAATTGCAAACCTCCACTTTCACACGCCCAAACGTGGCGGCTACTATGTATACACTACGGTTTTTGTAAACAAATATGGCTGCTTTAAAAAAGATGATAAATAAATAAAAATACAAGGTTTTAAAAGGTGTTTATAAAATATTGCGTGCCACTTTAGTGTAAAAATCAAGGATTTTGTAAAAAAAGAAGGGGAAATATAGTGAAAATGAGGTTAGTTCGTTTTTAACTTTAATGATGAATATCTCGAAAACGAAACGTTGCCGAAAAAAACTGCAGATTCGTAATCAAAAAATCCCCCTATACCAAATTTGGTCAAAATCGGAGAGGGAGCAACTTTCGGGACAAATTACCTTAGGTTTTTTATTTTATTTTATGCCTCTAAAAAAATAGGAAAGCGTTTTTTACGAAATATGTCTAAATTAACTTGGAATCTCCGTAAATTCTTCTTATTGTTAGCCAAGTACTAAAATATGCAGATGTAATATGTCACAACACCAATGCGTTATAGTCAAGTCAATAAGTGGGTTTCCTGCGAAAAATAGTTAGGAGGCTCGAAAATATGAGCAATAGCTTATTCGACGAGGCATGCAAATCATCGAAAAGCGTTTTAAGGATTTTTCTGCCAATAAAAATTGCAATTGTTTGTAACACAAAACGAAAATAAAATCCATTTCGATTATTGATGATAACTCAAAAACCTTAAAAGATAGCAAAAATTTGCTTGATCTTTGAAGAGGAGAAAATTTCAAAAAAAAGTTTTAACTCCCGGAACTTTATCTTCATTATTTATAATTTTATTTAAACGCTGAAAATGGGCCTCCGCGCCACATTTTTAGTTGCTCGCTCAGAGTCAAAATCAAGTACTTCACACTAAATAATTCTTTTTTAGGCATTAAATATTATTTGAAAAATTTAAAAAAATATCGTGTTTTCAGAACACCTCAAAGAATTTGTTCCCATTAAAAATTTAGATTAAAGTATTTTTCAACAACTTAGTTAATTAACAAAGTTGTTTTGAAATTTTATTCTCATTGTACATTAAAAAAATGTTTAAATAATTGTCATATACTTTTTTGCTTCGTGGAGCCCTTTTTATATACATACTTAACAAGATCACGCCTTAAAAGTTTAATAAATTTTAATTTTTTGTTTATACTAATTTTAAAACTTTTACAATATTACTCTGATTTTTCATGTTTTGTTAAACTTTTAAAATTATTATAAACAAAAGATTAAAATTTATTAAACTTTTAAGACGTGATCTTTTAAGTATGTATATAAAAAGGGCTCCACTAAGCAAAAAATATACGACAATTATTTAAACATTTTTTTAAATGTACAATGAACACGAAATTTCCAAACAATTTTGTTAATTAACAATTATTGTCTAACTTGTTGAAAAACTAACTTTAATTTGAATTTTTAACGGAAATAAATTATTTGAAGTATTCTGAATACACCATAATTTTAAAAAATTTCAATTAATATTAAATACCTTAAAAAGAATTATTTAGTGTAACATACTCGGTTTTAACTCCGAGCGCTCAACCAGAAATGTCGTGCGAAGGACAATTTTCAGCTTTAAATTAAAATTATAAATAATGGAGATAGAGATTCGGGAGTCGGGACTTTTTTTTGGATCTTTTTTTGCAATTCCTTTATGGTTTTTGAGTTATGATCAAAAATCATAATGGCTTCGTTTTTTGTTAATAACAATTGCAATATTGGCAGAAAAAATCCTCAAAACGCTTTTTCCAGATTTGCATTTCGCGTCCAATGAGTTATCGTCATATTTTTCGAAGCCTTCTAACTATGTTTCGCAGGAAACACACTTTTCGACTAAATATTGAATTGAGGTGTCCGTTACTTTGTGATAGTTCATTTTTAACTAGTAAATGAGAACACAGTTTTTACTTTGTTTACTATCACTATATTAATTAATTTATAAATCAGTGACTGCAGTTCAGAGTACTACTACATTATCAAACTGAAAGCTTTAAACTACAATCTAAAACAAACCCAACTTATATATCTTAAATTACTATAATAAAGCGGCATAGAGTGGGGAATTCCGAAGATGGTATGGTCATTTAATAAGTTTATTGAAGGGTTTTTATGGTACTTAAATATTTCAATCGATTCTAAAATATTGAGTTTTTGCTTTTTGGCGCGTAATGTAATATTTTTAATTTACTTTCATCTGGAAAAGAGTGTCCTGATTCTATAAAATGGTTTGCAAAATTTGAATTATGTTTCTTAATAAAAATGATGACCTATGTTCCTTATATCTAGTTATAAAGTTTCTGCCAGTTTGTCCAATATATAGGCTATTACATTCATCACAATTTAATCTATAAACTCCTGATTTTTTAAGCGGAGGGGTTTTTTCTTTTACATTAAAAATAATTGTGATAGTTTATATGATGGTCTAAAGGCAACTTGAATATTGTTTCTTGTTAATATATGGGCTATTTTATCTGAAATTGTTCCAAAATATGTTAATGTAGTGTATTTTTTATCTTGTTTTGTTTTTAAGGAGTGGGTATATTTGATGTGTTGTGTTTTGTTTACGTTTTTTATACACTAGTCTGTCAATCAGTTGAGAACTATAACCGTTGTTTTTGCAATTTGTTTAATTGTATTAATTTCTTTCGTGAGACTGTTATAATCTAAGGGAATGGAGAATGCTCTATGTATCATAGATCTGTAGGGCGGCAAGTTTATGTGAAAATGGATGTGATGAATTATTTGGTATGGTTGTATCGGTGTATGTTGGTTTTCTAAAAATATCAAAGGTGTATCTATTGTTGTCTTTTGAAATAGAAATATCTAGAAAATTTATTCGGTTATTTACTTCTTTTTCCATTGTAAATTTTACTTTACTATGTAGGTTGTTCAGTTGATTTAATGTATCTTTTAAATCATTATCGTTACCTGTAAACAGACAAGTATATCATCTACATATCTATACCAAAATTGTATATTATCTGCGTATTTAGTTTTCAGAAAAGACTCCTCCAGATTAGACATAAAAATTTCGGCAAGAAGGGGACTAAGTGGAGAGCCCATAGCTAACCCATCTTCTTGTTTATAAAATTTGTTCATACTGGAAATAGTTTTCTGAAATACATAGTTCAAAAAGGGATAAAATTTCATCTTTTATAACAGGATTGACATTTATGTTTGACAGTGAATTTTCTATTATTTTTAAACATTCTTTATTTGGAATATTCGGGAACATGTTAACTACGTCAAAAGACACTAGAAAACTATTTTTAGGAATGCTAAAATCTTTAAGTTCTTGAGTTAGTTCTACCGAATTTTTACATTAATACAATTAAACAAATTGCAAAAAACAACGGTTATAGTTCTCAACTGATTGACAGACTAGTGTATAAAAAACGTAAACAAAACACAACACACCAAATATACCCACTCATAAAAACAAAACAAGATAAAAAAAACACTACATTAACATATTTTGGAACAAAATTTTAGATAAAATAGCCCATATATTAACAAGAAACAATATTCAAGTTGCCTTTGGGCCATCATATAAACTACCCCAATTATTTTTTAATGTAAAAGAAAAACCCCCCCGCTTAAAAAAAAACAATAGTTTATAGATTAAATTGTATGAATGTAATAGCCTATATATTGGGAAAAATGGCAGAAAACTTTATAACTAGATATAAAGGGAAAATAGGTCATCATTTTTATTAAAAAAAACATAAAATTTAAATTTTGCAAACCATTTTTTTAGAATCAGGACACTCTTTTCCAGATGGTAAAATTAAAATATTACATTACGCGCCAAAAGCAAAACTCAATATTTTAGAATCGATTGAAATATTTAAGTACCATTTAAAAACCCCTTTAATAAACTTATTAAATGACCAACCGATCTTCGGAATTCCCCACTCTATGCCGCTTTATTATAGTAATTTAAGATATATAAGTTGGGTTTGTTTAGATTGTAGTTTAAAGCTTTCAGTTTGATAATGGTAGTACTACGAAATAGGTAGAGTTTCAGGCATAGCTTTAATGAATTTAAAAGAAAGATTAAAGTCCTGTTAGATATGACTCCCGCTTGGTTTTTTAAAATTTTGGAGGCCTCCAAGTAAATAGATAACCCCGGGCCCAGCCAATTCGATTACACGGGTTTCAACCTTGTTGGGGATGGTCACACCGAATGTAGCCGTGGACACCCTTGACCTGCAAAGCGGGCAGCTTATGAAAATCGTAGTTCAATACAATGAACGTAAGCAGCAACTAGCGCCATCTCGTCATAATTTTAAACCACCAATTTTATTTATCGACAGGTTAAGATGTTATTGTGCCCCATGTAGGTGTATTACGAAAAAAATTAGAAGTTGTTTTACACAATACACTTAATAAAAAATGGTTCTCATTAGTTCACGGATATGTGAGTTTCAAATGGGCTCTTTTGCCAATTCCAAGTAGGTGAAGTGCAGCACTACTAAAAACCTGATTAAAAAATGGGAAAATGCAGTATTTTCACCCCCATATAATATAATATAATATTATTATATAACAGTGCAAATATATGAAAATTTGCGAAATAATTCTATAGTGTGGCCCACTTTTTGAGGCTCGCAAAGAGTATATTTTTAATAGGATTTCGACTTTTTCTGTTCTTAAATTTTATCATGTAAAATAAAGATAACTTATTCTCGATCTTTGAATTTACAATAAAATTAATCAAAAAGAAAATGCCCATTAAATTTTATTTTTAAAAGACAGGGGTTATGAAAAATAATGTTATGGGCAAACATAAGAGAAAATATCTTAAGTCACATGCAAAGTTTTGTAAAATTTATCGTTTCCTGCGCGGTAATTGAATAAGTTACTTAAGTTAGGAACAGTATCCGATGTTAGTTTCGTTTTAAAATGAGATATGAAAATATATATGGCCATTAGAATTTATGAAGACCTCGTTTCCCCGAAGATTTTTTTACGTTGTTAGTGTCTACTAGATGACTTTATTTTCATGTGTAGAATTGTTAGGATTGATACCAAGGAACATTTAATAGATGGGGTTTTATTTAAAATAATAGCGCTAAAGAAATTTTCCAACCAGCGACAAAAACTGGTATTTTAAATTTTGTAGTATTATGAATTTTTTCATTGGGTCTTGCTATTTTAGACCAGATTTTATTTGAAATACTGATTCGGGTGTCTGAAAAACCAGTTTTTCTACAACTTTTAATATTTTTTTTTTTTAACCTAAGAGTAAAAACATTTGATTTATTAAAACTTTTTCTACAAAAATCATCGCTTTTATTTATTTTATGTAAACGGGTTTTGCTCCAAAGAATTACCAGCATAGTGTTTCTTCTGCAGGTCTCAATACAATAACTGGGTTTTAACTTTTTTTGCAACTCCTAAATCGTGTCTGTTTTAGGGGTAAACCATACTTCCTAAATAAGCATTATTAGGTTTAATCCCTTAGTCTACTTACCCTAAGTTGGTATAAGCGGCGCCATTTCAGACTTGCAGCACAAATAAACTCATAAACAAAAAAACAATATTTAAATACAATCCTAAATAAAATAAACAAATTACTTAAATTACTTGGAAACAATAAAATCGTTAGAAATTTACTCGTTACTTTTTAAACACAAGCAATTACACAAATGCCTGTTTCTTAACAAACCAACCAACAATCTCCTAAAAAATTTGGGTCCCAAGCTGCATCGATCTTAACACGCCTTTAATTTTTTCCTGAGAACTAAAAAGCCGCACGAGAAAGAATCTTTTAGATTCTAATTATAGACCAATATCCACCACAGCCCTTTTTTGCATTTGTTTCACATAACTAACAAGTCCCTTGAGTTCCTTGGTGAATCCCAGATTAGTCCTGTCATATCCGAGGTTTTTGACTGTCTGGACCATGCGCTGCATAAACAACTTCCCCCCTGTAGTCTTCCATCAAAATTATTTTCTGTCTCTATAGTTTTCTTCTAGTTGACTTATATTGCCAATTTTAATTAAAAATGTGAAAATCATTAAATTTATATGAATTAGACAAAACCCCTTTATCCAAGTCATACGTCATTGATGACGGGACAAACCCTGTGAAACGTTCATATCATTATTGTAAATGGTTATTTTAGGGGGGGGGTAACAGTCAAAACAGTCGGGAAATAAAGACTGGCAAAAATAAATTTTCTCAGATTATGTAACATTAGCTGCTTACAACAGACAAATTCTGACCTGTTGGGGGAAACAAATTACGGGCCACGATTTGTCACAGCCAAGTCAGAATCGACCCCCCTTTGCCCTGCTAAGGCCCCCGGATTTCTGTCGGGGAATACTTAGTTAACCTAAGTTGAGCAAAATTTGACATTTTTTAAAGTTTATAACTAAATTTAAAGGTTATTTTTTAAATTGTTTTGCATGGATTTACTTTAAAAAAACCAACGTTTGGTCGAAACAATGTGAAAATGAAAACGCTGGAGTCGGAACTTACAAGCCACAAACTAACCCACAACTTAATTTTAGGTAAGAAAAGTGGTTGTTCAGCAGCTATTAAACACCCCAGGACTTGTCGATTCAGACCATCGGAAATTTGTTCCTGACCAGATCCAATATCCCCCCTTGGTTCCCTTTAAAGCTGTCCCCGGATTATGCTGGGTTACCCCGGGGTCAGTACGTAAAACGTTTTTGTAACCGGTTTTCCCCATAGTTGCGGCAATAGTCCCCTTTTTTAAATGTTCACGGTTCAAAATAACCGTTTTGAACTAAACCAACTTTTTCCCATTGTTTAAAAACACAGGCGGGAAAGGGAAAACGGTTCTTTTTTAATTTGTTTTTACACTTCAAATTTGTGTCAATACAGTAGCTAAGTACCAAGGTAATACTTTTGCAAAGTCAAATTATTTTTTCCCTTTTTACAATAATTATCGGCTATGATAGGTCAAAGAAATCACTTAACAGGGATACAAGCTATATTAACATTGCTAAAAAATAAATTAACACTAATACCACGTTAGATTTCACAAAAACAGAAACCAGCTGACCATATCGATACTGCGCATAAAAATCCGAAACGAACTTTCAGTTCCAATAAAAATCCTAAGATCGCCAATCCGAATACGAATCAATAACACAGTCAATAATGAACCGATCCTATGTAATCCCCAAACACGAAACTGTTACTAAAAATTCAGAATATTATTAACCGCAACCGCTGCTTTTTTTTACTGCGCATGCGAATAGAACTGGTTTAGATCAGGCCCTCTTTCGAATACTGTACCCATGCCTGGGGACTGGCATCTACTACAACTCTTAGCACTCTTGATTTCATTCAAACAGCAGTTCACTTATTTAATGATTTCACGCCTACAGGAAAGCTTCCTTCTTCTGATCACCGATGAGCTCTAGGGGATGCGTCGCTCCTTTATTTGTATTTTCATTGCTTTTGTTTTAAGAAATAAGCCTATAATATAATCTTCCTCTAGCAGCTCTCAAGAGAGCAACACCCAATGCCACCCCAGGGCCCTTTTTTAAGCATCCGGAAATCCAAATTGCATCACTTTTCATTTAAAATCCATGGTACGTAAGTTAGTTAGATTTTAATCCTTCTGGACCGTTCAAGATAAAAAAATAAAAGTTTTGGGTCGGCAATGCCGCCCAGCAAAAATTTATCGATGTCCCATTCGATTTTTTGTTCCGATACACGACCGAGGGATGATCGCGTTGTTAAATTTAGCAATAGATTTGGCAATTGTTAAAAGTTAACAAGGGTTTAGAATGTTTAAAAAACGTCATTGCAGTGTTATTCAATGTTTTTAGTGGGAACCTGTCAAAATCACATTTTGTTAAACATTTAACCATTGAAATTTTTTAAAATTCAAGTTCATTGCTAAATTTAACAACGCGGTCATCATGCCGACAGTTCCAAAACTTTGTTAAAATTAAATCATTTTAAAAAAGCCCTTTTTAAATTTTTTAGTCAAATATTGTTAAAAAAATAAGCGTTAAAGGATTTTCTAAGAAGATGCTAAGTTAAATATTTTGACCATTCTAATAAGCCTCTTAACAAGCATTTTTTTTGATTTTTTTTTTTTTTTTAAAGAAGTTGGGCCTCCTTCTTCGATAAATTTATAAACGAAAACATGAAAAAAAAAGGGAAAGATACTCCAAAAACCAAATATTTTTAACAACACAAACGATTATTTAGGCGCATTCTGACTTGTATCCCAATCAAAAATTTAAAAATTAAATTTTTGTTGTTTTCCCAAAACCAAGATATATCTTTATGGTTTTAAGTGAAACTACTGACAATAGTTTTTTTTATCAACAATGGTTTGTTAGTTTTTGGGCAGAATACTTAATACAACCCCCATAATGGGGCCCGGCTTTAAACGTACAAACATTGTATACAAATTTTTTTATTGTAAAATAATATTTTTAATATGACATTAATGTGATGTTCTTTATGTTAAATAATCTGACTGATTAATAAAAGCGTTATCATTAAAATGTCGTAAGGGGTTTATTTAGACAACGAGGAAAAAACCTAAAGAATAAATACTGAAAAATGTGATTAGCAGGTTGATTTGATGTTAGAAATATATAGGTGTATGTTGTGTAGAGCCCACAAAAATAAAAAATAGCTTTAATTTCATAACTTATATAGTAAGGGATGGGGAAAAAAAAAGCTGTTTGACCCCCGGGATTTTTTGTAAGTTTCAATTTTTTTATGAAAATTTTGATTTGTTGCTTTCGCCCTTTTAGATCAAAGTTTATATGCTTGGGGTGTGCTTTTTATTTTTGGGAGGTAAAACCACCCCTTATGCTAAAACATTTAAAACCATAGAAATAGCCCTTTATGTAAATTAAAATCATAGCTAAATATAGAATGAATCTATTTTTTGTCGTGAGTTATATTTTAACATTATATTTTTAACGTTTCAACCCTTAAAATCACTCTTAATAACAAAATTTCCCAAAAAAAAAATGTTTTTTTAATTTAAAAATTTAATAACGCTTTTATTGTAGTAAAAATTTTTTAAACAGTTTACGGTATAAAATATTTAACTACCCTAACTCAACCTTTAAATAACCCCCCTTTATGAATTTAAAAAAAAAATTGACAAATTAAAACGATTTGATATAAATAATTATAGCCCCAAAATGAGCTAAAATTGCAAAACCTCGCAATTTTTGTGTCTTTACGATTTGTTTAAAATTTGAAATTAGGCGTTCAACCCCTCTACTTTAATTCTATTTCATGGTGATGTGCGCTGTTTTTTTTAAAGGGGGGAAAAACTACCCCTAATTGTCAAAATTATGGAATGACATTTTAAACCTTAAGATGGGTAAAATTTTTTTGGATTAGTTGATTAATGATTGTTTTATGCTTTAGAATACAATTTTAAAATATTTCAACCCTTAAAATTCAACCCTTATTAGAGCTTTTAAAAAAAAAAAAATATTTACCTTAAAAAATGATTAATTTAATAGTGATTTAATTTTAGAATGCTGTTCCCCTTTAAAAAATTTAATTTCATTTCGCAACTTTTTGACCCTTATAAATCAACCCTTAGCTAAAAAAAATATATTTATCCACAAAATTAATATTAAGATTTAATAATTAAAAAAAAATTATGCCTAAAATATTTAAAAATTTATTCTTTTAAATTTTAAATCCTTAAATGATAAAAGTATAAAGTACGAGTATACCGGTTTTATAAAATATTAGTCCCAAACAACTTTTCGAAAATCTGGCCAAATATTTATTGTCAAAAATATATGTAATAAAAAGGGTTTCTTTCAAAAAAACTATAATTTGGGAAATAGCATTTTTTCGTATCCCATTATTGTTGGAGTTATTTTTAAAAAAAATGGCCTTTTACGAACTTCGGAAAAATTTATTTCCCCTTTTAAAATCCAATTTTTCTTTGCATTTTAATTTTGGTTAAATTTTAGAATGTATTAATAATACAAAATAAAAAGAACGAAAAAGGGGGAAGATCTATTTTAATTAAGAGGGGGAAAGAAGTTTTTTTTAATGACTTTCGAGAAATAGGATATCCGTTTTAAGAGTAAAAAAGATTATGTTTTTCCTGAAGAATAAGAATTTTTTGGGTTAATCCGTTTTTAAAATTTTGTTTTACCCCCCATATGGTTTCCCAAGGGAAATTTAAAGGTGTTTGGGAAACCAATATTGTAGAACAAAAATTTTCCAGGGTGCAGGGAGCGGGAATCGGGGGAAGCCCCGCGGGGTTTGCGCAATAAAAAAATAGGTGGGGATTTAAATTCTTTGTTACTATCTATAAAGTTATCATCAAATGCAAAAATTAAGCATTCATGTTTTTTTTTTTTAATTTTTGCACAAAAATTTTTGGTTATTAAACTATCCTACCATAGAATAAAAAATTTTGTGAAAATTGGGTTTTATATCATCTGATAAATATGGAAAGTAGATTGCGCCACTTACAGCCTTCATTTAAATGATCGAATTTTTTGGGGGTTTTGTATTTTAATTTTTAAAAACTTTTTTAAATAAAAACACAATTTTTAAAAATAAATTTCAAACAGTATGATGTTTCATGTACTTATCACCAATTTTGATAAAAGAAGGGTAAGATACTGTAAATGAGTTTAATCTTCCTAAGATTCTAATTGTAACATTAAAAGGAAAATTTTTTAAAGTTTTTAGGTAACTTTTATAATAAAAAATTTATGGGAAAGAAAAGGGTTAAAAAATTTTTACCTTTTAAATTTTAATAACCGTTAAATATTATTTCTAATTGAGCTTTTAAAAAATTGATAATGTAAGTTTTAAAAAACCAAAATCAATTTCTTTTTAAACAAATAAGAAAAGTAAAGTACCTTAACATAAAATTGCATTTTCTTTATTCAATTAGAGGGACCTGTTTTATATTAAAATTTTTGGTCTGCCCAGTAATTAATAATTTTGATCCTTTAAAAGAATGTACTAAATTATTAAATGAAATAAAAGTACCTAAATGTAAACCTTATTTCTTTTTAATAATCCACAGAAATACACAAACATTGTGGAAATCATCTCAAAGATAGTTAAGATTGCCTTACTTTTCTCACTGCTATTTCCTATGAAATTTTCATTATTCTATTATTCATAATTGATATATTATTATTTTTTCGGTTACCTAACGTTACGTCTCATAAGAAGCACCTAATTTAAATATAAGAAATACTAACCTAAAGTAAAAAATGCCGGATATGTTACCCTTAGATTTGCAAGACAAAACCATACAACCTCTAAGTCATTTTGTTACGATATTATAAGTAACAAACAATAAACACAAAATTATAGTCACAATTTAATAAACACTAATCACTAAAATAAGAAGGTTTTTATCAATCCAAAAAACTTCTGCAACCACAAAATATAATCACACAAAGCAAAACAATCGAAACTAATACGGCTCTCATAAAAGTATAATGTGTTGCCTAACTACACACTGATTTATCAGTGTGTAAGTAGGCAACGCATTAAATTATTTCGTGGAATTTCGTTAGTGCGCAAAATCGGCGGGGCCAACTCTGACAGTTATTTTCATACTGGGCTGGACATTTTTTGATCGAATGGGCCATAGCATTGGGCTTCCATACACCTTTAAACTTCCTTGGGTTGTCCCAAAAGAATGTAGCCGTTGTGGAAATCTTTCACGGTAAATTTAAGCTGCTAGATAAGCATTTTGGTTTGCCTCGCCGTTTTTAACTGGGGAAAAATTATTATTTTTTATATTTATAGATTGAGACATTTAAAACTTAGTTTATTTTATTAGCAAAGAATCTACTGATAAGCGTTTAGGACGAAAGTTTCCAATTGTTAAGCTTTTCAAAAATAATTGCTTCCAAGTTTGTAACTTTAATATCGTTTAAAATCAGTCAAGTTTTAACACATATGCCTTATAAACTTTTGACTTTATTTGAGCTATTATCGACATTAATATCGTGACATATTCGCCATAATCAAGGCCCCTTGATTAGTTACTTTTGATGCTGTTTGGAGACTAAAAAAATAAGAAAATAAATTATAGTTAAAAAAACACGCTTTTATAGCAAATCGGACTAAAAAGTAGAAAATAATTTTTAATAATTCAATTATAGTAAAAAGCATGGGGCGCTACTATAATTGAATTATTAAAAATAATTTCCTACTTTTTAGTCCAATTTGCTATAATAGCGTGTTTTTTATTTTGTTTTTAAGCTATTATTTATTTAATGTCTTTCTTAATACCAAATAATAAATAAATTAGCCCGTTTTCTAACCTATGCGTCAAACTTAAAAATATTTAAAAAAATAATAACCCAAAATTGCAAAAGGGCAAAAATGGACACATTTTTGTAAATAAAAAAGCTTATGTGTAATTATATCTTAGGGCTGTCTTTTGATATCGCAAATAAAAAAAATGCAAAACATTCCATTATTATTGCTTACACATTCTTAAAAATCAGAAATTGTTTCATTAGTCATAAACAATTTACCTTTATAATATAATTGACATACATCATGAACAATAATAACTTACCTCCCATGAAGTTTGGTCGTCGAATGCCAAACATGTTAAACTTATTAATCATAAAAATTTGGAAAAATGCTTAATGTAAATTTAAAAAGCTTGATGTCGTAAGCCGCCTGCATTCATAAAGGACATTTTACTAAAATTGTTAATTTTGATGTCCACGAGTTTTCTAAAAAATATTTTTCTTTTTAATAAACTGATATTTTACTAGAAAAAATCTAAACTTTTTAGTGTATAGGCGCATAAACTAACTTATTTTCCCGTAATTTTACAGGAATCCGATTATATTTCATTTTTTTTTTTTTTGCGATATTTTACATTTACTAAAAGGTACTTTCATATCTGCTATGAGATGTTTTACTTTTATTTTAGAATAGCCTAGATTTAAGTTTAATTCTTACAAAAAACGATTCGCTTTAAAACTACCAGTAATGGCCGGTTGCACCAAAAGTATCTTAAGTAGATCTTTATTAAGAAGCTCTTAAAATTAAGGGTAACTTAAATTGTTTTCGCTTTCACTATTAGATTTTTATTGCAACTTAACTAAGAGTACTTAGAAAGGCGGCAACGTTGCATCGTTCTTCTTTTTTACTGTTGGCCTTTACAATGCGAATAATCAGAATTAACTGATATTAGTTCTTTTCTTTCCTAGCTTTCTGCTTTTTGCTAGCTTTCCAAACTTTTATTATTTCATGTGAACAAATTTATAAATAAATATCCACTTTAAATTTAAAGGCTAATACAAACTTGTCATGTTTAAACTGAAGTTCATCTTCTATGTGCTCAATTTAGCTGAGCATTGTTGGCTTCGTTAATTTGAACCTTTTGAAAACGGTTCCTTTTAAAAATAACAGAGCAATGACCAAAAGAATAAAAAAAGGGAAATAAATCTGAAAAATGTAATAGGTAATTAAAAGTCACTGTTTCTACATTCTTCTTGGAAATCTATTTAACATCGCATTTATAGTATCACAATCCAAACCCCCATTCTTTAAAAACTCCGTTCTTACATAATTTTTACCAAATAATTATTTGAAACTACAAACGAAAAAGCGAAAAAAATAAATAAACAATAAACAAAACATTTAAAACTTAAGGGGCAGTTAATGCTTAAGAACAACTTAAGTGTCGCAAAAAGTGTTGGTGCAAACGGCCATAAGCAAAATATATTGCATATAAACTCGGAGGTGTTTTTTATCTCTACTGCAGAATACCCCTATTTTTAAAATTTATTCCTGCAGAATAAGGTAAAATAACATTCACTATAGTGCTGTCAGTAAGCAGAATATAAATATCATACCCCGCCTTCATAAAATGATTAGAATAACAACTTTTTATCTAACCCTATAAAATAAAACAGCAGAACCAGAGATGAGTAGGGAGATTGCCGATGGCAATGGTGCAAAGTGTACCAGGGGCTGTCACGACGCACTTTCTCCCCTCTCACCTGTTTAAAGGGCCCCTACATGGACGAGAAGGGGAGAGCACCGACGCTGGGGGTTCGTTTTTTTAAAAAAATTTTTTACTTTTTACGGGATACAATTATAATTTTATTAATAAATTGAAAAAAAAATAAAAAAAGTATTCCCGATTGGAATTTAAAATGGGTCGGGTTCGTCTCCGTTTCGTCCATGTAGACGCACTTTAGCGGGGGAAAATGGTCTAGTTGGGGGTTGGGGCCCTGGGGGGGCGCTCTTTTTCCTGCGTTTTATTAACACGGGATCGGGAATTTCCCCCATTCATCTCTGGCAGAACATCCATGGGCAAATATTTTAAATTTTTTTTTTTAACTAGAAAAAAAAAATATTGGCAACATTTTACGACAAGTAGGGGTTTAAAAATGGCGGGCTCATTTACTTGTTTTGTTTTTTTTTTAAAAAAATTTTTTTCATTTTGTGCGATTTGTTTTTTTGAAAAAAAAAAAAAAATTATGAAGAATGAGCGGTGTTTTTTGCTTGTAAAGTAATGGGAAAACGAACGATGTTCCCCAAAAGAAGTGGGAAGCGGTCGACGATGTTTCCAAATTCCCCAAATAAAAAACTTTTAATTCCAAAAAAAAACCTTTTAAATTTTTCCCCATTAAAAAAACCCCAAAATTCCAAAAATTTTCAAAAAATGATAAGGAAAATTTTTTAGTTTTTACAAAATTTTTTTCAACTTAAAATTTTGTCTTTCCTTTTGAATACCCCAATTTAAAATTTTTTTTCCCTCAAATAAAAAAAAAAATATTTTGGAACCCCTTCTGGAAAAAAATTTTTTTTTAAAAAGGTTTTTTAAAAAAACCCGGGGGGATTTAAAGGGGGTTTTAAAAGCAATTTTTTTAAAAAAAATTTTCAAATTTAAAAAACCCAAAAAAAAATTCATTTTTTAAAAATTTTAATTTAAAAAATAAAGAAAAATTTTTTTCCCATTTCCCGGGGGGTTCCTAAAAAGGGTTTTTTTAAACCGTTTCCCCTAAGTTTAAAAAAAAAAGAAATTTTTTTAATTTTTTTTTAAAAAAAAAAAAAAAAAAGTTTACGCCAGTCAATTTTTTTTAAACAGAACTCTCCACCCCACCCCCATCCTTAAAGCTTTTTAAAAGAAGTTACTAACAGGATATACATTAATGGTCTATTAGGAGGGGAAAGGAGGTTCATATATGACCGGGAATGTTGTTCTCAGAAGCAAACGATAGCCCTACCTACAATTTCATCTTAATGTTCTTGCAATGAAGTATCAGAAGTCCCAATGTCATAGTCGCTTTAACTGTTTTTTTAGTAATTGTCCAAAGAACAAGCTGGCAGTTCCTTATCCGTTGTGCAACGCATAACAGTTCTGTAAATGGGGATGCGAAGTCAAGATATTTTTTAAAAACCTTAAGCAAAGCAGGGAGTATTCGTCTCACTAAAAACCCGGGTGTTTAATTGGTCTAAAATATGTCTCACGCGAGACGCCTGAAAACTTTGGAACCCAAACCACTGCTGACGTGATTAACGACACTATTCTCGCCAGTTGGATATGTCTGTCCTTCAAATCTTACAAAAATCACGACTTGTTATTGATAACGACGAAAAAATCATCATTTCAATATGCATTACCAAAAGTTTGCGCAAGATGAGTATCCAGACACCAACGTGTTTAAGTTTTTTTTTAGCTTTTTGGGGGATAACAAAATAAAGACTATGTATTTTTAAAATTCCTTACTTACTACGATAAAACCTGAGTTTGCCATTTTATGCCAAAATCAGGAAGATTAACTCTACAGTGGCGCTACTTAAACTCCCAAAAACCGATAAAAAAAAAAAGGCTGTGCCTTTAGCTGGTAAAGTAATGACCACCGTCTTTTGAAGCAGGGATCTCTTGATCGGTTTTTTGAAAAAATGACATATCAATAATGTCCTGGATCATTCTGATGCTCATTTAAAAAAAACCTTTGCATTCAAAAAAGAAAAAGCGTTTAATTAAAAATGCCATTTTTCCAATCCCCGCTTCCCAAATTTTAATTGACTCCCCAAAAAATGCATTGGGTTTTCTCATCCCCAAAGCCTAGGCAACAAAAACCAACTGGTTCTACTAGTTTGGGACACAACAAAAAAAAAATCAAATTGGCGGGGAAAATCTGGCGAGAGAAAAAACCAGATGATTCCCAAACTTAACAACAAAACCGAGGTAAAAAATTTCCGATAAGTGGTGGCAGCAACCCGATCTCCGGCCCGGGTTGAATCATCTGGATAAAGGTTTTTAAAACCGAGAGGGGAAATGGAGCGGCTGTACAGTGAAAAAGAAAATTTATTCTCCATTCCATAGGGAACACAGTTTGTATTTCAAACGGGGAAAATATCTTTTGACTGGAAAAAAAATAACAGGAGGGCTTATAAAAAAAACCCTTAACAGACACCAAGCGTCATAGGGGCCTAGTAAACCCCAAAACGCCCAAACTGACATGGAATGAAAAAAAATGGAAGTCCGGAAAAACGCAAAGGGGTCCGGGGGGGCATTCGGGGGTAGAAGGCAACGAAAAAGGGGATGACAGGGAGACAGGGATCATCCCAATTTTTGGGCCGAACCTGCCCTTGGAGTAAAAACCCCAGCAGGGGCAAACCAGGTTGGATCGAAACAAACACAAGAATACTGGGAAACCTCAGTAGAATAAGACATGAAAAAAGCTTATAAGAGGCCCATCCAAAAAAAGAAAACAAGACAAAGGGAAAAGACTTCCATACAGTAGGTTGCTAACAGGGCAAAATAACCTAAGAGGACACCTACACAAGATGGGTTATCAATGGGGACCCAAGTTGCAGAATTTCGACGAGGGGGAAGAAACACCTACCATATCTGTGCGAATGTAAAGCATTGAATCACAAAAGACAGGCATTATTTGGGAAACCCGGGAAATACCCCACAGGAATATTCAACCAACCAGTCCGGGGTTATAAACTTTAAAGGAACAAGACTAATGGGAGGTTTGGGAAAAAGACAATGGGAGATAGGCACAAAAGATGAGGCTGCGCTGCCTCCGGTAGTTAATCAAGACGGCTCCCAGGGAAGAAGAAGAAGAAGAATAGTCCTGAGGTTGGGTATGAATGGCTTCGCACCTAACCAAAATGTTTTATAAAAGTGGCACAATGATTGCAGAGTACATAGACCTAGAGGGGAAATACGTCAAGAAATATTGTTATTACATTATTAATGAAACTAAGTATTTAGCCTTGATTAAAAAATAAATAAAAAGGATCGTTTCAAGCCCTAGTTGTGTCTTCTCTTAGAACATAAATTGACACATTCTAAAATAATATTAGAGTAGTGAAGGATTTTTTTGTCTGTCCTCAAAAATTCTTGGCCAGCAAATTTTATGTCGCTATCCCAGAAATAAAATAATTAGTAAAAAATAAATAAAAATGCATATTTTCATAGAATATCCCATTCTAAAATTAATTCTTCGTACATAAAGAGGAAAGAAGATTTCATGGAACTACTGGAAGATATTTAATAGACGTAATAGTGCATAACGGATTACAGCATACGCAATATTTTAAAAAAGCATTATTAAGAACTACCACTTAAGATGACGTGGTCGGACTAAGAGCTTTTATTGTTAGTAATGAATTAGAAGATAAAACGAAAGTGTTCTGTTACGGGTTCAGCGCTGATGCCTTCCTTAACACTTTAGCTTGCTTCTGCTGTAATAATTGAAGTATTTATCTCGTTTCTAGAGATTTGTTCTGTAAACTGTTATTAGCATTAGTATTAAAATTATAGATTTGTAAAAGATGTTGTGGTCCCGTATAATCTTTTTAACGGTTTATTAAAATATACATTAAAAATAAAAAGTTAGTATTTCGGTTAAACTATTATTTTTCATGGCAATAATTACTAAATAACATAAAAATCAAAAATATTAATTTTACCTTAAAAACAAAAAGTACAAAATTTAATTAATTTTAAGTCTTTAATTTTTTAATGGATAGAAAATGTCCTTAACGTATATTAGTGACTCACAAAATTTGTAAAAGACTCCAACCCAACTGTCTTTAGGCCACATTTGGTTAAACTGGTTATTATCTTTCCTTTTTTTCTTATTTTACCCCTAAAAATGTTTGTAGTCTTTTTAGTCCATTAAAAACGCGGGTGCTGGGTGCCCAATTTCGCTGCAAGTAGAGACTACCTTCAGGGTGCATCCTTTTTAGAGGTTTTTTAATAATAATCTCATAACTCATAAATCATTTAATATTGATAAAATTTTGTATTTTCTATGACATTATATTAATTTAAGCCTAAATTTAATTTTGGGATTTTATTGGGGGTAAAACAACCCCTAATCATCCCTAGAATATCATACAATTAAAAAAAATGTTTTTCTTGCCTTAAATTTTGGATAAAAAGCCATTTTTTTTAATTGTACAGGGTCTTTGATTATATTTACGTGGCTTCAGGAGCCTTTATTTTTAAAGACAGAAAAAATTGTTTTATATAAAAATTGTAGTGCAAAGGGAATATTACTTATTATATCCTTAACAACGGGTACCATCTAAAGATACTATTAAATACATAATAAGAAAGTTTCTTGAACGGAAAAGCTTTAAAATGAGGAAAGGATTGCAGCACGAAATGAAAAAAAATTTTGGATATCCTCTTTTTTCAGGATAATTATTATACTTTTCTATTGGCCCTAATATTTTAATAATTTTAAAAATCCGAAATATCAATCTCGGATGCGGCATCTGAACTTAATAAAACAGATTATAAAATTTATTTAACCTTAAAATTTAAAATTTTATCCTTATAATATTATGTCCGTTTAGAATCTTCCTGAACAAAACATGCAGGACCGACCTAAATATCATTAGAAATAGCTAGTTTATGCAGCAGGATCCAAAGTTTTTAAATAAAATTCTATTCACCGACAAGTCTTCTTTTACTTTGCAGGGAATGTTTAATCACAAAATAAACATTATTGGTCCAGAGAAAACCCTCACCAAATTCAGCAACATAACAATTTTATTGTTTTTCCAATGCTTTCTTGATACCAAAATTTTGAAACTTTTATGTAATTTATTAATAATTTAATCATAAAATATCTAAAAATGGTTTATCAAATATCATCAATGTATATATATTTGAAATCAGAAGAAAAAGATCTTTCGTTGTAGCGCATAATATACAGGTGTTTTATTTAAAAAGTTGAAGTTGCCTATATTTTCATTTTTTTATTGCGATATTTTTTACTGATAATTTCAAAGATAATATGAAAAAATCCAACAATTTTTATATAAAACATTTTTTCTGTCTTCAAAAATAAAGGCCTCAGAAGCCACGTAAATATAATCAAAGACCCTGGATATTTTAGGGATGATTGGGGTTGTTTTACCCCCAATGAATTACTCGAAAATTACATTTAGGCTAAAATTAATATAATGTCATGAAAAATACAACATTTTATCAATATTAAATACGTTCTAAATTTTTTTTACCAAATTATTTTTAAAAACCTCTAAAACGGGTGTTTTTTGCCCTTTTAAGGTTTAAGGGTTTCGGGACCCCTAAATTAGGAATCAGCGACCCAAAAAGTGTACCCTGAGAATTTTCTAGGTGTTTAAAGAACATTTTATAAGTTTTAAAAAATAACCCCTAGAGAGGGTGTTTTTGGCCCTTTTAGGGGTGACGCCGAGGTTCAAGGGTTTTGGGACGCCGAAATTCGGAATCAGCGACAAAAAAAAATATCGTTGAAGTATTTTCTAAAGAGCCTAAAGAGCATTTTTATAAGTTTTTTTTATAAGATATTCGTTTAAAAAAAACCCTGAAGGTAGTCTCCACTTGCTGGGGCACCCAGGACCCGCGTTTTGAATGGACTATTTAGAATCACCCAATTTTTAAAGACGCTATCATTTTTTATTTTAAATTTAACTAAATTTGTAGTGTTTCCTTATTTTTTTTTTACTAAAGTTTGTAACCTACGCCTATAACTATCAATACATCTTTTTATGTTGATTTTTTTAAAATACCATTATTTTGCGAGTCACCCTAACTGGCATAAAGACATAGTCCCCTTTCAAACTCGAAACTATTACCCATCTTCTAATCTGTATACCAGCTTGGACGATTCATACAACTCTCGGCATTCTTGATTCTAAGAACCGTTCGTCGTATTAAAGATCTCAATCTTAGGAGAACTAATTAGGTGTATGTTTTTTTACAGGTTTTTGTACCGTTTTTGCTCATAAGAATTAGCCAATTTAATCTCCGTGCGCAAATTTCAATAAAGCAACAGGAAGTACCACTCTCCTGTGTCCCCTCACGTTCATCTGGAAAAGCCCCAAAGTTTTTGCTTGGACGTTCATCTCTAAAGTATCTATCTTCTAAAACGTAATGTTTTCAGATGAGCCCTTTCTTTCCCCTTTAGACACTCACATCTTTAACTCCCATGTTAATATACTGCCGCTTATTTTTCTTAAGACACCCACAGTAAGTTAGTTCTTAGGCTTTGAGCTTTCCTGATTTAAAAATAGAAAAAGCCTCCCATGACCCAAAAAAAGCCTATTTTTTATAAGATCACCTTGAGTTAAAGAATTATCCTGTGAGGCATCCTTTGGACGGGATACTTTAAGGAATTTCAAAACGTTTGGTACGTGGCAAAAATGGTGCGTATCCATTTAGCGAAGATGCCGCCCGAGGCGATCGCGCGTTGTGCCTTATCCTGGTTCGCAGTGTTTGCCCACCAGTTTGGTATCCACTTTCCGCAGCAACGATAACGAACAAGCCGCGCTAAATAGATACACCCCCTAAGACTAAAATTCTGATATTTCCAAGTTTAGTAGATATAAAGTAACTAAAAAATTAATATTTTTGTGTTAAATTTAATAAATCACTGTTCCATCTGTTTAAATATTACTTATTTTTAGATATAGATATATAGATAAATTGTCTTAGCATTAAGCAAAGATAAAAAAAACTGTTTAAATTAACAAATATTGAGGCTATACAAGTATCTTTATTTTGTTATATAAAGGCACTTTTTAATCATTATCAAATGCATGTTGACAGATTTTTTTATTTGGAAAATTCTGTGTTTTTAATATATGTTTATTGTTTTTTACCGTCTTGGTCTAAGATCTTACCTTGGTAAGATTTATTACATTTACAGGGTCAATTGACTCTATGCGTAGGTAGGTAGGTAGGTTTAAAGTGAGTGGGTATAACACCCTTTCACCGCGACTGATCGGTCTATTGTGGCTCACACCCTTTTATATTTCTTCCACCAGGTCCACACTTCTAATAAATCTAATGATCCTGTTGGGAGATAGATCTTTCACCTCCCCCGGCAACAAGGTGTCATTGCCGAGGATTGCGAATCTTAGTCGAGCCATTGCTGGGCACGAACACAGTATGTGTTCTGCCGATTCATCCCCCTCCATGCACATGCGGCACTCGGCGTCTTCCGCTAGGCCGATCTTGTGCATGTGGTATTTCAATCTGCAGTGTCCCGTGTACAGTCCCACTAGAGTTTAAAAGTGTACCCTTGATTGCTCCAGTTGTTTGACAGTACATTGTTGGTTCGGTGGGCTTATAAAGGCCTTCGAGTGTCTGAGACCCGGAAGTCCATGCCAGTACCGAAGATTTTCGGTATTCACAGGACCGGTTCCGACCCTGTGAATTTTGTCTCCGCACCCCTTTTGGCAAGGAGGTCTGCGGATTCATTACCCTTTAGGCCGGTGTGTCCAGGTATCCACAGTAATGTAACTTTGTTTGACTCTATGCGTGCACAAGTCTGTACCCTGAAAAATATTTTTTAATATTATTACTTAATTGCCTTATAAAGTTCTGCTACGGCTACGGAACCTTAATTCCCCAGGCCATCCTTAGTTTTATCTATTTTTTAAATAAACTTGCTCTGGGCGCAGCTTGTGTTTTTATTTGTCAGCAGTTATTTGTTTTTATTATGGTCGCTAATAAAAAAAAGAACGTGAGAAGCTTTTTCTTTTTTTTTTTCTAAACTAACATGACAAGATGTCTTTTTTCGTATATATTTCTTGCAGCCTAGAGGTAACATTGACTTGCTAATAATAAATTTTATATTCTCGTTGAAAGTGCGAACATCACGACAAAATCGTGTAGACTCTCTGCAGCTCTCGGCTAGCTGAATCTATTAAATTTTAACTGCATTCTTAGCCGGTGCTACTTAATAAACCATACCTTATCTACCTTGGAAGACATTTTATATGTAGCACGTTTCGTTTATTAAACGCCGTGTCCCCAAAGTGCCGACTAACCACGTTTTATCGGTACATTGGTATTCACTTTCGTAGGCCTTAAATACGGTGGTTTGTTGAAATATGTACATTTTATATTAGTGACTTACAGCAAAAACCTATGGAAAAAAGTTTGGCACTGGGGCAACAATGCTTGCACCAGTTGAGTTGAGATTTTTTAAAAATAATTCAATAAAATAACTTTACTGAAAAGTTGATTTTTGGACTTACCAAAGTTTGGCTCTGGGGTACAGAATCCATATCATATTAAATGTATTACTCACATCTACCTCTTAGTAATTTTCCATATTTGACAGTTCACTTAAGGAACTATCACTGCTTGAATAATGTAAGCCTTGTTTTATAATTAAAGGTTCAACAGTTTCATCGGCTACTATATCCATATTCCACATTTTATTTTCTACATGTAGCACATGTTCAACACATCTTTGCCAGTTTTCTGGGGAAACATTAGATATGGCATTTTGAAAAAGTTTTTTAACGTCCGGTATTTTAAAAGTTGTATTATTTCTGGCAACTTCACCTTCCACTTGCGCCATATAAGTTCTATGGGGTTGAGTTCGCAGTGATAAGGTGGCAGCCGATACACACTAATATTTCGTTTTTTCGCTATTTCATCAATGACGAAATTAGTGTACCTATTTTTATTTATCGCCACTTCAATTTTTACTAGTTGTAATAACTCCCGCTTAACACTATCTTTAGGCAATTCAATGTTTTCCTGCATTAACCAGAGTTCAATATCTTTTTTGAGCCAGCTTAAATTTGGGACATATTCCAGTTTTTTGGAATCGTAACTTGCGTTATCTATTACAATAACAGAACCCTCTGGTATTAAGTCGATCATCTGTGAAAATCAGTCTTCAAATACATCAGAACTCATGTCTTTGTGATAATCTCCTGTTTTTTTGGATTCAAACAATAAAAGACCTCTGTCTACAAAACCATTATTGCTTTCAATATGACTAATAATTAGTCTACGTCCCTTCCCAGATGGAGGTTTTAAAACCGTGAAAGGCCTTCATTAAAAGGCTGGCAAGCAGTTGTGAGATTCTTATCTTGCCAAAATTTCTTTAGCGTATATACCTCATTTATCCAGGTCTCATCTGGATAATATATTGCTTTTCCTTCGTAACGAGTTCTTTTTATCTTTCCTAAATAATCTTTTCTTCATTGGACAAATCTCTCCACTTTCTATTAACAAAGATTTTCTTTGGAACTTCTTTCATTGGAAATTCATCCCTTTAAAATTTTCCATAGTTTTACCCTACTTATTTCTGGCACTTCCGGATGACTTCCGACAGCTCGAAAAATACTATCCACAGTCGGGATTTTTTTTCAATAGAGAAACCATGTACATTACGTCTAATTGCTTGTTTTGTGTCATCTGTTATCTGAAGTTCTTTTTTGTCTGGTCGCTTTCTTGGTGACGCTATACCTCCCTCCTTTCCTTGTTTTAGAATTCTGTAAACTGTCGCTTTTCCAACTCCGGTCATTAAGGCACATTTTCCCGTCTGGATGACATTACCGAGACGTTAATGGAGGGTAGTTTGGAGGTAAAAACTTAGATTTTTCCAAAGTTAGTTGGTTTCTTTGATGACGGAAAAAAGTATAGAAAATATAAGTTTTTATAAAATTTCTCAAAACTTAATCACTGATTTTTATACTGTTTTTAGTGTGATGATGTTATTTTAATGAAATGATGGTTTTCAGTACAATACCTATTATAGTTATTAAGGTATCAAGGGTATTATAAGGATAATAACGCTTGAGGTCGATGGTGTGTTTGGTTGGCCGGGATATAGTTGACCGAAAGGTTATTATCCTTAAGACCCGTGGTGCCTTCAACGTTTAATGTCCGACTAAATATTCTTTATATGAGAAAAATTTGAATGAATTTTGAATGTATTAGTTTAAACCAAATCAAGTACTAGCATTTACCTGAAAAAATTGTCGAAACGTAATTGTGGTAACCATGGTTGTAAGTTATTTGTCAATAAAACCACATAAAAAATAATTTTGCGATTGAGGCATAAAAATGTCCGAAGTAGTGGAAAATACCCATCTCTTCCAAGAAATTTTAGTGAAAGCTGCTAAAGCTGAGCATGCGCTTGTGCCAGAAAAAACTAGGCGGATTTACGAGACACAATATTTCCATTTTGAGGCCTGGCTGACGGAACACTGCGTGGACCGAGTGGACGAAATCGGTTTGATGGCTTATTTTCAAAATTTGTTAGAGTCATATTCTCCAAATTCCCTTTGGACAAAGTTTTCAATGTTACATAAAGAATTAATAGTTCATAAGAAGATAAGAAGTAATGAAAAGTTGATTTATCTGCAACAGTTCCTAAAGCAACTTGGGAGAAATTATCAGCCAAAAGTGAAGGTTCTGATTTGCGAACAAGTTATAACTTTTTGAAAGAAGCGCCGACTGAAAAATATTTGGCAGATAAAGGTTGCATTAGTGATAGGTGTATTCGGAGCTTTAGAAGAGACGAGCTTGTGAAAATAAAGTTTTCCGATGTGCGTGATAGGGGTTCAATATTTTATTGAATTCCACAAAGTAAAAATGGGCAAGCAAGGAGCTTTTTTTTTATTGATGACAGTGAAATGTGCGCAACAAGGAAGGGAAAATTGTGCTATCGTGATGAACGATGTACTGTGCAGCCTATAGGTAAAAATACTTTTGGGAAATATACCCTTTAAAATTGTTACATATTTGGGTTTACCTGATGCAAATACACAGGTCATTGTTTAAGACGTAAGCGGAACAATTCATTCTGATGCGGCAGGTAGTTCCGAGAGTTTAAATGGGGTTAGAGGCGGGAAGAGTTCTTCGGTAGCACGAGGGTACGTGGATGATAGTGAAAGCTCCAAATTGGTTAATGCTTCCCTTGAAGTTGGGAAAAAGTATTACTTAAGAAACACAGCAACTGCGGTGGGGTATGGAAATGTGGAATTTTCCGTCAGTTTGAAAATTGTACGTTTTATTTTAAAAAAATAATTTTTATTATGATAAGTATATTGTGTAAGTATGTTTGTATTTTCAATAAATGCTTAAATGACGATAATTTATTGTTTATTTATTGGTAAATTTGTAGGCCCTAGGCTTTTTTTTTTAAAACGCCCAAGGGTAATATTTCGTATGACTTTAACAAAATATTATTATTTGTCAAATAATATACCAGTCGGACATTAAAAAATAAAATTTTTAAAAAAAATTACAGCACAAATAAAGATTTCTTCTAATATTTATATTAACAAAAATAAAAAACCTTTAAAATTCTTTTTCATTTGCTCATAACGATATTACAAGAAAAGTTTAAAATTGCTTTAAATTAATGCCCCTTAATTTAATGTCACTTAAACCGCAAATGAAAAAACAAACATTATTTATTATGGGTGTAGCGCATCCTTTTAAAACTTGCACTTCAATCAAATCAGACGTTAATATTATAAAAAAAAAATGCCATCTGACATAAATCCCTTCTCAATTAAGTTGTTAGGGAGTGGTTTTTAATTAATTAACTAATTAAAAAGCAATTAGTTCCTTAATTTGAAACCATTCATCTGACACTTTTTCCTCTTGTGATGACAGTTGTTTAAGTTTACCATCAGTGAGAGTAAATGACTTGAAGGCGAAAGCCTGTTATATTAAAAAATTAAACAAAAATGGTGATTACCATTTCTATTTTCTTTAAAGAATTTTTTTTTTAGCTTTAAGTATACTCGCATTAAACAAAAAAAAATTATGAATACAATCTACTGAAAGTTACAAAATATTTTATTATACTACAGTAGGTTTGAATGCCATGTCAGCATACACAGATTCCCAAAGAAGTGTTTCAGTTTTTTTTTCGAGCACTGAAGTAAGACTGACTATATTATTTGATAAAAATACAAACAACGCAGTGACCCTATTTTAGTTTTATGGTGCGCCAAAAGAAAGAGAAAATTTCTTAAAATTACTGTAATGAAATAGTAAATAGCAAGTAATAAATAGTACAAAAGTATTTACTCCGGAAAAAAGTTTTCTGAGGTTTGATCAGAAAATTTTCCCAGAATCGTACTATCACTATTTTCGGAACCAGGACTGATAAAAGGTTTCCTAAATTCGACGTGGTATTCAGGCCCCTGACTCTGATGAATGGGAAAAAATTTTCGCTTTGAAAAGTGACCTCACCTAACAACATTCAGACCTATCGGAGCGCCAAATTTTTCGAAATTGACGTCACTTTGCGTCACTTTTCTAAGCGAAAATATATTTCTTTTATCAGAGGCCGTATACAGGTCCTACATTAAACTTAACTGTATTCAAATTAAAATTTTTTTCGCAATGTCACTTTTTATGTGCACTCGGATGAGTTCTATAAATTTAGTTCAGGGTTTTGTTATTTTGTAAGTTCTTTAAAAGATAACTGTTTGTGGGGTGATGGTGTACAGGGTTAACCAAGAGGACTAGACAGGCCGCTTTTTTGACTTTACCTGTTTTTTATAAAAAAAAAAAGTGAAATAGCCATCATATATAATTTTTCCCCCAATCCGAAATGATTAATGTAAAATAATTAAAAATCAAATAAACTGTTTGGGTCATTTTGATAATTTTTTTTTGTTTGCCCTTCCCCGTATATCTTTTGATCTAAAATGATATTTTTTAAATTAAATTTTTTTTTAAAAAAAAAAAAATTTTAAAAAAAAAAAATTTTAAAAAAAAAAAAAAAAAAAAAGGAAAAAATTTTTTTTTTAAAAAAAAATTTTTCCCCTTTTTTTTTTAAAAAGGGGTTTGGGGGGGGGGGAAAAGGGGTTTTAAAAACCCCCAAAATTTTTAAATTTTTTTTTTTTATTTTTTTTAACCCAAAAAAAGGGTTTTTGGGGGTTTTTTGGGGAAAAAAAAAAAAACTTTAATTTTTTTAAGTTTTAAAAAAAAGGAAATTTTTAAAAAAAAAAAGGGGAAAAAAAAAACCCCCCAAAAAAGATAAACCCGGGGGGAAAAAAAAAGGGGGGGGGAAAAAAACCAAAAAAATTTTTTGGTTTTAAAAAAAATTTTTGTTTTTAAAAAAAATTTTTTTTTAAAAAACCCCCCAATTAAAAAAATTTTTTGGGGGCCCCCCCTTTTTAAAAAATTTTTTTTAAAAAAAAAACAAAGGGTTGGGGGGCCCCAAAAAAAAAAATTTTTTCCCCCAAAAAACCCCAAAACCCCCCAAAAAAAAATTTGGGAAAAAAAATTTTAAAAGGCCCCCCGGGAAAAAACGAAGACCCCAAAAAAAAAATTTTTTGGGCGAACCAATTTTTTAAAAAAAGGGGGAAAACCGGTTTTTAAAGAAAAGGGGGATATTTAAAAAATTTTTTTAAATTTCCGGGTTTTTTTTTTTAAAATTTTTTTTAAAAAATTTTTGGAAAATTTTAAAAATTTTTTTTTTGGGGGGAAAAATTTTTTTTTTATCCCTTTTTTTAAAAAAAGGGGGGGAAAAAGGGTTTTTTTTGGAAAAAATTTTTAAAAACCGAAAAAAAAAACCCCCAAAATTTTTTTTTTGGGGGTAAAAATTTTAAAAAAAATTTTTTTTGGGGGAAAAAAAAAATTTTTTAATTTTTTGGGGAAAAAAAAATTTTTAAAATTAAAAAAAAAAAAAAAAAAACCAAAACCCAAAAATTAAAAAATTTAAAAAAAAAAAAATTTTTTTTTTATTTTTAATTTTTTCCCCTTTAAAACCCTTTTTGGGGTTTTAAAAAAATTTTTTTTTTTTTTAAAAAAAAAACATTTTTTTTTAAAACGGGCCCCCAAAAATTTTTTTTTTAAAAAATGTTTTAAAAAAAACCCCTTTTAAATTTTTTATTTTTTTTCCATTTAAAAAAAAAAATTTTAAAAAAAAAATTTTTTTAAAAAAAAATTCCCCAAAAAAAGGGGGTTTTTTTTTTGGGGAAAAGGGAAAATTTTTTTTTAAAAAAAAAAAAATTTTTTTTTTTTAAAAAAAGGGGAAAATTTGGGCAAAAAAAGGGGGGTTTTTAAAATTTTAAAAGGAAAAATTTTTTTTAAAAAACTTTTTAAAAAAATAAAAAAAATTTTTTGGAAAAAATTAAAAAAATTTTTTAAAAAAAAGGGGGAAAAAAAAATTTTTTTTTTTAAAAAAACCAAAAAATTTTTTTTTTTTTGGGGGTGGGGAAAAAATTTTAAAAAAAAAAAAATTTTCCCCCTTTTAATTTTCCCTTTTAAAAAAAACCAAAAAAATTTTTTTTTTTTTTCTTTTAAAAGGGAAAAAAAAAAGGGGGGCCAAAAAAAAAATTTTTTAAAAAACCCCCCCCGGGGTTCAAAAAAAAAAATTAAAAGGCCCCCCAAAAAAAAAAAATTTAAAAATTTTTGGGGGAAATTTTTTAAATTAAAAAGCTTTTTTTTGGGGTTTTTTTTTTTTTTTCCCAAAAAAGGGGGGGTTTGGGGGTTTTTTTAAAACTTTTTAAATTTGGGGGGTTTTTTTTTTGGGGGGGTTTTTTAAATTTTTTTTTTTTTCCCCAAAAATTAAAAAAAAAACCCCCCAAAAAAAAAAGGAAAATTTTTTTTTTAAAAATTTTTAAAAAAAAATTTTTTTTTTTTTTTTAAAAAATTTTTAAAAATTTTTTAAAAAAAATTTTTTTTTTTTTAAAAATTTTTTCAAAAAGGGAACCCTTTTTTTTTAAAAAACCCCTTTTTTAAAAAAAAATTTAAAAAAAAAATTTTTTTTTAAAAAAAAAAAATTTTTTTAAAAATTTTTTTTTAATTTTTTTTTTTTTTTTTAAAAAAAAGGGAAAAATTTTTTTAATTTTTTTTTTTTCGCCCCCAAAAAAAAAAAAAAATTTTTGTTTTTTTAAAAATTTTTTTTTTAAAAGACAAAATTTTTTTTTTCCAAAAAAACAAATTTTTTTTTTCCCAAATTTTTTGAAAATTTTTTAAAATTTTTTTTTTTAAAAAAAAAATTTTTTTAAAAAAAAGGGGTTTTTTTTTAAAAAAAAAAAAAAAATTTTTTCCCCCCCAAAAAAAAAATTTTTTTTTTTTAAAAAAACCCGGGGGAAATTTTAAAAATTTTTTTTTTTTAAAAGGGTTTTTTTAAAAAATTTTTTTTAAAAATTTAAAAAAAGAAAATTTTTTAGAAAGGAAAAATTTTTTTTTCCAAAATTTTTTTTTTTAAAAAAAACCCCAAAAAGTTTTTTTAATTTTTTTTTTTAAAAAGTTTTTTTCCCAAAAAAAAAATTTTAAATGGGAAAAAAAGTTTTTTGGCCCAAAAAGGGAAAAAAAAAAAAAAAAAAATTTTTAAAAAAAAGGGGGAAAAAAAAAAATTTTTTTTCCCCGGGTTTTTTTTAAAAAAATTTTTTTGGGTTTAAAACAAAAATTTTTAAAAAAAAAAAATTTTTTTAAAAAAATAAGGGGCCCCTTTTTTTTTAAAATTTTAAAAAAAAAATTTAAAAAAAATCCAAATTTTTTTTTTTTTTTGAAAAATTTTCCCCTTTTTAAAAAAAAAAAAAAAAAATTTTTTTAAAAATAAAAATTTTTTTTTTTTAAAAAACTTTTTTTTTTTTAAAAATTTTTTTTTTTTAAAAAAAACCCCCCCTTTTTAAAAAATTTTTTTTAAAATTTTTTTTTTTTTTTTAAAAATTGGGAAAAATTTTTTTTTAAAAAAAATTTTTTTTTCCCCCAAAAAAAATTTTAAAACCCCCCAAAAAAATTTTTTTTTAAAAAAACCCAAAAAAATTTGGGGTTTTTAAAACTTTCCCAAATTTTTAAATTTTTTTTTAAAAAATTTTAAAATTTTGGGGGAAATTTAATAAATTTGGTTTAAAAAAATTTTTTTTCTTTTTTGGGGGGTTTTTTTTTTTTTTAAAAATTTTTTAAAAAAATTTTTTAAAAAAAAAAAAAAAAAAACCAAAATTTTTTTTTAAATTTTTAAAAATTTTAAATTTTTTAAAATTTTAAAAAAAAAAAACCCTTTTTTTTTTTTAAAAAAAAAAAAATTTTTTTTTTTTTAACCCCCCTTTTTTTTTTTAAAAAAAAATTTTTTAATTTTTTGTTTTAAAAAAAAATTTTAAAAAAAAAATTTAAAAAAACCCAAAAAAAAAAAACCCCTTTTTTTTTTAAAAAACCCCCCGGGGGGAAAAAACCAAAAAAAAATTTAAAAAAATTTTTGGGTTTGGGGCTTGGTTTTTGGGGTTTTTTAAAAAACCCCCCAAAAAAATTTTCTTTTTGATTCCTTTTAAAAAAATTTTTTAAAAAAAAAAAAAAAATTTTTTTAAAAAAAAACCCGGGGGAAAAAAAAATTTTTTTAAAAAAACCCCTTTTAAAAAAAATTTTTTTTAAAAAAAAATTTTTTTTAAATTTTTTTTTTGGGGTTTTTTTTTTTTAAAAAAAAAGTTAAAAAAAAAAATCCAAGCCAAAAGACCAAGACCGGGTGGTGCAAGACCAAGACCAAGACCTTCTTTTGGCTTGCAAGACCAAGACCAACCCCGGCCTTAAAGACCAAGCCAAAAGCCAAAAGATTCCCCCGGTCTTGGTCGGGCCCCCTTTATAATATATTGGGTGCACCCCAAAGGGTTTCTGTTTTGGGGATCCATGATAAATAATTATAAACAAAATAATAATAAAAGGCAAAAAAACTCCACTCGTTGATGACTCGTGACGTCACAAAAAAAAACCCCCAAAAAATGGAAAACTTTCAAAATGCCCGTATATGTTTCAAAAAAAAATACTAAATTTAAAAGTTTTTTGATGCTGAATTTTTTTACATATATAAAAAAAAGGCTATCGAAAAAAAAATAAGTCATATTTTTTTTTACTACCGAATAATATACAGGGTAAATAAATAACATGTTTTACAAATTTTTAAAATTCCTGTAATATGACGTGGCGGTAATATTAACATTATGAAACGTAATTCTTTGGGTATTTATCAGACGAGACCTCTTGGGTTCAGGCCCCGGAATTAAAAAAATCAACGTTTTGGTGAAATGTCGGCAATCTTTCCCCAAGATAAAAGAAACCCCAAAATTATTGGCTTTTATGGGCATTTTAAATTTTTTTAGGGAAGCCCCGGATACAAAAAAATCTTATACAGTAAAATTAAAATGTTAACGGAAATCGTTTTATAGGGGCCACCTGAGATAGGGGCCCTTTCAATTTTAAAAAAATCTACTTTAGGGGAATTCCTATATAAATACCCTTAGATAATGGTCACCTTTATAAAACAAAACCCAGACAAATTTCAATTTTTTTTTATAATCTATTTCAGGTAAATCAACCTTTTTATATTGGCAGGAATTTCTTTGGAAAAATTTTGTTTTTATTTTTTTTATGATTGTGTTCTAAAAATTTTAAAAAAGGTGAAAATACCCAACAAAAAAAATGGCCAGGTTCAAAAACATTGGGTGGCTGGGGGGGATTATCTTCCCTTATATTTTTAGTTGTGTCCTAAATCGATAAGAATAACGTTATCGTGTTTTGAATCGAAAAGTGTTTAATCATGTCCCTAAAACGAAACGGTTTTGTCACTAAAGGAAAAAATTGATGTTTTCGCGGAAAGTAAAAAGTACGCTTTGGGTCGCGAAAACGGGAAAAAAAATTTACTTGGGGAAAATCCCAAATAAATAATATCATCAGAAAAAAGGGGGAAAAAAAACGGAATGTTTGAAGAAGGTTTTTATTTAGAATAAAAAGCCAATTCCCGAAGTCGGGGGTTTTTAGTATAGAAAGTCTTCTACAATTGATTCTGCAAAGCAAGAGGCAAAAATGTTCCAATACCTGGACCGTTAAATAAACAAAAAAAACTTGAGGCGGCAAGCAATTTATGAGTGGGGAAAATTTTTAGCCTCGAAAAAGGTTTAAAAAAATGTTACCCTGGCCAAAAGGCCACCCCTTTTTTTTAAAGGGTTTTAAAACCAAATTTTATGGTGGCCGTTATAGACAAGTTTTACTGTATTTGGCATCAGTGTTATTCTGGTGGCTGGCTTAGTGGAGACAATTTTACGGATAGGAAATAAATTTAACATTTGGGTACCGTTTTTTTAAACCAAAAAAAATTTTTTACCTCAAATATCAAAAAAAAAAAAAAAATATAATATAAAAAAAAAATTTCAAACAATGTGATTTATGGGGAAACCCTTGTAAATGTTACAAATTTAATAAAGGTTTTAAATTTCAAACAATCAGCTTAACAAAAAAAAATTAACATATAATAAGAATAAATAATTCCACAATTTAAAAACTTGTCGATATGCATTTAACAATATTCTAAGAATAAAGTGGAAGGCTTCTGATTTAAACAAAAAAAAATTTTTCCGAAAGTGCATTTTTTTTTTTTAAATGAAGAACTGCGTAGCTTTTTTAACTTTAATAATTTAAATAATACTTAGTTACCTTTGCTTAATGCTATGATAATTTTGGGTAACCTTAAAACAATTAACACAACCCTACTGGATTTTTAAACATAATATATATATATATATATATATATATATATATATATATATATATATATATATATATATATATATATATATATATATATATATATATATATATATATATATATATTTTTTTATATATATATATATATATAATGCCACAGATTCAGTGCAAAAGGGGTTGGGGGAAATAAGAGATCGAAGTCGTTAAATTATGGCAAAGTTGCGCTTTAGGTGCCTAAAACATGCCTATTAGAAAGTTTAAAATTCAGTACTTCCAAATTTCCCCGGAAAAAAAAAATTTGCTGATTTCGTTTTTTTTTTTCTTGATGTTATTTAAAGAGATATAAAACAAAAAATTTTTTGGCCCTTTTTAAAAAGCTCTACAAAACAGCGTTGAGAGATTTTCCGAACGTTTCGTTTTCGTTAAACCATCACCCTTTTTTTTTTTAAATACGGACCTGGGTTTTTTTTTTAAATTTTTTTTGAACCCCTTATTATCCCAATTACAAAAATTATAACACTTAATATTTTTTACAAATATGGAACGCCCCATAAAAAAATTCGTTCCTTGTCTAACTCATTTTCCCTTAAAAAAAAATTTTATTTAAAAAAAATATTAATTTATAATATTTAATATTATAAATTTTAAAAATAAAAAAATTAATATTTTTAAAAAAAAATAAATTATATTTTTTTTAAAATATATATATATATATATATATATATATATATATATATATATATATATATATATATAATTTATAAGCAAATTTTTTGGATAAGTTATTAGGTCACCGGAATTTAAAAAGTATAATAACATAAAAAATTTTTTAAATTTAAACCCAAAGGGGAAAAAATTCCAACAAACATTTATTAAAAAAAAATCCCCCAATTTGATATGTTTTTAAAAAACCAGTGCTAAATAAAGGAAAAAAAATTTATCTTTTTTTAATAAAATAAAAAAAATTAAAAATACCAATTTTCCCCTTTAAATTTTAATTAAAAAAACCCCTCCTTTATTAAATTTTAAACAACACCCCGACAAATAGTTATGGTAGATTGTAAAACTTAGGTAGATTTAGGTTGAGTCCTTTCTTTACTTTATTTTTTTTTTTTTTCAGTTAAAGTACCCAAAGCTATTATGGGGAAACATTTCTATTTATACCAATAAAAAAAAATATTTAAAGGGGTTTATTTAAAAAAATAAATATTTTGTTAATCAGTCTCCATTTCTAATTTGGCTGATACCATTAATTTCATTTTGTTATTAATCTTCCTAAAGCAGTCTACAAACCAGACTTAGTCCAACAATAAATCCGTAACACAACTGGATAAAAAAATAGACTTACTAATAAATCGTCCAATCAATTATCCGATATTCTTATTAAACAACCAATCGATTAATTAATTTTCCGAATACTAGAGTATTTTTTAATAAGTTGCTTAATTTATTTTTCGATTAATCAACTAATTCTTAATTTTTTGATAATCGTTTATTTTAATACTTTAAAAAACTAATTATCCGCTTATTTAATTATTGATTATTCGAATGATAGACTTATCGATATTCTAATTAATCGATCTTTAAGTAGTCCATTTACTTGAGAATTCGATTTTCTAAGTTAAATAAATAATTTTATTAAGATTTTCTAAGTGATATTCCTGAACAGGCACTGAAAACCCTTGACAAAGTTTGATATTTAAAAAAGTCAGAAGTGTTTTATAAATTTTTATATATTTTTAAAAAATATTTTTATAATATTAAAGAAATTCTTAAAAAAAAAGATATCCCAATTAGTCAGTTTTAAAGGATTCATGAAAATATTTTTAAATTTGTTTGTACTGATAAAATATTTAACTGCATTTTTACTGTTTAAACGATTTGGCTGAAATTATTAATTTTAATTATTTTCTTTAGATTTTTCGGTTAAATAACGGAGTAAGTAGACAAAATTATTTTTGTAGGTAAGAATAATTATTTTATAATTTTTACGGCCGAGTGATGATCGCGTTGTTAAATTTAGCAATGGACTTAGCAATTGTTAAAATTTAACAACGGTTTAGAATGTTTAACAAAATGTCAGATTTTGGCAGGTTGCCTACTAAAATCATTGAATAACACTGACAATGACGTTTTGTTAAACATTCTAAACGGTTGTTAACTTTTAACAATTGCTAAGTCCATTGATAAATTTAACAAAGCGATCATCACTCGGCCGTTAGCGTATCAAAAAAACCGACATTCGTCGTATCCACAAGACCTCCTATGTGCACATTTTGTTTATTATAAGGTTTTGGTGTCTTAGTAATGACAAAAAAATGCTTTATCCCATAAAAAACCTATGTGTAGATATGTTAGCCAAGTAAATAAAATTAAGATGTGATTTTTTTCTTACGGGATAAAGCACTCTTTTCACTTGACTAAAACACCAAAAATTAAATGAAAAAATGTGCACATAGGAGGTCTTCTTGGGGCAACGACAATATATAAATTAATCGATTGTTCGATTAATTAATTTTTTGTTTTATCGATTATTCGATTTTCCAATTTAATAATTTTTTGATTGTCCTTCCAAATAAAAAGAATATCGAAAATCTTGCTGACGTTGCTTTTGAAAATGATCTTTGATGGCATAATGGCGAGAGTCAATCGCTTTTCTTTCTTTCAAACTTCGTTTCTTAAATCAAAACCTGTTACATGTTTTGGAAATGGTTTGTTCAACAATACAATTTTGATTCTATTTGAAGAAGGGCTATTTGCTTGTAACTGGATTCTCACAGAAAAGCATCTACTAACCTATAAACTATTGTATAATTTGTACATGTATATATATATATATATATATATATATATATATATATATATATATATATAAAAATATATATATATATATATATATATATATATATATATATATATATATATATATAAATATTTATATATATACCGGGCGGTGCATCGCCAGACTGGCATGGGAAATCCCATGTAAATTTTGATACATTGAAATATTGGCTCCCCTATTGAATTTACAACAAAATTGTATTAGACTATTTTGAACACGTTGATAAGATTAGCTCACATATTAAATTTCGTTTTTTTCTGATAAGGCAATTAAAAGTTATTTAAGAAAAACTATTTGTAAAATCGTTGCATACCTGCTACATACCTTAATGAATCCACCAGTAATAAATAAAATGACTTGTCAACTTTTTAATTCACGTTTTACTTTGTATTAGTTATTTCAACATATTTTACAGTATTAAAGAGAAAATAATGGTTGTAATCATTTAATAAATACAAGTAATTACTTGAACTACATAATGAGATTTTTACATAATTGAACAATTTTATAGGAAGGTGAAAAACTGTCTAAAAATACGTTTTAACACAACACATTGAAACTAAAAGCTAATTTTTTAATTAGATGTTCAAACAGACCTCCGTTTACTGCTAAGCAATATCCTAAACGGTTATAAAATTCAGTTCTTACATTATGAAGTTGAAATGCCGATAGTCGATCGCACGCTGAAATTGAAACTTTTAATTCTTCAAAATTTTAATAACTCAAATTTGTATAAATAACATTTTTAATATGACCCCAAAGGAAGAAGTCGTTTGGCGAAAGATCAGGAGACCTAGCTGGCCAATTTATGGTGTAATTTGGTCCTATAGTGAGTCCATTAAAAACATTTTGAACATATTCCCTTACTTCTCGTGAATTGTGTGCAGGACAACCATCCATTTGAAACCAAATGTCTTGATTGTCAGGTGCAACTTCTTTCAATGCCGGCCCCACTTGATTTTGTAATAGTTCTAAAAAAGTTTCTGTTCCCAAATTGTGATTCAAGAAAAAAGGTCCAATAATCCGATGTCCAAATATACCCGCCCAAACGTTTACCTTTTGAGGAGATTGAGTCCTTGTAGATACAAATCTGTGTTCCCTTTCTTTGCTCCAGTATCTGATATTTTGAACGTTTGGTTCATTGTTTAATGTGAAGGTGCATTCGTCACTAAAACAAATATTGCGTAAAAAAGTCCCTATCGTTATTCGCCATTTTCATAACTTCAAAACAAAAATCTGCTCTTCGGATTCATACTATCCTTAATTCCTAATCTTTGATTTTGTACGGATTATATTTATATTTCTTTTAATTTGCGTAGTACTGTGCTGTGATCCTTTCCTACAACTTTGCCAAGAAGCCTGGTGCTAATTCCTTTATTTTCTTCTACATGAAGATAAACTCTAAATCGGCATTATTTTCTTGAGTCTTCCAATGAGTACATTATTATTTCGCTCTAAGCAGTTGCATTTATTAATAACAGTACCTTTTGTCTCAAACTTATGAACGATAATTTGAACTGTTGTCTTACTTGAAATGTGTCTGTCAGGAAAAAACGTAGAGAACATGTCGGATATTCTTCAATAACTATTTTCCATGTAATACCATTTAATCATTGTTATTTTCTCTTCAATACTGTAAAACATTTTGAAATAACTAATACAAAGTAAAACGTCAATTAAAAAGTTGACAAGACATTTTATTTATTACTGGTGGATTCATTAGGTATGTAGCAGGTATGCAACGATTTTACAAATAGTTTTTCTTAAATAACTTTTAATTGCCTTATCAGAAAAAAGAAATTTAGAATGTGAGCTAATCTTATCAACGTCTTCAAAATAGTCTAATACAATTTTGTTGTAAATTCAATAGGGGAGCCAATATTTCAATGTATCAAAATTTACATGGGATTTCCTATGGCCAGTCTGGCGATGCACCACCGGTATCTATTAAAAAGTTAGCCGGCTGAAACTCTTCCCTAGTAGCTACCCCTTTAAAGCATATTAAGAAATGCCCCGAAACTTCCGCTTGGTCCTCTTCTTTATACATAATAATCTAAATTGTGTAAAATCCTACCTGCAGATTAATTCTATTTCTTTCCAAACGTTTAATTCTTTAATTTCCGTGCCACTAACCAGACTCTTATAAATTTAAGGCCCGAAAAGGATGATGTTCTGAATAAGCCGCAAGGCAATTTAACATGTGTGCTTAACCTTATTTAGTTATTAAACAATGAAGCTATGTATACGCAATGATATTAATTAAACTTTACACTTTAATCTTTAACCCCAGTTAACTAGATGTTTCGTCACGTTCATGACACTCGATCAACATCCTTTTGTTTTTATTTCAGGCGCCCCAGGTGGTAATTTATTAAATAAGCACATCTGGTACCTTTATTGAAAACCATCATCAATTTAAAGGTTTCGGTATGTGTAAAAGTAATTTATGAATGAATAACCTAAAGTTGTTTTGAATATAATATAGGAAATCATATACAGACATAACCTTATACACACTACAAAAGTAATTTTATTGAAAACATCACAAACAACCTGGGTATTTGTTTGCCTATTGTACTAAAATTGCAAAAAAACACAAAATACTTGCATCCTCGATACAGTTTCTAGTTTGTTGTCTGTGTAACTGTTGACGACTTGGAAGTTTCCTGCGTATATAAGTAAAAAGAACTAGGATTAAGAGGGAAATTCTGCTGATTTTTGGGTAGGCCTCTTTCATTTTAAATTTATCAATTACTTGTTTATGTTCATCCGTTTAGAAAAGCGACTAAACCGTAAATCTAGATTTTATGAGAATCTAAATACACTGCAGTATTAGTGTCTTACGTTTTTCATTGTTGGGAGTTTTTTAATTCCCTACTCTATAAAAAGAATAAGCAACAGTTAACTTAACAATGAGGACAAGTTGACAATTATTTGATTATAAGATTGCAGAAAGCCCAGAATATCGTATAACAGAAATGCAATTTTTAGTTACTTGGTTATGTGACTGTTGACTTCTAGAGACTACAAATTTGTGTAGGGCTCTCTTATTTACAATTTTTTAGTTATTCTTTCCGGCATCCGTTTATAAAAACGATTGAAACCCTAGATATTAGAATCTGAATACACTACACTGTTAGCGTCTTATGTTTTTCTGGGTTTTCGAATAAACTTCATGTTAAAAATAAGCAAAAATTTACTATACACAAATTGCAATTTGGCGATTATTTAATAATAAATAAAGTTGCAGAAGAGCTAAAATATTGTACATTAGAAATACAGTAGTTTCTTGGTTAAATGATTCTGGAAGTCTTGAAAGTTTCTTGCCAATTTCCTTCCTTTATTAATATAGAGAACTTAAGGAGCAGAATTTTACAAATTTGGCTAGGGCTCTCTCATTTATAATTTAATATACACTCCCTGTTTTTCCATCTGTTTCAAAAATCGATTGAATCTAGATTTCATAAGAATCTGAATAGGCTGCTGTTGCAGCCAACCATCTTGGCTTTTTCTTGTTGCAGGGATTTAGGTGAAAGTTAACGAGTATTCACTATTTTGTCGCGGTTAATTTCTAAAATATATAAACATTTAAAAATGCTATACTAACGAACAAACTCAAAAGGCATCGCTCTTTATAGAATTCAGAATGTGCCAATAAGGAATCCTGCATTTGCAATGCAGTTTTTCAAAATACATATTTTAAAAGACAATTTTTTTGAATGGATAGTTATTCAAAAAAGCAATTTTCTCTAAATGTTGTCGTTTTAACTTTATTAGAACCTAAATAATAGTAATAAGAAAACATAATAATGGAACATTAAGCGTAATAAGTACAATATAAGGCATATAAAGCTGTACTCCAATTTTTGTTTCTCACCAGGAACATACGATGATGCTTAAAAAACGACTAAAGAAAAAAGAGGGCAAGAATAAAGAAATGATATTTTTAATTTACCTTCGAAAGTACAGTAGTAAAAGAACTGGTGCAAACCTAGTTATCTGATAGCAACCAGACCAATAAAATAGATAAATCTTTTAGTTCTATCCTTGACTATAAACCAAAGTTAACCGATCAAAATCAAAAGCTAGCGAGCAAGAATTCGACGAAGAATTTAAATCTCCGCAGGCTCAAAGATAATTTGCCACTTCATGCATCAGTTAAAATGTTCAACAGCCCTGTCGACATGGACTCGGGTGTGAAATAAAATCGGCCGGGGTATTTATTTCTTTGTTGTTTCACTTGATAAAGTTGTACAATAAAATAATACATGTATGCCTAAAATTAATGTACTTGGTTATTAATTGGTTCTTCCATTTACCTTTTTTATTTGATTGGATGGGAAATACGCAAAATTTTTCTCTTATTATTTTTTTTTTTATACGAAGACTTAAAGTTTAAGTATTACTGTACCGTGGGTTCAAGACAGTTTGTTACCATAGGAAGATGTATAGTTTTGAGGCTAAAGAAAAGACTTTTGCAGGCAACAGTTTCACAGTCTAAACACTTTAGGGCTGAAAAAAATGGGTAGTTCGGTATCTCGTTAGATGACTGTAAAGGAATGCATGAAAGTGGTACTCCGTGTTGCTGTTGCTTATAAACAGTGGGATCAGTAGGTAAGAAAAAAAAACTTTTTGGCTTGAAAGAGGAACCTGAGCTTTTTGGGGCTGCTTTGCTACGGATATAATGTTTGTGTGGCAAATAAGGTAACCTTAACTAATTAAGATTATTTTTTCCAGTAATTAACAGTCTGGACAAGATTTTTGTTCTATAATCCAATAATAATAAGGATTTTTGATAGTAAAGACTTGGCTCACATTTAAGCTGTGTAACCAAAGACTGGATTGGAAACGAATATAAGAGAAGGTACTTATTATCAGAAACAATGGACGTGATTAATAGTGGAAAAGGTTCCCTAATTAAAAAGCTAAAGAGTTACAACATTTAAATAAAATGTATAAGTCGATTAACTGGTGAGCAAAAATAAATTGGATAAAACTGTAAATTTATCTAAAGGCATAGTGAAATGCCTACTATCTAGTCTATGAAATTGTTGTTTCATATATTGAAATTTATAATGTTTTTTCTTTCGCTGGCACATAATTAAAGAGAGATAGCGACTCTTAATAAAAATACTTGATCTTAAAAAAATAAAGTTTAAATTCTGTCAAAATAATTTCAAATATAACAAAATTACACAATTAAAACCCAGTATAAATTGATTTTTTAATAATTAGGTATTACTTAATTTGTATATTTGACTTCAACAACATTTTGTTTTAGTTTTGCAATAACATTAATTAAAGAAATAAACCATTTGATTTGCAACCTCGAAATTACAAGTTCGATTCTGCAGATACTTTTGTGGCAACTAAAAATATTGCGGCATACATTTTGTTTAATTTATATAGCAATTACATGCTTAAACAATTTTTTGCCCGAGGTGCCCCATTCGTTCAACCCCTATAAATTCTTTAGAGTAGTCCATTCAACGTTTTGCGTATTGTGCAATTATTAGAGACCTTTTCTATTAGCTTGTAATAGACACTTTAGTTAGGAAATAGACGTAAACGCAAATAAAAACGTTAACATGCAATTTTTACGTTAGTGTTTTAAATTTCTTTGAAAGTGCATATATTTCATTTATTGAAAAAACATTCTTAAACCTACCAGTAGAATACCAAGATGAATTTGGAATAAGATCAAAAATCGCATTAGAAAAACCATTTAAAATTAAACAAAATTTTAACCGATACTAAACAAAAAGCAATAAAATTATTAAAGAGAGACAGCATTAAAAAAATTATTTTTAACTGATAAAGGTAATGCAACGGTATTTATAGATATTTTACTAATGATCAAAAATAATACAAATGATAAAAATTATACAAAAATAAAGAATTAATTTTACTCCGGTTAATCTAGACATTCAAAGGTAAAAACTTCAACAAAATTTATTTTTTTAAATATTATTTTCCCATAAAGCTGTGTTTACGAAAAATAGCACTGGGTCTCGAAAGTTGCCTCCACTCCGATTTTGACTAAATTTGGTATACGGTGGTTTTTTTGGGCGCTGATCACGAATCTCAAAACAGTTTTTTGGCAAGATATTCATCATTAAAGTTAAAAATCAAATTAACCTTATTTTGACCATTTCTCCTTCTTTTGCACCGATTTTTTTATTTATACACTAAATTGGCATACAATATTTTATAGACACCTTTTAAAAACTTGTTTTTATATTTATTTTACACCTTCTTTTTCATTTAATTGCAAACCTCTACTTTCAAACGCCGTTTACGCCGCAACCATGTATACTACTAGGGATTTTATAAGAAAAAAGGTGAAAATAAGTTAAAAAAAGACAATGTTTTATATGGTGTTTATGAAATATTGTGTGCCAATTAAGTGTAAAAATAATAAATTGTGTGCAAAAAGAAGAAGAAATATAGCGAAAATAAGGTTAGTTTGATTTTCAACTTTGATGATGAATATCTCGAAAACAAAACGTTGCCGAAAATTTTTTTCAGATTCGTGATCAGCGCCCCAAAAAAAAACAAATTTTGTCAAAATTGGAGTTGAGGCAACTTTTGAGACAATTACCTGGCACTGTAAGTACACAAAATTTTCGATACTGGTCTACTACGAATCCCCACTAGAATATCAGCTGTCGAAACCAATATTCTAAGAAGGTCAATGTTTGGTGTAAAATATTGCACAGAATATTGGGAGCAGTATACTTTGGTGACAATATGTCGAATTTTTAGTCGCTTTATTTCAAAAAAATGTCAAAATTTATATAAAATCAGTGGCGTAAATTTGGTTAAGGTGCCTCCCTCTAACACCAATACACCAAATAATTTTAATCTAGTTAGATTCTTTACTTTTACAAGCAACGCTATCAAATTTTACAAAAATCGGTTATAAGATTTTTGAATTATTTTTAAAAAATATTTCCCTATATCCTGAAAACAATACATTTCGGAACCTATATGTATAGGAACTTTTTCTCCTAAAATGACCTGAGAAATACCCCTCTTAAATATTACCGCATCTTTTTTGAACATCCTGTATAACAGTTTTTTAATATTTTTCTTTCTTTTCAGGTAAGGCCCAGTTTTGCTGCTTTTTGTAAATGTTCTTTAATTGGGTAAGACAAAGTAACTAAATGTTTTTTGAATTTACTAAAAAAAAGTGTTGTTTTAACTTCAAGGTATATTACGAATTTGTCTGTATTAAGGTCTTTTTTTCATTAATACACACTTTTTTCCATCAATACACATAGTCAGTTATAAACTTGTCAAGTCAAAAAAGAGTGGAACAAAATCAGAGCTGTCAAAGTACTCTTAATTAGAACTTCAAGTGCAAGTACCAAGTATTTATTAAAATGTACTTGCATTTTCAAGTAAATTGAAAAAGTACTTGAAGTACCACCCAAGTATTTTACTTGAAGTAAATCCAAGTACTTGAAGTAAACCAAAGTACTTAAAGTAAAACAAAGTACTTGAAGTAAAACAAAGTACTTGAAGTACACCAAAGTACTTGAAGTAAACCAAAGTACTTGAAGTACACAAAAGTACTTGAAGTACATAAAAGTACTTGAAGTAATTAAAAGTACTTGAAGTAATTAAAAGTACTTCATTATACTTGAGTAGTATTTTTTGTAAGGAAGTTAGAAGGTTTATTCCTCAAAACGGGGTTTTCCAACAACTGATTTTTTACTTCAAGTACTTTTTACTTACTTGAAGTACTTTCTTTACTTTAAGTACTTTTTTTACTTGAAGTACTTTTTTTACTTTAAGTACATCGTAATACTTCAAGTACTTAAATAAATACTTCAAGTAATTTACTTGGTCAAATCAAGTAAAAATCCAAGTATCTTCATAAAAACTAATCAAGTACAAGTACAAGTACCTCCTAATAAAAAGTACTTGAAGTAAAATACTTGAAGTACAAAAAAGTACTTCAAGTAAAATTTTACTTGAAGTACTTCAAGTTGTTTTGACAGCTCTGAACAAAATTGTGGACAGAACTTCTTCACATAAGTGTTCAGTATTTGCAAAAAAGTAGGGCGGGGGGATTTGATGCCTGTCGTTTTTTTCAGAAGACCTTGCTCTATAGGTAGAACCTAACCATTACTAGATAGAAAGTTCGAAAATTGCTCATTTAATTGTTCCTTAAATCGCCCCTGGTTTTAAGTCTACTAGGTAAATGTGGCGATTTTCTTTATTTAGTAAATAAAATCCTGCCTGTATTTTAAATTCTAAGAGAATTATGACCTCAGAAAGTCAGGTTTAATCAGACTGCAAAATTCTAAAATACTTCCTAAAAATACGATGTTACGGCCCTGTTTCATGGCTTTCCGAGTAAAAATGGGCAGTTTTCAGAATGTTTCCTTAAGTATCTACTTCCTCGGGAAGTGCCCCATAATTTTAATGAGTCAATTAGTCAGTTAGTAGTAAAATTGGTGATGGTAAAATCGAATATCTCAGATATCACTTAAGATAACTTTTCACAGGTAATTAAAATACTTATGTAAATTTACATACCAAATCTCATATACATATATGGAACGAGACCAAAGTTATAATAGGGAAAAATAGGCCAAAACATTTCGTGTAATATACACTCATTCGTGCGTTGGGCCGGAACATGGCTTAACGCACTACCTTGCGCCTAGATCTGCATTATCATGCAATTGATCTCCAAATCAGGCTTTGAGACTGGCTTCAGAAAATTAATATAAATTTAAAAATACTATTACGACTATGAATGGTATTAATCATAAAAGAGAAAAGAAGAAATAAAATTGATGCTATTACTGACCCCTAAGGTACCAATATTTTATTAAAAGCTAGAAAAGGGATCATCTACAATAACCGATATACGTTGATTTAAAAGGAAACTGGAAAACCAAGCATAAAGTTTTGGTGAAAAACCATCGAAAAAAAAATTGCTAGGAAGCGCATAATGCCAAATCTGATCAAAAGCCTTAAAATATCTTCAGTTTCGTTCGAGAATTAACCGAACAAAAATGTATCGCATTGGTCTAAAAAGTCAGGTATCATTTCTATAAACGCAATTGATTAATTGAGGCTTTTTTATTTGTTTTTGCTTACGTCATTTTTAGGCCGGCTCCACACGTTGACACCAGTGTTCGCCCATTGCTACTAGTCCAACGTGTGGATCGAGAAAGCATTGGGGCCAACATTGGTGCCAACGTGTGGAGCAGGCCTAAAACGAAATGATTTTATACATATACATATGTTAAGAGTAGCGTTCTAGGATTTTCCAAGTAACTAAAAGTATTGTTCCAATTATGTAAAAAAATTAAAGAACTGTTGTTGTTTTCTCGAATACTTTTAAATTTGAAATGAAGTAAGTTTCTCCATGAGTAAGTTTCTCCAATTTAAATTTCTTTTTTTTCTGATAAGGCAATTAAAAGTTATTTAAGAAAAACTATTTGTAAAATTCGTTGCATACCTGCTACATACCTTAATAATCACAATAAATAAAATGAACTTTTTAATTGACGTTTTACAATTAAGTTATATTCAAATATGTTCTACAGTATTGAAGAAAAATAACAATATTAATGTTATTAATAAATGCAATGTTATCGAGAGAAATAATAATGTTCTCTATTTCTAGAATTCCAATAAAAAGTTCAAAATATCGTTCCAAGTTAGACGGTATAATAATGCACTGCTAGAGCAAATAATATATGATGGAAGAGCTCAAGAAAATAATGCCGATTTAGATGTTTTACTTCATGTAGAAGAAAATAAAGGAATTAGCACCGGGCTTCTTGGCAAAGTTGTAGGAAAGAATCACAGCACAGTCAAATATCATCCGTACAAATATCAAAGACATTAGGAATTAAGGGAAGGCGATGAGATCCGAAGAGCAGATTTTTGTTTTGAAGTTATGAAAAGGCGAATAACGATAGGGACTTCTTACGCAATATTTGTTTTAGTGACGAATGCACCTTCACATTAAACAATGAACCAAACGTTTAAAACATCAGATACTGGAGCAAAGAAAATGAACACAGATTTGTATCTACAAGGACTCAATACCCTCAAAAGGTAAACGTTTGGGCGTTGAACATCGGATTTTTGGACCTTTTTTCTTGAATCACAATTTGGGAACAGAAACTTTTTTAGAACTATTACAAAATCAAGTGGGGCCGGCATTGGAAGAAGTTGCACCTGACAATCAAGACATTTGGTTTCATATGGATGGTTGTCCTGCACACAATTCACGAGAAGTACGGGAATATGTTCAAAATATTTACAATGGACTCACTATATGACCAAATTACACCATAAATTGGCCAGCTAGGTCTCCTGATCTTTCGCCAAACGACTTCTTTCTTTGGGTCATATCAAAAATGTTATTTATACAAATTTGAGTTATTTAGAAGAATTAAAAGTTTCAATTTCAGCGGCGTGCAATCGACTATCGGCATTTCAACTTCATAATGTAAGAACTGAATTTTATAACCGTTTAGAATATTGCTTAGCAGTAAACGGAGGTCGTTTTGAGCATCTAATTAAAAAACATTAGCTTTTAGTTTCAATGTGTTGTGTTAAAACGTATTTTTAGACAGTTTTTAAGTGTGTTTTTCACTTCCCTTAAAATTGTTCAATTACGTAAAAATCTCATTATGTAGTTCAATGTAATTACTTGTATTTATTAATGATTACAACCATTCATCATAAAACGTGAATTAAAAGTTGACAAGACATTTTATTTATTACTGGTGAAATCATTAAGGTATGTAGCAGGTATGCAACGATTTTACAAATAGTTTTTCTTAAATAACTTTAAATTGCCTTATCAGAAAAAAACAAAATTTAGTATGTGAGCTAATCCTATCAACGTCTTCAAAATAGTCTAATACAATTTTGTTGTAAATTCAATAGGGGAGCCAATATTTCAATGTATCAAAATTTACATGGGATTTCCTATGGCCTGTCTGGCGATAGATAGTAAAGTAAGAAATTAAAATTGTTTAGCGTTAATAAATTAAGATAGCAAAAACTCGCTAACAATACTTAACAAAACAATTCTCTAACTACACTTATAACCTGTCCACTTTATAGATTTGTGGCTTTGTGTGCGCAGGAGTGTTTTATTTTTATTTATCCGCAATAAAAAATCTTAAAACGGCATATGGAAAGCCATAAATTTTATTGTTGTCCAAGTTTAAAATAGGTATTTAGGTATCTCGTACAACAAGGCACCTAAACACTAGGTGCTATAATAATTTTGTTGTTTAAAAAGATTTATTTCTTTGCGTGTTGGTACCGCATGTAGACGTACTAACTATAGAGATAAAGAATACGAGAATCTTTACATCTTCATTCTGCAAAAAGATAATAAGAATGCATTTAAGTTTTGTAAAATGACATAAACTCTTTCTTTATCTCGAGTTAGCATGCCATAAACTTAATTTATATACTGAGTAATCAAGAAAGGTAAGCACCTATGTATATACAAAATATTTTAGTAATTTTACGCTTACATGTATAGCTGACAACAGTTAGTAAATGATTAAGTGTTTAGTCAAACCGGATGATCAATAAGAGAATTAAGTTTAATAATATGTGGAAGACCCAGATTTTTTTTACATTCATTGTCCTGAGCATTAATATGCTAAGGTGGTCCACATTATCTTATGGTATCTCATTCCACTAAATCTGTACTTAACTGTAACTTATATCTATAGTAATACCAGAATCTGAGGCACGTACTTAAACCTCAACAATCTGCTCCTGAGTAGCCCTCACATGTTTAAGAAATCAACTGATGGCCATCGTTATATGTGGTTTTCTATGGTTAAAACAAATTATTTGCTGGTGTTATAATTTGCAAGAACTTCTTGTGGTTTGCTTTTTTTCAAACTTATCGTGCTTCAAAAGCCAAATGAAAAATGTCTCCAATTTTTAGAAATAAGTTTTTAATTGTCTGTATAACATATAACAATTCCATTAAAGTTAACAAAAAAGCAGCTTAGATTATCAATAAAATTCAACATTACAAAATTTCTATTTACTATGAGACGAAAATAACAGTCAGGGAAGTTAGTCACTATTTCAAAAACAATACAATATAGACCGAATATTTTAATAGGTTTTACATGATGACTGAGGTTTATTGACTAGGAAATGGACCTATAATGGGCAAAAAATAGCTATCTTAAAACAATTATACTCAGTATGCCATTTACTCGATATATACGCGATAAATAACCTTTCGAAAACTTTAATTTAACATACAAAGCACGTTTGTTCCTCGTTTACCAAAAGCCAAGGTCGAGCTTGGCCCTTAGGGTTGTGCGAATATTCGAATTTTCGAGTTATTCGAGGCGAATCGAATACGAATTTTTCGATTCAAATTTCAAATCGAATATTTAAATAATAAATAGTTCGAACTATTCAAAATTCGAATCTTTTGAATAATTGGAATACTCGAATTGAAAACTATTTTTCTGATTATTCAGAAATAGGAATTGATTTTGGCGGCAATTTTGAAAGGTTTGTGATGATTTGAAATCCCCAGTGTATTTGAGTGCAACTCATTTATGCTGAATTCACAATATTGGAAAATTGTTGTCGTGGTTACTTATAACATACTGAAATATATTAAATTAGTTGTGCCAAAAAATTAAAAAAAAAAACTTTATTTTATTAATTAAATACGTAATTTTAAATCGAAAGTTTTGGCGTTTCGTTCGCATTATTATACAGTAAAAGAATATTTTGCAAACATTGGTCCGCCTGATAAAAAAGCAAAAAGACATTTAATGGTGAGCGAACATGCATTAGTAAAAACCATGTGTAAAAGAATGCTTGCTCAAAATTTCCAATATTTTTTTATCTTGGGACAAAAATAAAATATCATTCCATGGGAGAGATGAATTTATATCAGAGGATAGAATGTTTATTAATTTTTAAAATAAAACAAAATTTAAGATCCTTTTGTCACAAATATTTATTTAATAGCAAAAATACAAAACCATTCCAAAAACCCGCGTTGTCCGCATATGGGCCTAAAACGGGTAACTTTTGGGCTAAGCGGGTAAACCTAGTTTGTTTACTAATTTAAAATATAGCAACCATTGATATAGTCAATATGTTATATTTATTATCTTCTGTGACTATAAAATCATGTGTTGGCTCATTTAATAATGGAAACTATAAACAAGTTATTATAACATTCAAAAAATCAATTAGGTGGATCCACATATGGCTTACCAAAAATAAGGAAAACATATTTTCTTTCTGTCTTTTTTGCGTAGTTCTAGTATTAGACTTACTTTTTTTACTAGTAACGGGCGTATCCTTGATGTTTTTTTACCCTCTTCTTGTAGAAAAAAATGCTTTTTGATTTTTAACAACGTTTGTACGTTGACAGCAGATAACCGGCGGAAGTGTTACGCATATGTCAAAAAACAAGAACAAATAGTGTGGGGGACTTTAATACCCGCATAAGATAGCTTAACCTATTATTACTTCTGGTTTAGAAAATGGCAGTAATGACGATTCCGGGGCATATTTTCGTCAAACCTCAAATAGCTCTTTTTTTTCGAAGTTAAATTTTACGTAGTACTTTTTCTTTGTAGTATAATTTTCTTGCTAATTACTATTTTCATACAGTAATCAAGCAGAACTTATTTCAGAACGAATTGCATATTTCACTGAAATATTTTTATCCCCTTGGCGCACCATAAACTAAAAATTAGTCACTGCCTTATTTTATAGTATACGAAATTTATTCTCAAGAATCTTTCTTACGTAAAAAACTTTATCCTAAAGATTTTCCTGCAAAATTTTTTGTATTGTCGAGAATAATAAATACCCATAATAAAACTCACTTTATTTCTTAATTAATTACGTTTGTTTTTCGTCGTAACTTTTACTTTACTACAAGTATTTAAATGAGCATTTTCTCTCGATAGAAAAATTCGCTAAAATGCGAGGCATTTTTCATTTCGGTTTACTTCGCTTATCTTGTTACTTAATACAAAATTAATTAGAATTTGTTGTTTCCTAGGTTCTGTCTGTTTACACAGAACAATTTTTGCATGGAATCGTAAATTAATTATCTGTTTGTGACAAAATTAATGCGATTTATAAGTTGTCGATAAACCATCTAGCCATATTTAGTATTTGATTTTAATTAAGATAATTGAAAAGTAAAGCGTGGCGACAAGTAGCTTAATTTTAATTAGCATTAATGGATTAGAATTAAATAAATACATATGTAATCCTGAATCGATTTTTATTTTTTTTCTTTGTTGTTGTATACAGTATGTCCACGGAAAAGGTGTTGAAGAGAAAAAACGTTTTTTATTTTTGATTATATCGAAAAAACCTACTCTTGATAAAAAATTTTGCTACTTCTTAGAATAAGATTGGGATAGAAACGTTTAACATATTTTATACGAGGTGTTCAGAAAATTGAAAAAACTTAAAATGGTACAAAAGTAAAGTGCCTTTATTTGGGAAGATATGGAAATAGGTTACTGGGAAAAGTTGTTCAAAATTAAATGGTAGCCTTTAATACCAATTTTCGAAAAAATCGGCCTACTTTTATATATTTGTGATTAAATTTTTTTTAATATCAGTTTAAATTTTTAATTATAATTTTATCAAATTTTTTGCTGTTAAGTAAGCATTTAAAGCTGACGTTACTGCGGTAATGAATTATAATAGCGAAGTGTCAATAAAGCTTGTCACTATCAACGCCTACTAGTACAATAATGAGTTATTAATTTGGAATTAGTTAATTAATATTAAAATAATTTTTATCACAAATTAATAAAAGTAGGCCGATTTTTTGAAAATTGATATAAGGAACTATTTTTTACTTTTGAACAACTTCTCCTAGTAACTTATTTCCATATCTTCTCAAATAAATGCACTTGACTCTTGAACCATTTAAAGTTTTTTCAATTTTCTGAATACCGCTTATAAAATTTGTTAAATGTTTTTATCCGAATCTTACTCTAAGAAGTAGCGAAATTTTTTTTCAAGAGTATGCTATTTCGTAGAGTAAGATTGGGATAGAAACATTAAACATATTTTATACGCCGTGGTTAGAAAATTGAAAAGATATGGAAATAAGCTACTAGAAAAAGTTGTTCAAAAGTAAAAGGTAGTCTCTAATACCAATTTTCGAAAGAATCGGCCTACTTTTATTTATTTGTAATTAAAATTTCATTATCAATTAACTAATTCCAAATTTTTGTACTAGTAGGCGTGGATAGTGACAAGCTTTATTGACACTTCGCTTTTATTCGCTTTAAATGCTTACTTAACAGCAAAAAATTTGATAAAATTGTTATTAAAAATTTAAATTGATATTAAAATAAATTTAATCACAAGTAAATAAAAGTAGGCCGATTTTTTCGAAAATTGGTATTAGAGACTACCTTTTAATTTTGAACAACTGTTCCTAGTAACTTATTTCCATATCTTCACAAATAAATGCACTTTACTCTTGTACCATTTTAAGTTTTTTCAATTTTCTGAACACCTCGTATAAAATATGTTAAATGTTTCTACCCCAATCTTTCTTTTAGAAGTAGCAAAATTTTTTATCAAGAGTAGCTTTTTTTAAAATAATCAAAAATAAAAAAGTTTTTTCTCTTCAACACTTTTTCCGTGGACATATTGTATATGTAAGTGGTCAAGCGCGTGCTGGAACGATTTTAGGGCCCAGGAAACTATTCATCACTTAAAGGGCCCATAAGGCATCGTCAAATAATATTGACGAATCGGAAAACTTTTAACAAATTTAGTCAAGCCTACTTAATAATAAATAGGTACATGTTAACCTCTACACAACAAAGTTTAAATAAATATAAAAAATTAAATTAAAAAAAAAACAATTAAAGATTATCAAATTAAAAAAAAACGGAAATCATATTAACAATAAGATTGATACTAACAGCGCTGTGGGTAACTTTTAAAAGCTTTGCTTTTAAAAGTTTCTGTTAATAACCATATTTTCAGAAATAATTGTTATTATATCAGGTTCGCAGGTCAACAGACACAAAGCTTTCAAATTCTTATGTTGAAGGCAACCTTTCAAGGGCCCATCGAAAAACTCTCGGTATCCCGGTGGGCCAGCACGTGCCTGTAAGTGGTAGAATTAAACAATATATACAGGGTGTCCCAAAAGTAATGGGACACAGAACAACAGCAGATTCCTTTCGTCAAAATAATGCAATTTACGTAAACTTGCCTTATCCGAAAGTTAATAATAACAAAGAATACGGTGTTAAACTTTTATTTTGCTTGTTTTTCTTAATAATTTTTAACCAAATGACTAGCGGTACAAAATTTGGGATCTGAGGGTTTTCTGAGACGAGAAATTTAAATTCGTCCACGCTTTTGATGTTGCTACAAGAGGGCGCCAGCTACGGCCTACCTCACTTGTTTTAAATGTCGTAACTTTTTTTAGGCTAAGAATATTGACCTATTTATTAAAAAAGAAGACTCTATGAATCCATCTGCATTAAAAATGTATACTTTATTTAAGTCTCTAGGAGCACCTTCTCGAGATAAGCGCACTTAAAAGGATCTGGCAATTTTTTTTGAAAAATGAATTTTATCCAATTGTTTTCAAACTTTGCATAGTGATAGTTCTTAACACGCTGATTAAAGGTCTTTCAGGGCACAAAACCTGAAAACGCCTGCAACCCCCCCAAAATCACGCTCAAAAAGTCACTGGGGTTTTGGAGACTTTAAGGGTGATTTTGGGGGGTTGGAGGCGTTTTCGGGTTTGTGCCCTGAAGATCTTTGATCAGCGTGTTAAGAACTATCACTATGCAAAGTTTGAAAACAATTGGATAAAATTCGTTTTTCATAAAAAAATTGCAAGATCCTTTAAAGTGCGTTTATCTTGAGAACGGCTGCTCCTAGAGACTTAAATAAAGTATACATTTTTGATGCAGATGGATTCATAGTATCTTATTTTTTAATAAATAGATCAGAATTCTAAGAGTAAAAAAAGTTACAACATTTAAAACAAGTGAGGTAGGCCGTAGCTGGTGCCCTTTAGTAGCAAAATTAAAAACGTGGACGAATTTAATTTTCTCGCCTCAGAAAACCCCCAGATCCCAAATTTTGTACCGCTAGGTCATTTGGTTAAAGAATTATTAAGAAAAAACGAAAGCAAAATTAAAAGTTTAACACCTTGTATCTTTGTAATTATTAACTTTTGGATAAGGCAAGTTTACGTAAATTGCATTATTTTGACGTAAGGAATTGCTGTTGTTCTGTGTCCCATTACTTTTAGGACACCCTGTATATATTTGGAAATTTGCTGTACATTTTCTTTACAAAGAACAAATTACTCGCGTCTAGAGAAATTATAGCTGGCGAGCTTCTTGACCACATGAAACATGCTTTATTATGCAGGAAACAAATTTTGGCGACATACCGCGTTAGAAATTGTTAGGACAGTTAACATACCGGTTTATTTTGGCGAGAAGCGGTAACGTAGGGGAGGGTGTTATGACGTCAGTATCTACGTCATTATTTTGTACCCAGTATCCACCGCTATCGCCACTAGTCTGAAGGAGCGTTAATAATGGTTATGTCAAGTGTCAAATTTAAATAATGGAGGATTCGCGGCTTTTTTATTGTTTTGGTTCTTGTGATGTTTTTTTTTTGCTAGGGTTTAACAACTATTTGGATTGCAGATTTTTCGATTTATTAGTTAATTCCCAAATGAATGAATTAGTACAATTATTATATTTAAATCAAAAGAGAAAAAGATTTACTTGTTACAGTTGACTTGAAAAAAGTTAATATCTTATTGAATGGAAAATTTGGTTTATATCTTATCTTTTCGTCTTATTTCTTAACTCTCTAAAGCCCTTACATTTGGATTTAAACTTAAAAGTGTATTAAACGATAAGTATGTAAGTTGACACACGCGGGACATACGTAAACCGTTGCTTTTTTGCGAGGATAGGCGGGTTAAGCACGGTTATAATGGTGGGGGAAAGAACTGCTATCAACCAGTAGTTAAAACGGTATGTCGCGAAAAATCTTAGGGACTCGGCGCGTAATTTGAAAAGTAGGCTTTTTCTAAATAATGCATTTAATGTAAAAAAGCAAATCATGGGTCTTTTCTAATACGTCTCCGCATTTTTACGTCTGAAATATAATTGGGAAAAATAAAAAGCAACTTTAACTAACCAGAACTAACCATGACCGACCAAAAATAAAGGCTTTTGAATTTGTCTGAATTATCCCTACATAGAAGTTATTAACCAAATTTTTATATATTTTTTTTAAAGTGTAATTATATATTCCCCGGGTTTTATCTAATACGTTGTTAAAATTTTGTCTTTAACTTCTACAAATAATTTAGACAAATTCAAAAGCCCTAAGTTCTAGTCGGTCATGGTTAGTTCTGGATAGTTAAAGCGGCTTTTTATTTTCCCCAATTATATTTCAGACGTGAAAATGGGTAACGTATTAAAAAAGACCCCAAATTATTACATTAAAATGTATTTTTTAGGTTATGACAAATTCGTTAGATTATATTAGACATGCGTCAACACTGTCAAGAAGCTCACCAGCTATAATATCCGGGGTTTCTCTAGACGCGAGTGAAAAAATTGTGTTTTAGATAAAACGTGATACTACTTCTTTCCAATCTTTATTATTTAGATTTAACTACGTTGCATTAAAACGCATAGTACGTAAAATAACGATGTCATGGTCTTGTCTGCGTATACTGTGAGTCATATTGATTTTATAGACCCATATTTTTATTTTCTTCCAAAAGTATTATACATTAGGGTCATAAATTTTCAATAAAAGCTTTTAAAATATCTTAATTTTTTTATAAAGTTATGACAATTTTCATTTTAAACTACGAAAAATTTATAGACCAATTATCTTTTTGCTCTGCGTGGCCTGAGTGGCTGTGTTTCTTTGAAAACAGTGATAACAGCCTACTATGCTCTGTTTCATTCGGTTTTGTCATATGCGGTACTAATATGAGGTCACTCATCCCACTCTTCCAGGGTCTTCGCTCTACAGCGAAGGGTAATAAGGATAATGGCTGGATTGAGTTACAGGAAAGACTGCAGAGGAGCATACACCAGGCTTCGAATTCTAACTTTTTCTTCAGTTTTTATATTAGAGACTCTAACTTATGTCAAAAAAATTTTAATCTGTGTATCCCACATAGTGAACTGCATAACTATGACACCCGTAATAGAGATAATTTGGCTGTGGCATACTGTAGGCTGGTGAGATGCCAGCTTTTCAACAAACTTCCCTTCACTATTAGAGAAATGCCTTTGAAGCGTTTTAAGACAACAATAAAAGCATTGCTAATCAGCAAAGCTTTTTATTCAGTAGAAGAGTTCTTGAATCATAATTTTTAAAATTCTCTGTAATTAGTTGTAGTTTTTTTATGCTATTTTAATATGTTCACTGTCTGTCTGGTGTGATTGTTATAATTTAATGTTTTTTTTAAAAGTACTTCTAGACCATGTTTTTAGTCTTTGTTTATATACTTTTTAAATGTAATTTTAGTGATATTTCTTATTGTTTCTATACATATTTAAATTCTTATTGTATGACGTGTGTAAACGCCAATGGCGCCCTAACATTAATAAATTATTTTATTTCATTTCATTTCATATTTAAACCTTTTAAATTATTTACAATGAAAACGGAGGTCGGTAAAAATTTTTTAATTAACAATAGCCCTATTTGTTGGAAAATGGACTTTTAAAACTTTTTTCAACGGGAATTTATTTATTTAAGTGTATAGAGTACACCATAATTTTTATTTTTTTTAAATAAATATTTAATAGTCAAAACAAATTATTTTCTGTGGCGTACTCGCTTTGGGGGACTTATAAATTAAACATGCCTTAGTGGCCGCGCGGAACCCCATTTTCAGGTTAAATTAAAATTATAAATAGCGGAGATAGAACTTCAGGAGTTAGGACTTTTTTATCGAAAATTTTCTCCTTTTTAAGGTGCTAAAAATTTCTTAACTTTTAATAGTTTCGGAATTTAAAAAAAAAACGTCATCCCTTTTTTTAAATTAATTTGTTTATAAATTTTGCAATTCTTTCGTGCTAGAAAATCCTTCCTATACATTTTTCTAGACATCATTCTGAATCGAATGAGCTACCGCTCATATTTTTAGGAGCTTTATCTCTATTTAACACTAGACTATACAACCTTTAGCTTAAAAACCAATTTTACTTTTTTCTTTTTTTTGTAGGACATGAAGTAGCTCCTTTTATTTTTCGTCATAAGTTGTGAATTACATCGCGTAATCTTTATAAAACTAATTTTATTCTTACATATAGTATATTACATACACAGGTGGAAAGTGTTTCATTTCTGTCGAGAGATGCGTTAGTAGACCGAGGCCAAGGAAGTTTAAAGGTGTATGGAAGCCCAATGCTATGGCCCATTCGAAAATAACTGTCAGAGTTGGCCCCGCCGATTCTGCGCAATAACAAAATTCCACGATATAATATAATGTGTTGCCTACTTACACACTGATAAATCAGTGTGAAGTTAACCAACACATTATAATTTATGAGAGCCGGAGTACGTTTTTGGATTGATAAAAACCTTCTTATTTTAGTGATAGTGTTTATTAAATTGTGACTAAATTTTGTGTTTATTGTTTGTTACTTATAATATCGTAACAAAATGACTAGAGGTTGTATGGTTTTGTCTTGCAAATCCAAGGGTAACATACCCGTCTTTTTAACTTTAGGCAAGTATTTTTTATATTTAAATTAGGTGCTTCTTATAAGACGTAACGTTAGGTAACCGAATTAATAATATATCAATTATGAATAATAGAAAATGAAAATTTCATAGGAAATATTAGTGAGAAAAGTAAGGCAATCTTAACTATCTTTTAGATGATTTCCACAATGTTTGTGTATTTCTGTGGATTATTAAAAAGAAATAAGGTTTACATTTAGGTACTTTTATTTCATATAATAATTTAGTACACTCTTTTAAAGAATCAAAATTATTGATTACTGGGCAGACCAGGCAAATTTTAATATATACAGGTCCCTCTAATTGAATGAAAGGAAGTACAATTTTGGTACGGTTTTTTGGGGCGCTGATTACAAACCAAAAAAAAAAAATTCGGCAATGTTTCGTTTTCGAGATATTCATCATCAAAATTGAAAATCAAACTAACCTTATTTTCACTATTTCTCCTTCTTTTTGCACAAAATTCTTGATTTTTACACTAAATTGGCACACAATATTTCACAAACACCTTTTAAAAACTTTTTTTTATGTTTATTTTACACCTTTTTATTTTTTAATCAAATATGGCTGCTGCCTTTGAACTTAAAAGTTCCCAATTTAATGGAAAAAAATGTAAAATAAATAAAAATACAAGGTTTTAAAAGGTGTTTATAAAATATCGTGTACCACTAGTGTAAAAATCAAGAATTGTGTTCAAAGAGAATGGAGAATATAGTGAAAATGAGGTTAGTTTAATTTTCAACTTGATGATGAAGATCTCGAAACGAAGTTGCCGAAAAGATATTTTTTCAAATTTGTAATCAGCGCCCCAAAAACCCTATACCAAATTTGATCAAAATCGGAGAGGAGGCAACTTTTGAGACAACACCATTTGTTTAAAAATAAATTAGATTTTTGGTTTCTTAATCTTGCATTATCAACTTTTTAAGCTCGACATACTGTACACACATAATATTTAAAGGATACTGTTAGAATGGATACTCAGGTACCAAAGGTTACTAAACATTTTTAACCACTGTTATTCTGTCTCATGAATGTTTGTTATTAGTGAAAAGTATATGCCTAAAAAGCAGTTATAAAAATTTTCACTTTTTAATGTACAACCAGAATCTTAGGATTAGATTAAACTCATTTACACTATCTTCTTTTATCACAAAATTGGTGATAAGTACATAATACTATCATACAATGTTTGAAATTTATTTTAAAAAATGGTGTTTTTATTTATTTACAAAGATTTTGTAAAAATACAAAACCCCCAAAATATCACTCATTTAAATAGAAGGCAGTAAAGTGGTGCCATCTATTCTTTTCATATTATATCAGATGATATAAAATCTAATATTATTACACAATAATTTTAAATATTCTATAGTAGTATCCTTTAATAACCAACAATTTTGTGCAAAAAATAAAAAAAAACAGTGAATGTTGGAATTTGACATATGATGATGTCAATTTTATAGATAGTAACAAAGAATTATGGAAATCCGGAACTGACTACTATTCATTGCGCAAATTCCGCGGGGCCAACCCCCCTATTCCCGCTGCCCTGCACGCCTGGACAATTTTGTTCTACAGTATTGGGCTTCCATACACCTTTAAACTTCCTTGACCGAGGCGCAGTCGAGGTCTACTATACTTCTCGAGACAGAAATGACACTTTTCACCGAGGTTTGTATACTATTTTATTTACAACCACTTTATTCATTTCCTATTATTTTAAATTGAAATTATGAAAATTGATCCGGTAATAATTTTATTAGGCGGCCGTGCTTCGCAATTTGTATTGTTGTCATGGTAACGGGTTGTCAAAGTGTCAATACATACAGTGTAAGATAGATGCTTTAAATTTGAATAGTAATTTGTTTAATTTCGCAAATCCAAAAAAAAATGTTATTAGATGAGGAATTTGAGTTTGCTGCTACTCCACCAGAAATTCGAGAATATTATTATTATTATTAGAATGCGTATGTTCGTGTGTCACTATACCATTTTGAAATATCAATATTCAATGAAATTACAAAAAAATACTTTCCAACTGGGTGGAAAGTAAGCACTTTCCATCCGGGTGGAAAGTAGAAGTCAAAAAAAGTCAACTTTCCACCTTTCAAAGATAGTTGAAATGTCATTATTACATGCATGTTTGTAAATAAAATATATTTATTGTCTTCTGCATAAATACTAATGACAATAAACTCCTAATTGTATTTAATATTCCGCGTACGACCACATTTACCTTAAAAACATGCGGAAGTAAAACGGTTTTTCCATTTCGAGATGGAAAAATTGACCGTTCTCGTGGTCGCTCTGATAAATTATTTAAGTAGGCTGGATGTAATTAAGAACTGGATTCTTCTTCTTTATAGTACTTAACTTCAATAGAATAAAATGGGTGGCGATTTAATGCAAAATTAAATACCCGTAAAGAACACAGGAGATCAGAGCAACATCCTTATAAGCAGGGTTGGGTAGATGTACCGATAAACCTACCAATGTACTATATAATAATATTAATTTATAAGTGCGTTCAGTCTGTCAAAAGTCACTTGTCGGGTTAAACAGGTGAAACTAAAAAAATCTAAAATTATCATTTTATTAAAAAAAAACATCATGCTGGATATCCTTACAAACCAGAGATATAAGTATATAACATTCAGTTACAAAAAATATTGTATTTTTTTTATCTTGGGACAGTCCACGAAGGCTGATGTCTAAGTACCTACTAAGGTACCTTGGGTGTCTTAAGTGTGGTGAGAGGGAGTTTGTTCACACGGAACTTAAATATTTGGAGATTGGAAGGAGAAGGAAAAACCTCTTTGGGCAGCAGATTCCTTAGTCTTGACCTTCTAGGAATGAAGGAACGAAGAAAGCGGAAAGTTCGGAGCCTCTCTAGTTGAACTGTAAAAAGATGCATAAAAGTTGCACTACGTGTTGCTCTGCTGGGAGCTGCCAGTGAAGTAATTATACTGGCCAACTCCTCTGAGCAGGAGCCGTGAAAATACCTAAAAAGAAGAGCGACAGATCCCCTACAGCTCGACGGTGGGCAAGAAGGGGAAGCCTTTCTGTAAACGTGGGATAATTAACAAGACGAACGTATTCTTTGAATGTACTCCTGAATGCTAAGTGTTGTAAGGACTCCATTCCCCAGACATGAGAACAATATTCTAAAGAGGGTTTAATTTGGGATACATACAGAGTATACAGATTGGAGAAGAGAAATACTTTTTGGAATTCATTCTTTTTTGAAGCTGCCGAGGCTATGGATGTAATGTGCTTGTGCCAAGCTTGTCTCTCTCTCTCTCTCTGTCTCTCTCTCTCTCTCTCTCTCTCTCTTCTCTCTCTCTCTCTCTCTCTCTCTTCTCCTCCTCTCTCTCTCTCTCTCCCTCTCTCTCTCTCTCTCTCTCTCTCTCTCTCTTTTCTCTCTCTCTCTCTTTTCTCTCTCTCTCTCTCCCTCTCTCTCTTCCCTTTCTTTCTCCCCCTCCCCCCCCCCCAAACCCCAAATTTAAGTCTTTAATTCTAAACTGTCTTTTACTTCACTTAAAGCACCGACACCGACACATTCACAGACACCGACGGTAAGTTAAGTCTTGTAAGTAAGTAAGTCAATCTTAAGACAGTTTTTAAAAAAATAGAACACGCACTATACGACCTTTCCTGTATATTATCTTGGTCTAATGGTAAGTCTTAAATTAATGTGGGCAATTGGCCTGTATAAAAATAATTTTTGAACAACACTTAGCGGCAAAATTAATTAATGTCTTCCCAAAAATAAATAACCACAATATATAAAAAGTAGAAAGAAAAAATGTATGAACGCCGGTATAGATCCATTTATTATACCATTCAAATTATTTAGAACCATTTAATCGTGGATTACCAAAGCAAAGCCCAGACCATCAAAATAACCAGTATCATTAATAAAAAGTTTGATATTGATCGATAATCATCAATACATGTTTTACATTCCTTATTTAAAACTCATTCGTTATGTTCCGTTTTTACCGTAATTTGGTGTTTGAGCATGATGTTTGTTAGGCATATTGAAATTTGACCCCAATGGTGATACGAGATGATCTGATAAACTACCGAATTATTCTATCATTAATTGTTAGTCACCACTAAAACGAAACCAGTCAATTTAAAACTCGAATAGTTTTTTTCACCTTACTTTAAGGTCAGATAATAAAGTGAAAATTAAATTTTACCAAAATATCTTTTTTTAAACCAAAAAAAGGAAAAAAAAAAAAAAATTTTAAATTTTTTAAAAACATTTTTGGGAAATTTTAAAATTTTTTTAAAAAAAAAAAAAAAAAAAAAAAAAAAAAAAATTTTTTTTTTTTTTTTTTTTTTTTTTTTTTTTTTTTTTTTTTTTTAAAAATTTAATTTTAATTTTTTTTTAAAAAAATTTTATTAAAATTTTTAAATTTTTTTAATTTTTAAATTTTTTTAAAAAATTTTTTTAAAATTTTTTTTAAAAAAAAAAAATTTAAAAAAAATTTTTTTAAAAAAAAAATTTTTTTTTTTTAAAATCCCCTTTTTTTTTTTTAAAAAATTTTTTGGGGTTTTTTTTTTTAAAAAAATTTTTGGGGAAAAGGGAAAAAATTTTAAAATTTTTTTTTTCCCTTTTTAGTTTGGGAAAAAAAATTTTTTTTTTTTTTTTTTTAAAAAAATTTTAAAATTTTTAAAAAAAATTTTTTTTTAAAAAAAAAAATTTTTTAAAAAAAAGAAAAAAAAAAAAAAAAAATTTTTTAAAAAAATAAAAAAAATTTTTTTAAAAAATTTTTTTTTTTGGGAACCCCAAAAATTTAAAAAAAAAATTAAAAATTAACCCAAAAAAATTTTTTTTTTTTAAAAAAAAAAAAATTTAAAACCCTTTTTCACTATACTATTTCAGTTAATTTTTAAGTAAGGTAGTTTTTTATAGTCAATATACGCCAATGTGTATGTATTGAGAAACTCTTCAAAAAAATATTGTAAAAAGTAGATGAAAAGTAAAGTTCAAAAATTAATGATAACAACAAGTAAAAAAAAGGCCTTAATTAGATGAAAAACCCGAAATAAACTGTACATACTGCTTTGGTTTTTGTACCAATCAGACAATTCAGTTTGGAAAAAGAAAGGAAAAATTTAAAAAATCATGTTAAAAATGCATTATCTTCAGCAAATTCGTGTGGAGTAACTGATATATAATTAGTCATGAAAAGTAGTTTCTTTTAGTTATTAAATAGGTAAAAGCTTTTAGGGGGTTTTTATTTTATACTATTCATCAACAAAGAAGGCAGATAAGGGAATTCAAAAGTGTTCCTTAGTCTATTTCATAATTTTGACTTAACCTAAATTTGGATCAGTCAACCCTAGTTCAGTACGGCCTTGGAATTCTATTACTTTATTCGACATCAACATTGAACCTATTTGTTGACTATTTTTTTTAATTGCAATGTTTAATGATTTAATACAATATTTTAAAATTGCATACACAATAGTGAGAAAAATCATTTTATGTAATTGATATTTTTGAATCCATAATAATAGTGCTAAGAAAAGTAATCAATTAATTAAATGTATTTCTATTGTTTGTATATGTGCAAGAGCATAATATTATTTTATTTATTCAGTTTTCTACTAACTTCTTTACCTGCTGCGTTCCTAATACAAGAAGACATTATTCTCTGATCTACATCAAAGGTGTTTGTTTATTTCAATTAATCTTCTGCTTAATTTTTGCATAGTAGTAAATATTACGTAACAATTATTAAACGCTTTAACTTTAAACCATATCTTCCACAATTTGTACGTCCCGTTCTCCATTAAAGTCTCTATTATTTTCTGTTGCTCTGTTCAAATTCCACGTCATCCCTTAACCTGCCGCGGTTTCCCAAGGGAATTCTGACCATGGAAATTGTAGTCCCTACGAATCAATAATATTTTCCATTATCTACTTAAAATGTCGTGGTGAAATTTCTACTTCCCTGATACAGGGACACGTCAGATCAAAACCTGCCTGGTTACTTTTTGATATTGGAAATGCAGGGAAAATAAAAAAATGTGTCTTCACAAATAGGTCAAGGACTGTTGTAACCTAAATTTATAACACGGTAGGTTTATTATAAAATAATAAAGCAGTTAGAGATTTAACTAATTATTGTTATTAACAAAACGTTCTTGTAAACTTCCTCTCTCTTTTTGAGATATATGGAAAAGCTGCCATTGTTAACATTATTTTTACAGCTAATAACAAACTACCAAAAATCCTTTTATTTCCTATGGAATCCTGGTAAAAAGCTGCGCCATCCAACAACCTGCCCGGCTTTCCCAAGCTGCAGCTTCCCACAGTTTTATCGTTCTCAAATGAAACTAACCAGATGTTTGCTATATGTATCACTGGGTCTATATACAAGGGCGAACCAGAAATATAGAAGTATTAAACACTTACGAGGGTCACTACTTATATTTTGAGCCTTGGCAACACTGAGTGTTGTCAGACGCCATCTAACGTTTTCGCTGGAAAGCTTGACTTTTTTCACCATAACCTGATTCAGAACATTTTGTTATTTGACCGCGAATACTATTTACAGTAAGTTAAAAATAGTGTGTCAGCGAAAAAATGGAATTAAATCGTGAACATTTTCGTGCCATGATTAATTACGATTTTCGACGTGGATTATCAAGACAGCAATGCATTGATCAGCTAACTTCCACTTCTGGTAACGAAGCCCCATCCTTTGCCACTGTTAAGCGCTGGTATAATGAATTTAATCCAGGTCGCCGTTCACTCACCGACGAGAGTCGTGAAGGTCGGCCAAAATCAGTTGTTGTGCCCGAAAACATTGAAGCTGTGCAAAAACTAATATTGCAAGATCGTCACGTGACATACTGTGAGATTGAGGCAACTTTAGGTATTAGTTCCACCAGCATAAATAAAATTTTGCATGATCATTTTGCTGTGAAAAAAGTTTGTTCCCGTTGGATCCCACACAATTTGACAAAAGTTCAAAAAGATGCTCGTGTCGATTGGTGCAAACAAATGCTTAAGATATTTAATGGCGGTGCTTCAAAGGACGTGTACAAGATTGTAACAGGTGACGAATCATGGATCTATGCATATGAGCCAAAAACTAAGCAGCAGTCGACTGTGTGGGTCTTCCAGGATGAGCCGAATCCAACAAAAGTTGTTCGCGCTCGAAGCACTTCGAAACAGATAGTCGCCTGTTTTTTTGGAAAAACCGGTCATGTGGCAACAGTACCGTAAGAGACACAAATAACGGTCAATTCTGATTGGTACACCACCATTTGTTTACCCAAAGTCTTGGGTGAAATCAGGAAAACAAATGCGAGCCGTCGGATCATCCTTCATCATGACAATGCCAGTAGTCACAAATCTCGTGTCACAACCGACTTTTATACTATATAGGCAATTAAATGTACACAAAACAAACATAAAACTATGTTACCTTCTCACTTGAATACCAACCATTAAAAGTTTTTCAGGTTGGTTATCTGAAACCAAAATACATTTCAAAGAAAAATCGAAAAACATTCTAATTTCCAAAAATTAATAACAAAACGGTCGGCGAAAAAATATTGTAATTAACTTGAACATTACTTAGCGATTAATGATATTTAATTGAAATTTATGATGTATTGTCTTCAGTCCTTTTTAAGGTAAGATCAGCTTGCTATTAGTTCAGTTACCTCAAGTGAGCTGCTCATGTACTAGAAGACTACTGGAAGTTGTTTTTTAGCATAATATGAAAGCAAAAATGTAAAAAAAAATAAAACTTCCAATCTACGCCCCCAATCCTGCAGCAGAATGCCCGTATAACCGGGCCCTTATGGTTTGTTAAAAAATGTATATACTCTTACTTTAACCTTTTCTTGGTCCGTAAAGGTCTAAAGTCTAACTACTAACGTACTGTGGGTGTCTCAAGTAAAATAAGATTTGTTACCACGAGACTTGGATGTTTGGAGGGAAAGAAACTTCGGCAGGCAGCAGGTTTCACAACCTAGACACGCTGAAGATAAAAAACGAACAAGATGAGATGTTAAGGACTCTCCAGAGGAACTGTAAAGAGATGTGGAAGAGTGGCACACCTTGTTGCTCTATCAGAACCTGCTAGAGAAGGAATTATATTGGCTAATTTTCCAAAACATAAACAACGCGTGTAATCAACATTTTATAATTACTTTTAAATGATTCAATCAATATAAAATATAGATGCAAAATACCTTTTTGTTTGACCTTCCGCAAAAATCGTGATACAATCTTGGTTTGGTTTCGTTGCTCATGCGAATACCAGTAGGGCGAAGCTTGCTGTATTTATTTTTGTAGTTAAATTTAAATACCCAGTATGTAGCACGATCAAGGATCGGGTCAGCAAGCTGCGGTCCTAAAATTTCATAAATAGGTAAACGCATTCCAGTAATACATGTCAGTTTGCATGATCTAGCCAGATTTCTAATAATAAATAGGCACCTGGCATAACCACAGCAAGTATAAAGCGTAATATTATTTAACATATGTCTGAGGCAGCTCAAAAACTTTTCTGTTATTTAAAGCTATATTTCGTAAACCCCTATAAGCTAACACAGCTTTTCCTAAATAATGTAAGCTGCAACTAAACATTCTAACTTACCTCTCTTTATTTTTATTTTCCTAATAAAAACATATCACAGCTTCTAACCACATATCCTTAACGCTAGAGCCCACTTGAAATCAATATTCTGGAATTCCTGTCTTAAGAATGTATCCAGAAAATCTTCTTTGGCCTCTGTTCTCCTTGCAAAAGGGCACGCGAAAGTGTAACCTGGAATTTGCGTTGCCTGGAAACTGTTTCCCCCCAAGACCTTGTTGTGTAACGTTCCCCAATATAGCGACATCGAAAAGGGGAGCTTTTTCCGAGTTTTTGTTAGAGGTAATAATTTAGTTACAATAAAGATACCTTTTACAAATTTATGCTGCTCTGTTTAAGTAGTACAGCAAAGTGTAACCTGTATGAAATACTAAAAGGGATGATAGAATAATTCTGTAAGGTTTCCTTTTCTAGTTTTAACTTGTCTTGTATTACAAGTATGTTGTTTTTCTTAAGAATATCACACTTGAAAATTTTAATATTTTATGCTTGATAATAGTTAATGATTTCTTGATAAATTTAATTAGTACTTCCCTTGGCATAAAATTTAATCTAACAGATTGACATTAATCCAGGCCGCAAAAGTAAATAATATTTAAGTTTCCAAATATTTATTATTTTCATCGTATTTTGTTATTAATACAAATTTTTAATCCTTATACTGTATAAATTCCTGCAGCACCTTTATGGATTCCTGTTAATTTGAAAGGTCGATCTGTGACCTACGAATCCCTTTGATCATGCCTTCCCATGCAAGATTTAGCTCATAATATCGTAGTTTATGATGCGCAAGTGTTCTTTATTTTTTAACATTACGTACCTTGTTTTTAATTATTTATGGATAATTATACACAAATCTTGTAAGGGACTTAAAGTAAATCTTAAAAAAAGGCAAAAAATGTTTTTTACAGAAAACAAAAATGAATAATAAATTTTGTTGTAAAAATTAAATTTAAAGGATTGTTTATTTTTCCATAATTATTTTTCTATCAGCTTTATTACAAATGCGACATGACTAACGTTAAAATACTATTAGACTTATTCTTAACAGACATTTTTCAATACACATAATGCAATTTTTGCATAAAACCTTATATAATTTTTAGCACAATGATGAAAGGTAAGATAGACAAGTCTTCTATCAGCATTATGAAATAAACAGTATAATCATAGAAACCTGTCATAAAGATTAAACTTAAAGATTGTTTATTTTTCCATAAATATTTTTTAAATAATTTCATTAAATTTTAACAAAAAAATATGATGTCGTAAATGCAACAAACCACACAAATACTTTACAAATTTTGCGTATGTTATGTTTAAATGCAAAACTAGTTAGAATATCACAAACAAACTTTTAAAAACGCATCGGCACAATTATTAAAGATATGATAGGCAAGTCTTTTACTGAAATGTAGCTGAAACCTATATTTGCAAATTTCAATATATGTTTTTCGTATATCCCTATCCTTTAAGATATATTTAATCCGAATCTCCCATCCATTTTCTGCTTTCCTGCTGAAATAATACGCAATTCGTTAACCTGAAATTCCCAACGTCGCTGTTTCGCATTCCAATCTCCTCCCTCTGTTGACACCCACCAATCGATAATCATTTTTTAGTTATACAGAGTACGTATTTAATATACTACAAGACGGTATTTTAAAGTAGGTTTAAAACATATTATATGAAATAAATATACGCGGAATAAAGAAAACAAAAACATATATTTTAACAGAACCTTGATATTTACATGTTTTTTTTTTAATTTAAATGTAACGTATTATCCTAAATTAATAAATATAATTTAAATCTTCTTAATTTAAAATGTGTTTAAAAAACTTTTTAAAAATTAAATTAAGCAAGGGCTTTTTTTAATTCAAAAGCAAGTATGATTTGTTCCCAAATACGGCCTACACTTTATTATCGAGTTTGGAAAACTATAAAATTTAAATTCTTATGTGCAAAATATATCTGCTATAAACTGCTGTTTTCCTGCTAGATTCACACACGTAAACGTAACCTGCAAGTCATAAATGTGTTCTCATATTTAGTAAAAACAAGGCAACATAATCCCATTTTTTTGTTAAGATCAGAAAACCCACGGAAATCTTAAATTCCTGCCCCAGTACCAGGATATAAAAAGTTTTGCAGGAAACTTTAAAAAACCCAGGATTTTTATTTCTTAATTCTATGAAGTCCTGATAAAAGGACAGTGGATGACGTAACCTGTTTCCTTAAAAACCGTTACTTAGATGATGCATAAAGGTTGGATTTTTTAAAGTTCTTGTAAGGTCCGTTAGTTTTCAAAAAAAAATCCACATATGGATACACATAGTTGTATATGAACCTTCGAAGCTTTCCATGAATAGAAAGCTATTTGGCCTGGAAAGTTTTCCAATTTAATTTTCTGTTTGCCTGATGGAAAGGATCGCACGTATTGAAGCCTTTATTTTAAAGATGCCCTTAAGGGAATGTTCATTTCCGAAACAATGAGTTTAAAATTTAGAGAAAGCAAGTTAAATTTATCAGTTGTTTATTTGAACGAGGAGATGTTGTGGAAATGATAATACTATTTATTAATTTTGTTTAATGAAAAACGTAACTGATATTTAAAATGTAAGCCCATTTTACTAAAGATCTAAGCGAAAAAACGAAAATGCTTTAATCTAGTAAGAGTTGTAATTATCAGATAGTTAATTAAAAAAATATTATTATACCTTAAAAAATAAAATGTATAACAATAAAAATTCAAATGTGTCTTTAAATCGTCTTTTCACATAATATATTTGCTTTTAACAGAGAATGTTTTATGAAAGCTCATTGGCAAGGTGCGAAGTGTATAGTGAGGACAGTTGAATCGAATTCAGCGCTGGTTGTGGTCAAATTTTCATTAAATGATGCTTGATTTAAATGTAAACAATTAAATAAAATATTAAAAATGGGGCATAGTAGTTGTTTTGCAGTGTTGAATGTAAGAATACTGGCAGAAATAGTTACTGGAAATTTTATACATTTCCGGGGCTTAAAACAAGGGCTTACATGTCGTGGTTTACCCGTGTCAGGTAATAGAAACGTCTTAGTTAAAAGGTTAGTTGATTCATAATATATAACCTGCAAATTAATAGGATTTCTTTGCTTCGTTTAATACGATGCCTCAATGGCTAAATAGGTATCACATTTGACCAGTAACACGAAGGTTCCGAGTTCGTTTCTATAAAACTCCAAGTACTTTTTTTATTAAAAACACACTTTTTATACTTACTTTCTAAGCTTTAAAATTGTTTATTTACTATTGATATTGCACTTTACTTTTACTGTGCTGACCAGGTTATATATATATATATATATATATATATATATATATATATATATATATATATATATATATATATATATTATATATATATAATATTATATATATATATATATATATATATATATATATATATATATATATATATATATATATATATATATATATATATATATATATATATATATATATATATATATATATATATATATATATATATATATTAACGAAAAATAAATAAATTTTTAAGTAATCTTACAGCTCTCCCATAGCTTTGAAGCATGATTTTATGCCGCACCCTGCCAATAATAATGTGGTGATTTTCTTTAAACATTTTTCTACAGATAACTTTTTATAGATTGCTGCAAGAGAAATCGGTTTAAGAAACCACAGGCTTTGACGCTAGTAGTGCACGTGATCTGTATATACAGAAATAGACTAAGAAATAAGAAGGATGTTTTCGCGACTTACCGTTTTTAACTATTGGTTGATAGAAGTTCTTTTCCCCATCATTCTAACCGTGCTTAAGCCGCCTTTCCTCGCAAAACACACACACATTTAAGTTTGAATCCAAATGTGAGGTCTTCGGAGAGTTAAGAAATAAGTCGAGAAAATAAGATATAAACCAAATTCTCCATTCAATAAGATATTGGCTGCTTTCAAGTCAACTGTAACAAGTTAATCTTTTCTTCTATGATTTCAATATAATTGTACTAATTTATCCATTTGGAAATTAACTAATAAATCGAAAAATCTGCAATCCAAATAGTTGTTAAACCATAGCATAATAAAACATCACAAAAACCAAAATAATAGAAAAGCCGCAATTCCTGCATTATTTTAATTTGACACTTGACATAACGATTATTAACGCTCCTCCCGACTAGTGGCGATAGCGGTGGATACTGAGTACAAAGTAATGACGTAGATACTGACATAACACCTTTCCCTACGTTACAGCTTCTTGTCAAAATTAACCGGTATGTTAACTGTCCTAACCATTTTCAACGAGGTATGTCGCGAAAATTTGTTTGAGGTTCGGTGCTGCAAAGGGTCGCTTGTGCTGTAGGTAAGTATGATATAGTAAATTGATCTGATGATTGTTTTGACTTTGCTATGTGACATGACTGTTGTGGCAGCAAAGAATGACTTTCGCGAAAGATTGGCTCCTACCGTAACACATTTTACAGTTGTTAAATTTAATCATAAAATTTTACACGGAGTATTTTTTAATCAGTCAAAATAGGCAACGCATATATTTTATCAAAATTGTAGACATAATTGCAGATTATGTTTTTTTTAAATTATAAAGAAAAATATAATTTTGTGCCAACTGTAGTGAAATAAATCACACATAATTTGTAATAATAAGGTATCTTAAATATTGAGAGTATTTTTGTGCCACTACCTTCGATATTTAAAAAAATATATGGCTCTTAAATCCGTTCGCTAGTGCTCATTATGCACGCCGCACCATATGAAGTGTATATAAGGTATCTATAAAAAATAAAATAAACACTAAAAAAGGTAATGTTGTAAAATTAAATGATATACCATGATAACTTTTAAAATTATGTTTCCATGTTTCTTCAATTAGTAGAAATCAATGTTAAAATTATTTTTTGCTCATGAATATTTTCAAAAAATATATGAGCTCAAAAAAATTTCCGGAAATAATTTAACCTCTTGTGGTATTACTACTAAAAATCAATAATTACCATAAATTATATTATAAAATACCTGTAAGTAATTATTTATAAAATTCGATTTTTAATTAAACATATCATTTCCTTTTAATCAAAAACGACTTTTTAGATAATGCTTATGTGTTTTTTTCTTAGGTTTTGTTTAAAGCCAATCTCTACATTTAGAACTCATTGGCCAAAATTTTATCCCTTGGAAACTTATGTTTTACTAATACGTGGAGAAAATGTTATGTAACCTGCTTGTTTACCTTGACTATCATTTTAGTTGTAACAGTAAAAAAACGCAGATTTTGGGGCTCATGTAAGTTTAAAAATGGAGACATAATATTGGAAACTAAAATATATGGACGTTTTGCGTATTTAGGGTGGAGGAAGTTCTTTCTTGGTACTAGGAGTTCATAGGTAATAATAGAGATGGTTTACAATTTAAAAAATATTTTATGCTAGAACTTTCAATTTATATAAGTCAATATTACCAATTGTGATGTGAAAAAAAGATAAAAAGGAGTAGTAGAATGACTTCGGTAAACTTGACGAGAGAATATCAAAACTAAGAAACAGTTTTAATAAAAATTTTAAAAAATTTACATATAATAGGTATTATTAAATCTTAAAATAATGGTAAAAAGGCACCTTTGAATTATTTTCCAGAAACTTTTCTTCAGTCACGCATTTTCTAGAACAATTTTCACGTTTCTTTGAAAAAATTTCCGAAATAATTGAGCACTAGGGAGAATATAAGTGACAATTTTCGCCACAAATTTTACTACGAATCGTGTATGTGTAAAGGTCATTTCACAACTACAAAAATTTTAGTGAAATTGTTGGCGAAAATTATCACCAATATTTTGATGAATATTTTCCTCATATGTTAAAGTTTCCATAAGAGGAGAGTGCAATTATCGCAAAATTACAGCGGTAACTGCACTGCAGAAATGGAAAATTGCATAGCAACTTTATATTGTTAACGGAACGTCAAAATGGATTTTTATTGCTACCAAATGTCAAAAAATGTCATATTTTGACAATTAACGTCATGGGATTGAGTAACAGCAGACAGAAAAGTCAAGGTCAACGAAAGTTTTCAGGTCACTATGTGGAACAATTTTTTTCCATTTCCATTCATTTTTTTCTGCTAGTATTTTCTAAAATGTTTAAATTTACTTGATTCAAATAACTTACATTCGTGCATCAAATTAACTAGATAATTTTTTCATTCGACGTGTTTTTTACAAATTGCAATCGCTTGTTTTCATATTTTATAAAAATATAAACAAACTCTTGCAACTATAAAAAACCATATTTCATTCAAAAATATTGTAATTTTGATGCACTTGTGCAATTATCCCCGAAAATTTCACACCAGTACTTTTTAACCAATCAACATAGGCTTTTTTGATTAGTCACCATGGCAATGCATGTATTTTATAGGAAATTTTTCTCTTCAGGGTGGGTAACCAACAGCGAATTACTGTGGATATTTTTAACATAATGACAATGTTTTAACAATTGTAACATAAAATTACAATTTTCTACCAATTGTAATAAAAACATCATACATAATATCAAATCATACGCTAGATTAGATATTGAAAGAGTATTTTTGCGCCACTACAACTGATTAAGTAAGTACCTATAAAAAAATAAAATAAAAACTAAAAAAGACAAGTTTCTAATACTTGTAGTAACTTAAAGTTTATGTAAAATTAAAGAATATACTATGATAAGTCTTATAATTTATTGTATTTCCATTGTGACTACAATAAGTACAAATCAGTGTTAAAATTATTTTAAACACAATTTAGTGTAAAATTTTCCTACCGAATACCATGATTATTTTTAGAAAATTATGCCCTGTCTTTGACTCGAGATAATTTTTAAAATATTTATGTCCTGAAAAAAATTCCGGAAATAATTTACCCTTTTGTGGTATTACAAATGAAAATTTTTGCTAGTAAAATTATTATCGCTAGAATTTATGTTATGCTCATGCGCAAGTGCTAATTTTGTAAGCAACTGTCAATGAATTAGTTTAACAAAAAGAACACAAAAAGGTTGTTGTGTTCTCTAAATTATGTCAGATATAGATAAATGAATGTTGTTACTATTAAGTGTGGCATAAGGTTAGTTATTTTCTCCTTAATCTATGAACTAACCTATGTGACTTTACGACCCCGAATATAGTTCTGCATGGATTGTGGCAATAGTTTCCGAAATATTTCTCGTAATGTAAAACGGTTTTAAAAAAGGCAACAGCTTAATATTAAACCGGCACATAACACTTAAGGTATGGTGCATTCCACAATAATTCGTTGATTTCTCGACCGCAATAAAACTTCCACTGACAACCCAGTGGAAAACCCAGCCATAAATAGGTTGCCTGACAAATATCAATTGTGTAGGCACCGCATCTTTTGAAAGAGTACAGGTCTTGATTACCTACTTATATCAATAGTTTAGGTTAGCTATTTTGGATGCTCAATAACACACACAAAAAAACCTTGACTAACGATTGATGAACTAAGATGAAAAGACTCTGCTTTATATTGAACACCTGAAATTTGCCTTTAACCTACATAATATACCAAAAAGTAGGTACAATAATAAAAATAAAGAAAATTTTAAGTCCAGACCTACATGCTGGTACCCAAAGTTTATTGAGTTTTACAACTCACTGTAGCAGGTTAAACAAAAAAATCAACGAATTGTTGAATTTTTGTTTTAAAGATAATACTTAAACTCTTTAATCAGAAAAAAATCCCATATACGGCTAAATGAATGGTTAGATCTCCCGCAGCTATGTTATGGGAGTATTAAGCAGTTTTTTACGCAGCAGAAAATAAAAGGCTTACGAAAACTTTTCTTAATATAATATTAATCTTTTGACTCTTGTTGGCTCGCAGTACTAAAAAAGATGTGCTACGATAAAAGGTAATTATGATTATTATAAACAGGTCACATAATAAAGATGGTATCATTTACAATAATCAGATGATTAAAATTGAACAGTAGCGTCGAAGAAATAAGTTTTTGCTATAACGCGATTAGTGATTCGTAATAGGCATCTCTGCATAAAATGTATTTTGAATATAAAACATATTAAATCTCTTTCTTTGCCTATTTTTTTATGTAATTACTGTTTAAAGTTTAATGTCAGGCCCTTTAAATCTGACATTAGACCAAAAAGAGTTGTGATTGGTCGTGATAGCACGAAGAAGACGCCTGTGTCCAGCGTTGCCACTTTTATTGAATTTATACTTTTTTGGTGGATTAACCCTGGTTTTTCGTAAATTCTAATTAAAAACTTTATTTAATGAATATTGGATATGAATTATAACCCTATTGTAGCAAACTTGCTTGTTTCATGCGGCAATGCAAGTAGTGTCTTAGAAAATATTGAATATCATCTCTAATTTTGTAAAACAAGTGTTGTATTATTTGCCCATTTCAACGTAGAGTGCAAAAGATATTTTTCATCTTTGGATTCTGTCAAAACTTAGGATCATCACAGATTTTTAAATAAAACTGTTTCTTTAAATTTTCCAAAGAACTTAAATTATAATGGTAAATAATCTCGATTTACAGATGTTAAAATGGAGTTTAAAATATTATGTATACCTAACGATCGAAAATTTGCTTCGCGACACATCTGAACTCTAGACCTCAAAACGTCTATTCTGAGTTAATCAAGAGAGATGCCCTTTTAGACGAGGATGTTCTCTTGAACGATTTTTTAAGAGAATGAAATACCATTAATGTCCTTTATTATTTTAATTTGCTCACTCAAAACAAAACGTTAAACCTGTATTTTATTCATAAAGAAAAAACGGTCATTCTGCTGCCCGATAACACCCCACCTCATACTGCCCAATTGACCATTAATATCCTCAAAAAATACACTGAGAGGTTCTCCCATATCTACTTATAGTCCAGAATTATCACCAGGTGATTTCCATTTCTTTGCTAAAAGAAAACATAAACTTTAAGTTACTACATTATGATCGGTACTTTTGACCGTTGATATATGTACCTAAAGAAAGTAATGTCTTAATGTAAGTTTAAATTACTAGCCCGAAGAAGCTAAAGTAGTAGCAAAATATCAAAACATATATGTCACAAGTGGAATTTAAAATTAAAAGTTTTTATTAGATTTAGTGATTATGTCATCAAGTAATGGTCAAAGCTTTTAAATTTTTACAAAAGAAATTATTTTTGTATTCGGAATTATAATTCTGAACACATAGACAATTTTAATGCTCCAATAAGTTACTTAGTTAGTTTCTCAAAAAGCGCCTTAAGACATAGTATTTCTTATTTTTATTGTTATTTATATTAGATTTGTGTATGTGTCAAAAAATAATAAGTTATTTATTTTTTAAATGTTATTATTACTACACCACTGCAGTCATCAATAAAAAATTACTTCTAATGACCCATAATAAGCATAAGTTAATTAATAATTTAATTTTGAATAGCGTCTCAAATCGAGAAATTGGAAAGCGAGCCGCACAATGCGATCTGAAATTTATTTCGAATCTTCCTTCCTGATCGGTGATTAATAAAAACATTTTACTTTATCGATCAAAACGGTGTGTGGGATGACCCGAAGGGAAATAAATACGTACATAAAATTTCATTAATAATTTATTCTTTCCAAATAAAATAATTTTTAAATATTACACACTTCGTTTGGAGAGGCCTAACATACCTTCTTTCTCCATCTCTAGCGAGTCTAGATCACAGTCCGAATCTTCTAGACGAATTTTCATGGAATTTTAACTTTTTTTTGTATTTAAGAAAATGGAGTTTTCATTTATGATGACAATATTTTTATTTAAGAAAATAATTATCAAATTACTTATAATTGAGATAAGTACTTTTTAAATAAAAGGAAATAAATGATTTAAACCCAAAAATTTTTAATTTTAACAATAATTTGGTTTTTATTTTTAAAAATTTTTTAAACTTATTATATATTTTATTTATTAAAACCTAAATAAACTAACAAGAATTACATTACCAGGGTAAACAAAAAGAAGAAACTCAGTGAAATTTAAAACAATCCAAAAAATTAGCATTTCTGAGTATAAACCCAAAGTATTTTCGCTTACAAGCTATTTTTATTAAAAAAAAAAATAGATAAATAAATAAAAAAACCAAAAAAATGGGACACAAGAGAAGATTTTTAGGGGAAAATAATGAATTTACGAAGTATCCGAAAGTTAATAATAACAAGATAAAGGTGTTAAATTTTTAATTTTGCTTTCGTTTTTTCTAAAAATTTTAACCAAATGACTAGCCGTAAAAAATTTGGATCTGTTTTTTTGAAAGGGAATTTTTGCCCAAATTTTTTGATGTTGTTACTAGAGGCAGTTACGTTTTTTTTTATTTTTTTTAAAGTCGTAATTTTTTTTTTAGGCTTAGAATATTGCCCTTTGTTTATTAAAAAAAGTTACATATTATTTGATCAAAAATGTAAAATTTTTAGCCCCCAAAGCCGTTCTCGAGATAAACGCAGTTTAAATGATCTTGAAATTTTTTTTTATGGAAAATAAATTTATCCAATTTAAATTTTTGATTAGTGATAGTTTTTAACATGCTGACCAAAAGCTCCCCGGACAAACTGAAGCCCCCCCAAAATCCCTCAAAAGTCCCCAATCCCAGTGACCTTTGAAGGGCAGAATAGATTTTTAACGGTTCTTAGTGGTTTCTGTATTTTGATTTAAAAAAATTGTGTTTAAGTTCTCTTTTATTATAAAAAATAAGTTCTTAAACTGTAAAATAAATTTTTATTTTTAAAACAAGATGCAATACTTTTTAGTTAAAAAACTAGTATTTCCTTTTTAAGACAATTTAATTAAAAACGTTCTCGTTTGAAAATGGGTGTTTTTATCAAACAACACAAGGTTTTTAAGAAGTAATATATCAATCAAATAAATATGTTTTCCTAAAATAATTCGTGTTCTGTTGAAGTTTTTCCCTCTCCTTTAAACCACACAATCTTTAAATTTCATGTTTTGCTTTACTAACTTTTAATTCTGAATAACTTTTCTATTTACCATTTTGTTATATTTTTTGAAATAAGGGAACTTTACTCCTAAGCAGTTTTCAATTTTTTTGCCATACCTGTATATCCTTTGACTTTTAATAAAACTAACTGCTGCAAATATAGTTTGGGATCATGCACCAACTTTTATGTAGAATAATGCTGTAAATTAATGTTTCTTGAAAATACATACCATAAAAAATCATTCTTGAAATTGAAGATTTATTGATTAAATGAATCATGGGAAACTTTTTTATTGTTAATTTTACGAAAAAAAGTTGTTCTAATTTTTTTTAATCCTATGTGAGGTAGGTCAAAACATATGAATTTTAGTGAAGAGTAAAGTACCTTTTTATTTAAGAATATCGAAAATTGTTATTATGAAAAGTTGTTCGGAATTAAAAATCATGTTTAAATATGCAGTTGCATTAATTTACAATATTTTTTTTATTCCTCAAAGCATTTCTACTAGAACAACAAAAATGTAAGTGCAATTATTGTACACGTAATCTAGGATGCTCTTACAAGAAATGTCAGAAAGTAATTATTGTACATATAATTTAGCGAAATTTGGTAGAAAGTATTAAAAATTTGTAGAAATGCCAGCATTTTTTTTTTAATTGGAAAGATATAATTGCATTTTTAAACATAGTTTTGAATTTCGAACAACTTTTCATAATAACAATTTTCGATATTATGAAATATAAAGGTACTTTACTGTTGGTCAAGATTTTAGACCATGCAGAACTTTTTATATAAAATAACTTTTTTTCGTAAAATTAATAACAAAAAAGTTTCCCATATCTTGCCAACTTAAGTAGACACACTGTATATATATTTATATATATATATATATATATATATATATATATATATATATATATATATATATATATATATATATATATAAAAAAGTTTGACTAGGCATTATATGTGAAATGGCGGACTTTAGTGTTTAACGCTAAATTAAACATTTTTCTAAAGAAATTTCGCCAAAAACATACCAACAATTTCTGTTTCCAGCCAGATGAGGCTTGGTCTAAAATATGTTTTATTTTTTTCATTTTCCAACTTTTTTAACACAGCTTTATTTAGATTTTATACATTTTTAAGAATCTCATGGACTTTAGTTCTGGTTTATCAGAACTAACTATTTCCACAGTTTTAATAGCACTAACATTTTTGCCTATTATTTTGTTGATGGTCAATTAGCGCGTTCCGTAAGGTGTTCGTTAGAGTACGTTTTGTATTGTTACTTTGACAAGTTTATTTGCGATTATTAAACACGATTTACGATGTAACATAATACTGTTGCGTAAACGTTTAAATGAAATAGGTAATGAATAAATTTGTTATATAATGTGCTATCGAATTATCCGATGCGACTGAATCTGTCTTTGGATTATCTACAAAGTAAATAAAACCGTTAATATCGAAGAAAAGAATTTTCGGAATAAAGAGAGACAAATATATCTATATATCCAGGTAAAAGTTGTACTAAAACGGTTCTGAAACCTAAAATGAGTTATTTTTATGGTCTAAAAGTATAATTTTTTTTTTTTTTTTTTTTTTTTTTTTTTTTTTTTTTTTTTTTTTTTTTTTTTTTTAGAGTACGTTTTGTATTGTTACTTTGACAAGTTTATTTGCGATTATTAAACACGATTTACGATGTAACATAATACTGTTGCGTAAACGTTTAAATGAAATAGGTAATGAATAAATTTGTTATATAATTTATCAATTACCCGTGCGACTGAATCTGTCTTTGGATTATCTACAAAGTAAATAAAACCGTTAATATCGAAGAAAAGAATTTTCGGAATAAAGAGAGACAAATATATCTATATATCCAGGTAAAAGTTGTACTAAAACGGTTCTAGAAACCTAAAATGAGTTATTTTATGGTCCTAAAAGTACTAAAATTCCGCAAACGAAAAATTGGGCGCTATATGACATGCACACACCCTGGTTGTAATGCTCCTGGAAAATATTTTGTAATTTAGGACGTTTCCTACGCGCAAGGTTAAAAAATAAACGAGTTTGCCAAAATTTAGCAAGCTTACCTTAAACGTTTCCAGAAACGTGATTTTGGGGTCCATTCTTCTGTGGACTATTTTTCGAGGCATATTTATATGAACTTTTTTATATTTTACCTAAAGATATTGCCCACTAATTTAGGGACAATATTGTATACCAAAACCTTCGAAATAAAACGTTATTAGAAAATTTAGCCAAAACCAATAACTTATAGTCTGTCCAAAGTATACCGTGTTAGCTCTTGCCTTCATTTATGGATTTTACCTGCCGACAGCAATAAAACTGCGGATCGGTAGGTATTAAAGGACAGAACATTAGGGACGGACTTTAATAATATAAAGATTTATAAGTTATTGTTTATTTAGGTAAGTAGAATCTTAAAATTACATTTAGAAATTAAATATATGCAAAGTTTTAATAAATTTATAACTGCATTATCTATACAAATTAATAATTACATTTTTAATCTAAATATCTAAATCTAATTCTGTTTCACTATAAACGTCATCATTGAGATTAATACTGGTATGTTAGTAATTACATTTTTTATCGAATTTATAACACTGGGACTTAAAGTGGGTGCAACATTTTCTGCTCTGATCTTTGATTTTACTTGGTTCCACAAATGCTCTATGGGGTTAAAAATACAGTGATACGGAGGAAGCCGTAAGACAGTATGCCCAGCCTGTTCAGCCAAATTATCACACACATATTGTTTTTTAATTGCATATGAATTTAGGACTTCAAAAGTTGAATTTTTTTTTAACTGAATTCAAAATAAATATCATTTTCTAACAAATATTCCTGGATTTCAGTTTTTGAACATGTTTTATGAAGGCGTGGTGCTTTAAATAATACTGTTGTTTGGAATATTTTTTAAAAGATAATTTTGAAACCAATTTTCAAAGAGTTCTGCACTTGTATCCTCATGATAATCCAAGCTACAATCCTTAATATTCTTTGCAGACAACAGCAAGCAGTTTGGGACAAATCCGTCTTCTGAACCAGAGTGTATTATGGTAATGCGTTTTCCTTTATTTGATGGTGCTTTCGTCTGACAGTTTTGACTGGAATCAACCCATCCTTTGGATACTGTGTCTTGTGTTTCGAACCATGTTTCATCAAGGTAAATTATGGATCTGTTTTCTAACCTATATCTTTTAATTTCTTGAAGGTAATTAAACCTCCAAGTGCGTAATCTGTGCGATTTCATTACTACTTGTCTTTTGTCTATTTTACGGTATTTAAATCCCATTTACAAACAACTCTATGGAGGGTGGCATGGCTAATATTTATATTAGTTTCGTCTTAGTCTAGCTTCTTTTTCAGTTTATCCAAGGTAGGAATAGCTGCGCTTTCATAAAGACAATATATTTTTCTTCTTATTTGGTCCTGATCACTATTGCCTATACGGTGAGATTGAAAATCACTACGTTTTTTTCTTTTGTTCAATTCTTCACTAATAATAATATCCCTTGTCCATGATATTGGAGTTTTTGTAAGTAAACAGCTTTCTATTAAAGCTTCTTGTTTAATTAGACCTCTACTGATTAAAGTTTTATACACATTTTTCACAACCTGTTTTGCATCTAACGACAAATGATTTCGACGCGACATAGTTATATTCTCGAATACTTTTTCGAAACGCACAGTTAAAACGGTTATGCAACACTGCCACTAAAATATTAGCCAAAATATTTATATGCCTAATGGTTAATACTCAAGAAATACCTGGCCCACCCCTGCCCTTATGAACAAATGGGTTTACCCAATAACAATAGGTAATAAAATCGTTAAAGGTTTATTGAGGTATGGTCCGTCAAAAGCCATAACGATATACTTTGAGACAGACTATAAAATGTTTGACACTTTATACCGGCTAAATGGGGGAATTTCAGATATAACTAGGTAAGCTTAAATTCATAGCGTATATTGACTACAAAAATTGGGGGAGCCCAAATATTTAATTTAAAAATTTAATGAAAAAAAATAGAGATAAAATTAAATTACCTCATGGGCTTCCCCAATTATACGTACTGGCTTAATTTAATCTATTTTGAAGTTGGGAGCATGTTATAAAATCTAGTACACGTAGTTTCCGTACTTTCTGTTTGTTAAAAATTTTTCCAAAATACGCTGTATATAGGTGAGCCTATGCCTATGGTCCTGGTGCCTAACTTTATGTGTTAAATTATTTATTACACCCTATATTACGGAAAAGTTAAAACATACTTTCTTCTAACAGCAACATTCAAAAAAATATCATCACTGAACCGAGACATCCTCACGGCAACCCAATACATGTCCAGTACTTAATGCAAATTGGTCATTTTAAAAATTGATCCGTTAAGAACGCACCTGTCAATTCGTCAGATCAAATTGCTACTTACAGCTTGAATATAAATATCCCTAATGAGATCAGTAAGTCCAAGGCAGTACTTTTACAGTCGGATGGTTGTTCTAAAGCTTCTGGTTCCGGCCTGTCCTTTAAAGTCGGTACTGCCCAAAGCGACAGAATACCGTTTGTTCTAAGCAGGAAAATTACAGTCGTTATTGAGATAGGTCAGTGGTTGGTCAGTTATGTTAAATCTTTATTGCAAGTTGTTTGTTTGCTAAATCGTGTCTAAAGATGTATTTGATTTGATATGTGACAGTTGTGCAGTGTTTGCAGATAATCATTAAAGGAAGTTTTTTTGACGTCCTCTACCACTTATGGTCTAAGAGCTAGAGCCGAAAAATCATCGTCATCAGTAATATGGAGTTTCTCCCATAAAACTTGTCATTTAGTATTGGTAATTATGTTCTCGCGCAGTCTGACAACCTATTGGATACAGGGCGTAGCAATAAGAGGTGGGAGTGCAAAATTTTTGGGAAAAAAATTGTCATCGGTAATATGTCAGCCATTTTGGCCTCTTAAAGTTGAGCCCCTAAGGTGTCTAAATCCAAAAGGGCTGACAGTTAGGTGGTTAGTGGTGACAATAGGTGGCAGTAAAACGGGGTCAAATTGTCCCGAGCGCTTACTTTATACAGGGTGTTTTTTTTAATTGAATGTCAATATTTAAGGGGGCAATTTTTGGGTCCATTTTAAGAAAAAAACTTTATATGAACATATGTCCTTAACGTTCTACGTTTTGAGATACAGGGTGGTAAAATTTTCAAAAATAAATCATTTATTATTAATATCAGTAATACCACTTTAGATATTTAAATAAAATTTGGCATCATGTACCATGTACCAAGAGGCATTATTTAGTGTACTACATTTTTTTATTTTCACCAGTGGCGTTCGTACGGAATTTGACCTGCCTATTTTGGCAGATATTGATGGTACGTCATTGATTTTTCTTAAAGTAAAAAATATTTTTGAAATCCCCAATCATTTATAAGCGAAGTTGATACCTTGATTTTTTTCAATCTGATGCACGAATTTCGCTTAAAAAAATAAAAACCATTTCTCTGGACGCTAGAAAATTCCTACACAAGACTAACAATGTTGCCGAAGCTAATAGTTGATAGATTATTTTGTGTGGAAAATAGGCTAAATTTGTTGTAATAATGATTATTAATTTTTTGTTTGCTGCGTAATAATAAACCTCTTATTATGTGAACTTTTACTTTGGAGAATTAAAATTTTATTAAAAAATATGTTTATAGTTGATGGAATACACGATGTTAAATATGATTCGAAACTTATTATCTTTACAAAGGATTATTATATATGTATATTATATCCTACATATTATACATATACATATACAAACCTAAGTACAAAAGTGCCGTAAGTGCCGAATTTTCCGGTGTTTAACCCATTTCTTCCCAGATGTTCCGTCAACGTTGTCCAAGCACTGAAACATGCAAATGTTGCATTTCACAGCACCTTTTAGACAACGCGGTAGTGCCACCACGGACCTTAATTTAAATAACAACTACCTAGAATGCTGGAATTATACAACAAAAATTAATATTCCTTTATTATTGAGAAATTTCGATGATAACCAAACGAAATTTGAAGAAAAAACAAATGGCGGAAAACTATCGCCATACGTGTAGGTGTGTCTGTTGTCCTATGGGCCAAGCTTGACCTTAGCTTTTGTTAAAAGAATAGGAGTTTTGAAACAGTCGTACTTAGTATGCTAAATTAAAGTTTTCGAAAAGTTATTTATCGCGTAAATATCAATTGGATAGCATACGGAGTAGAATTGTTCCATGATGGCAATAAATGATCAGCGCATAGCGAATATTTACTATTTATGGTACGATTTGTCCCTTTTTTCTTTGATGGGCTGACGGTCTGTATAAGATACATATAACTAAGTTAACTTAAATCGACCTTTTTGACGTCAGAAGTCATCATTTAAAATCCACATGGGGATGCTGAAAGATCGAATGATGTCAAAAAATAATATTTGATGAAATCCAAGAAGGGAAACTGACATATTTTTTGTTTCATAAAACATATATTTACTTCCGGCACTGAATAAATTATTTAATCGGTTTAAAAATGATTAACCAAACGACAAAGTTTCTTAGGACCCATTTAAAAGCGCTCCATAAATGTGTGTCTAGAGCAAGGGATTTTAAAAGGGTTTATGGAAGGCCAATGCTATATTAAAAAATTTTAAAAATAAAAATTTTAATTATAGAATATTTAAAAAATTATTGTTTGTAATTTTTTAAGTTTTTTTAAAAAATTTCTTTTTTTTTTTTCTGATTTAACATGGAAAGAACTGAGGGCGTCACGTCACAGCCTTCTATTTTAATGGTTGATAGTTTTGGGAGTTTTGTATTTTTACCAAAAATCACTTACTTAGTAAAAACTTACCATATTTTAAACTGGTTGTTTGTGTAATGTATTTTATAAATGTATAATTTGTATAAAAGTACTATAAAATAGTGTTACCTTATGCAGATAACATTAACATATTTAAAAAGAAGTATAGAATTTTTTACATAAGATTTTTTTTATATCGTCAGACAGTCCACTAAAGGCTAAAGCTTCAATACTAACGTACCGTTAAGTGTAGTAAGGGGGCATTATCTACACCCTACACCAGACATAAATATTATTATTTGAAGAAGGGAAAACTTCTGCGGCTAGCAGATTAAAGTCTAGATACTCTGGGGATGATGGAACAAAGAAAGTGGGAAGTTCGGGGCCTTTTAAGTTGGACTGTAAAAGGTTGCATAAAAGTAACACTACGTGTTGCTCTGTTGGAAGCTGTCAGAGGAATTATACTTGTCAACTCCTTGGAGCAGAAGCCGTGAAAATTCCTACAAAAATGCAATACATCCCCTCCAGCATGTCGGTGGGAAAGAAAGAAGCTTTTCTGTAAGCTAAGATCATTAATAAGACAAACAGATCTTTTTTAAATGGAACCTAGATTGATAAGAGTTGTAGGAAATAGCATTGTAGAGAGAGTATACAGATTAGACGGATAGAAATACTTACTGGCTTGAAAGAGGAATCTAAGCTTTTTTAAAGTAGCTGAGGCTATGGATGTAATGTGTTTGTGTCAGATAAGGTTGTTCTCAAAAGTAACGCCAAAATGATTAAATAATTTCTTTTCGCGACACCGAACATGACTTAGTTTTGGAGCATTAAACTGGAGAAGATTTTTGAAGTCCCAATTCAAGATTAGTTTATGGTTTTGTGAAAGGGATTTTGAATTGTTTTCCTAATTAGGGGTATTTCGGGTATGTTACCCTGGGATTTGCAAGACAAAACCATACAACTTTCAGGCATTTTGTTATGATATTTTAAGTAACAAACAATAAACCCAAAATTCTAGTTACAATTAAATGAACCAATAATCACTAAAATATGAAGGTTTTTATCAATTCAAAAAACTCTGCAACAAAAAAATAAAATCACACAAGGCAAAAAAATCGAAATTAAAACGGCGCAAACGACAACAAAACATTTAATTCACAACGGCGTTGTCAAGGTAATGTGTTGCCTACCTACAAACTGTGTGTCGGTAGGCATCACCAATATTTTGGGGAATTTTGTTACTGCGCATGACAGTTATTTTTCATAGTGGGCTGGACATTTTTTGATCGAATGGGCCATAGTATTGGGCTTCCGTAAACCTTCAAACTTCCTTGGTTTAGAGATATTAATTATTATTCTGGCCGCTATTTTTTTTAGATGGCAGCGCTAGCAGATACACCCAAATATAATCTAATCATAACTACCAATTTTCAAAACTCTCGTGTTTCTCTAATCCAAGGTACCAATTTCCTAGCCTTTTGTTTTGGACTATAATTTTTAAATATTATAAAAATAAAATTATTAGAATCTTTAGCTGTTTATTACCAATTTTATTAATTTTATTTTAATTGGAAGGTAATTTGTAAGTCCATGCATCTAATACTACGCACGCCGTTTTACACATTTCACTTGTTCCTGAAGTTTTACATTAGTCCTTAAATTTAAAATTATGTCTTTTAGATTTTTAATATTAGTAACTCTACGTTTATCTACGCGTTATAAGTTATTTCCTGCATTGCAATATGATTTACAAACAAAACACAGTTCAATCCACCCCTTTATGAAAATCGATATCCCTATAGCAGCAGTAAACCCTCCCCTAAGTTTTCCTGAAATGCAGCTTCTAAAATACACCCTTTTGTATTGCTGATATCCTGGTATTCAAGACGTCAATCGCGCGAAAGCTTGAAGAAATTTCCAGCTTTCCCTGGCGAGTCTCCATTTTCCTTATAGAAACCAGATAGTTTCCATGAAACCATCCTGTTGTAAGCTTTTCCCGACATTTGAGTAAAACATGTGAATGGCGGGCGTGTCCGCTGCTTTATTTAGTTTGTGAAAGGGTAAAAAGCGCCAGCAACAAGTTTTATAGGGGGCGGGGCTAAGGTTTTTCCGTCAGCACGCTGCGTAACGTAACAGGATTGCAAAAAGTGCTATGCGTTTTTCTTTATTTGAAGGTGCTTTCGTCTAACAGTTTTGACTGGAATCAACCTATCCTTTGGATACTGTGTCGTGTGTATCGTACCATGTTTAATCAAGGTAAATTATGGATCTGTTTTCTAACCTATATCTTTTAATTTCTTAAAGGTAATTACATCTTCGGGGTTCTGTTCGATTCCATTACTACTTGTTTTTTGTCTATTTTGCGGTATTTAAATCCCATTTTGCATGGAGGGTGGCACGGCCAATATTTTATTGGTTTCGTCTTTCTAGCCTCTTTTCAGTTTATCCAAGGTAGGAACAACTCCGCTTTCATAAAAACAATATATTTTCCTTCTTATTAGGTCCCGATCACAATTGTCTATACGGTGAGAGAAAATCTCTACGTTTTTTTTTGTTCAATTTTCACCAATAATAATATCCCTTATCGATGATATTAGAGTCTTTGTAAGTAGACAGTTTTCTTTTAAAGCTTTTTGTTTAATTAGTCCTCTAATGATTAAAGTTTCATACACATTTTTCACAACCTGTTTTGCATCTATTGACAAATGATTTCGACGCGACATATTTAGTTATATTCTCGTAAAACAACTTTTTCGAAAAGACAGTAAAAACGGTTATTCAACACGCCACTAAAATATTAGCCGAAATATTTATATACCTAATGGTCAATACTCAAGAAACACCGGCCCACTCCTGCCATTATGAAATAATGGGTTTACCCAATAAAAATAGGTAATAAAATTGTTAAAGGTGTATTGGGGTATTGTCCGTCAAAAGCCATAGCGATATACTTTGAGACAACGATACAATATTTTTTTTTTATATATTTAAATAATTTTTTTAAAAACTGTGTTCAAAAAATTATCTATACCGTATGCCGCACCGATTGTATTTTAAGGTGTGGTTTTCCACGCGGCCGTCGATGATAACGAAAAGGACTAACGCAATGCGACTAACGCATGCGGCCGCCGTTTAATCAGGTGGTTTCTTAGGATCCGGCTCAAACCCGATAGCAAAATTATTAGTGTAAAGGGAATAATCTTTTGGTAAGAGTCGATGGATGATCTAGCAATATATTTTTTTGAAGAAAAAGAGGATGGCGAAATACTATTACAATTAGCCAACCTAAACATAGCAATACCCCTATAAACCAACATTAAAGCAAAGACGCGATGAGGGTTGTTATACTACATTAATAAATCGACATCTGCAACAGGATGAAGTAAAATTTAGAAAATATTTTAGACTAATAAAGGATTTACTTTTATTCTTGACTTAATAAAAGACGATATAAAGTTCGAGCCAGACAACAGAGTTGAATATCCAATAACCCCAAAGGAAAAATTAGCCATTGTATTAAGGTAAATCTGTACAAGGTGTACCAAATTCGAGTCTTATCATTAGGATCTGGGAAACTTGAAGAGATACGAGGTCGGTTAAATGAAGGCAAAGTTGCGCAATATGATGCTAATCCAAATGCCACCTTAGAACTTTTTAAAAATTTTTGAATACTTTCTTTTTTGGAAAAAAACCCATTATTCGCGATTTCGTTTTTATTTTTTTATAACTTTATTTGAATGGATGTAACAAAATAACTATTACATTTCCATTGCTACTTGTTCTATTCTACATAGTGTTATTAGATTTATACACCGATGTTTCGTCTTTGAGCTGCCATCATCAACTTTTTTTATACGGGCCTGGATTTTTTTATTATGTATTTTAGGAGCTATAAAGTTCCCAAAACCAATAATTTATTGCACTTATTCGAAAAATTTATATTAATGGCAATTTTCATAGGAAACCATATATTAGAGAGAGTCAGACAATATATTTTTGGCAGGATCTTAGGAAAAATTAAACTGATTTTTTTTGAATAAGTGCGAAACATCATTGGATTTGGGTTCTTAAAAGCTCTTACGTAATACGTAATAAAAAATCCAGGACCTCGTTTAAAAAAAGAAATTTAAATTTTTAACAATTAAAAAAAACACCAGACATTTCACACAAAACAACACAAACAAAATATCAGTCGCAGACACGACTGCGGCTACACTGCTTCTTCAGCAGTCCAGTCGCATCAATCGCAGTCGTTGACAGAGGACGCATACGACGGCCGCTTGGAACAAACCAGGCACATTTAAAAACATGAGTAGGAGTGCTTTGCGGCTAACGTAGTGCGTTAGTCGCATGCGGCGGCCGCGTGGAAGGAAACATACCTTTAGTTATTCTCTTTATTAACTGCTTGTCTGTTATTTATACTAAATGTAAATATTAAATACTAAATGTTGATTTACAGCCCTTAAAAAAATATTATTTAAATTGATTTTGTATAAAACTATATGATTAAAATTACTTAAAGTAGTATTAGTTTTAATTCCTTTAAAAAGTTTTTACTTTTACCAATCCTCCCACAATAATAGAAAATAAGATAAAAATACTTTAGAGCCAACATATTTTCAGTATACATTGCAGCATGGGAATACCTTCTGATATATTAAATAAGTTTTAAAAATCTTAAAGTAATTAATAGTTGTCCGCTATTTTTAACTCTTTTATCCACTTTTTTTACGTCAGTATCTTAAAATTTTAATTTATGGATAAAACACGTGTAATCGTAAGATAAATTATTAATATGCTGACTTTTTAAAAACTTTAGAGCCAATAACAATCCTTTAAATTTAGTAGCAGGCTTTCTTCTGCCCTTTCATTACTCATCCCATATCCATCCTGAACATCTCAATCTTAGACAAACGGAGCGATCAAATTATTCATTCATTTCAATTACAGACCGATCAGTTCTATTCAACAACTAACACACATCTTTTCACTGGCAAACCATTTATTTTTTCTTCCGCATTTGGTTTTATACAACCGAAGAGACGTTCTGTCTAAACGGTAGAATAATATATCATTTCCACTTGGGCAGGCAATTACAAAAACACAACCAGATAAATCGAAGACAGTAGGTTACCGAACAGACTTGTGGAATGCGGGTTGAATAGATTAGACAAAGCGTTAAAGGAATTAAATCTTTTTAAAACAAACTTTGTAATTGGCACCATGTATACACTACTCGTCGATTGAATTTATTACTAAAAAACAGCTAAGACGATTAAAATACTGAGTTTGGTACTAGACAGTAGTTTAGGGCCGTCGCACACAAGCGAAATTCGGGAAAAACCCGGCCATAAATCGGAAATACCAACTTCGCAATTAAGGCCTATTCTGAGTATAATTTCATTATCTACTTACCTAGGTATAATAAACAATCACCCTTTTATTTTTAGTCTTGTTACTTGCAGAAATATTTTAGTTGAAAGCTGATGTTCGTGGAGACTATTTCATTGTGATTCAAAAGCGCCTGTGAAAATTAGTAATTTATATTCAGTTTTTCGGCAAAGTGTGGGTGAAAATTTTGTAAAGTAACTATGGAGCCTATTGCTGGTGGTAAGTAGAATATTAAAAATAATATTTATTTAAAATATTTCTTTACGTTTTTTTATACTGGTGTTCTGAGAAAGTTAACAATTATTTTTTTTTAATTTCAATTTTTCACTTTTTGCTTAAGTAAAAGTATGATTTCCCGTAATTTCCCGCATTAAATTAGCTTTAAATTATTGTTTAATAAGTCCTTTGTAAGATTCCATCTTAAGTTGCTGCGATAATTTGCGATCTGACGAAAAATATTTTTAAAGATTTATGGTTCATGTACGGTCCCAAACGCAACAAATAATTTTCTCCTACTAACTTAAAGAATAAATCAATTTTTATAAAATAAAACATTATTTTATAGAAAATTAAATAGAGAATAAAAAAATTGCCATGTAATTTTATTAACAATTTCTAGTGGTTTTCATATAAAAATTGATAGTTTTAAGGACTACTGTCATGAGACGGCCAGAAAATTTGTAGAATTGTATCCGTGGACAATATGCCAACTTCCGTCCATAAAATTTAATGGACAGTTCTGATATAATATCATATTTTATGGTTCCAATTGGGAAACTTGGCGAGGAAGCCCAGGAATCAAGAAACAAAGAAATTAAAAGATTCAGAGAATTTCATGCACGGAAGTTTTCAAGAAAACAAAACATGGAGGATATATTTTGTAATCTTTTAATATCTTCTGATCCTTTAATCTCCAATATGAAAAAATCATCTGCTAAAAAGCTTAAACAGTACCCTTCAAAAGTTTTGGCATTTTTTGATGAACCAACAGTTTCTGCTGATGAAAGTGATAGTGAAGATATTGATTGATTTTAATTATTAAAATAGGTTAGGCTTTATTATTATTACAAAGTTATTGTTAAGTGAGGTCTGTATATACTTTACATACTTAAATATATTACTCTTAACATGTATTTTAAATTGCTCTTATTTTTACACACAAAAGTTAGTTAGAAAATTAAATAGAACAAAAACAAACAAATCACAACTTTATTTAGTTTATAATAAGTAATTTTATTAACCTCAGGTATATCAAAAGTCATTTTGGATTTTATTTCAAAAATTTTCAGTCAAAAAACGTTTATTTCAGCGCAGATTGAAGTCGGATTGAGGCACTCAACAGTAACAAAGGCAAGTCAATTTGGAAAAAATGCAGGATTAACTATCTCAATCCTACAATTCTGTTAAAATGGTTTACCTCTCTCTCTCTGTTAAGTGCCTCAATCCAACTTCAATTCGGGCCGAAATAAACGCTCTTATTATGAATTTAAAACTCTTAACTGCTTAAGTTGTTAAAATAATAACAGTCTAATAATAATAGTAACATTTTTCATAGAGTTTTATTTTTTAAGGAAATAGGTACTTACACAGCGCTTATGTAATGCAATAAATGAATGCAAAAAATGTTTAAATGAACGTGTTATCTTAGTTTTAACATTTTCCTACGATTAAACATGTTTGTGATTCATATCAGCACTACTACTATTTATGGCCGGCTTTTCCCCGATTTTCGCCTGTGTGCGTCCCGTCGCGTGCCACTAGCTTGAGCCTTCGTGCCCTAGAAATTACAGGCCCTTCCATTGAGACAAGATTAGCGTATAGTAATTTTTCATAAAGGAAGCATACTTTTTAATGTCTTTACTCAATTAAATTACACAGTCACCTAAAAAAAAGTTGGGTAAACTTTTCATGGGACATATGTTTTCCGTAGTAATTTTGCCTCCTCCCAGCAAAACTAATTAAAAAAAAATTTTTTTACATCCAACTTTACATTTTCACATAAAGACCTGCTTAATCCACGACCAGAAATAGGGTAACACGTGTAGTTTTTTCTAACCTCAAAAAACGGACCAGCAATTACTATTTTTAAAATGAGTGTTCCTGAAAATTTAAGATGTCGGATCCAAAATGGCGGATGTATTTTTTAAGATAGCTAATTTTTTCGAAAACCAACGAATTTAAGCCAAATATGGCGGTTTTTGAGGTAGCTGATTCCGAATCTGAAGTCAAAGTTGAAGCATTCGTGATGACGGATCCAATATATTGGATAAAATAAGCAAAAACAACAGACCAAAGACAAATTTGATATATGCGAATTTGGGTAAATATAAATTTCAGAAACATATTAAACGATCCAAAAACCACTATCCAAAGAACTAAAAATTGATTCTGGTTTTATTATGTGTATTTTTAAGGTGTTATTGGCTAATTGAAACTTTGCTCATGATGTTGGGTCCGTCTTCTTGAATTTTAAATACTACCTTCAAATTTGTAAACTCACATATACAAAATTGTCTTTAATCTGTTGTTTTTGCTTATTGTCATATTGGGTTCGACATCATGAATATTTCAAATTTGACTTCAGATTTGGAATCAGCAACCTTAAAAACCACCTTTTACAAAATTTGGCTTAAATCCATTGATTTTCGAAACATTTATTCGCCATCTTGAAAAACACATCCAATATTTTGTATCCGTCATCTTGAATTTTCAGAATCTGACTTTAGATTCGTAATAACCAATCAAAAAAACCCTATACGAAATTCGGGCAAGATCCGCGAAGATTTTAAAAAAGTGGTTTCTAGTCCGTTTTTTGAGGTTAGAAAAAAACTACACGTGCTACCTTAATTTTGGTCATGGATTTGGATTCAGCAGGTCTCTTACATAAAAATGTAAACTTGGATGAATGAAAATCAATTTTATCTAATTAATTTTCATTAATTTTCACTACAGGAGAAAAAATTACTATGGAAAACATATGACTTATGAAAACTATACCCAACTTTTTTTTATGTTGTGTTATTTGATGCAAAATGCTATCAAACTCTCTCAGAAGCCAATGATCGTTTTAACAGTTGCATAAAAGTAAGTTCTCTTTTGCTTGAATGGCAATAAATTATTTTGCCAAAAACGTAAGTAAAACCTTTAGACTAATTCTTTTGCCACTTAAGGAAAAGCCAAACCCATGCTATACAATTTGTTGCCAATTTTACACTTGATTCTTCCAAGAATTGCTTCTATTCCTCATAAAATATTCGAAATCATATGTGAGGTCAAGCAAATTAAGCGTACCCTTTTTCCTCCTAATACCAAGAAAACCTCTAGGCTAGATGGCATTTATGTAAAAAAACGTGCTCCCAAACTTGCACCTTAACTCACCTTTTTCGAATTTCTTTCCGAAGTGCTGAAAGGCCGCGCGTCATCACCAAGAAAGGATCTAGAACTTTCCCTTCTAATTATAGACCTTAATCTCTACTTTCAGTTATTTGCAAGGTAATGGAAAATTGATTATTTTTCAAATTTTAAGGTATGTATCTTAAAAAGCACAAAATTATATTGACATATCTGCATTTGTTTGTTTCACATAACTGGAACAAGTCCTTTGAGTTCCTTGGCAAATTCCAGATTATTGGCCTTAATAGATCTAAGGCTTTTAATCAGGTCTTCTACCTGTTGTTCTTGGCCCTCCAGTGTTTTTATTTTATAAGATCAGCTCTGTATAAGCCTAAAAAATCGGAAACCGTGAGGTCCAGGGCCTTAGATGTTTAACCCATTTTTCCCTAGCCTCTTTAATTGACGTATGTATTAGTTATTGTAGATGATCATTCTTCTAGATTTCAACAAATGAGGGTACCCTAGGGCTCAATAGTGTTCCAACTGTATTCTTACTTCACATTAATAATTTTCTCTCTTCCACCAATAATCCAATTTATGTTTTGCTGACGATAATACTTTTCATTCTAGCATTTATTTTCTAAAACTAGCCTCTACATTTTTTCGCAGGATCTTATATTAATTTTGAATTGAAAGAAGAAAAAAATATTTTCCTTTTCAATGCCTTAAAAACACAGTGGTGTTTCTTGTCGCGTAAAAAGTCCAACACTCATCCCTTGTTTATGTGCGTCCAAGTTCTTTAGAATATAGGATTATTTAACCTTTTTAGCTTCACCTTTGAAAATCAAATTAATTGGAACATGCAACTTATATCCATATTCCGGTAAAAATATGGGCCTTTAAACCAATGGATAAATATTCCTTACTGCATGTTCATTTTTTAATTTTAACTCTTTAGAATTCCATTTTATCACGTTATTTTTGTGCGTATTCTTTAGATTGTTGTGCATTATGACGAACTTCTTAATAGTCCAGGAAACGACCCATTTTGCCTAGCATTTTTTTAAAAAATGCATAGAAGAACTTGAAATTTTGACAGTAGGTAGGGAATAGTCTAAGAATTAAAATCTATATCAGGTCGAAGGGCGTAAAGACCTTGGGGGTGGTTGCCAAGCCATCTTGGGGTCGGAATTTTTTTTATATCTTGACCACAGAAATCGATAGAAAAATGATTTCTAAGCAAAATGTTCGATGCATTTATTTTTTGTAAAATGCATACTTCTCGAGTAAAATCAATGTTTTTAGTAGTTTTTTTTGCAAATAAAATTGTAGCTTTTAAAAAAACGACTATAATGGTTTGTTGTAATTGCTGTGGGACCAATACAAAACAAGATGTGGTTAGTTATTAGTGTTAAAGGTTAGCTGTGATTCATCAAACACAAAATTTTAGAGTTTCAAAGGCAAATAACGCAAAATCTACGTATTTTTCGAGAAAAACTAATAACAACTTTTTTGAAGCATTTGCCAAGACCTTCCTTTTTTTTAAGTATATATCATAAAAGTTAAGTGAGTTATGATTAAAATAAGATTAGACCAAAATTCTTTGAGCGCAAAAATCTTCGAAAACAACCCTCTAATTACCACCCTAATTAAAATGAGTCGAAGCCTTTCTTTTTAAATTCTTTTTATCCATGTATCCTAAATTCATTTTAAAATTTTAACCGATTAAAATTGCTTAATTTTCAAAAAAAAGGAGCTCAAGTGGAAATCAAATTTTAAAATTTTAATAAAAAATTACCTTTTCTTGAAAATATCTCGAAAACTAAGAAAGATACGTAAAAATTACTAAGGTATCAAATTGTAGCTTTTTAAATTACAGATAAATTGTTGTTTTTTTTAATTGTGTTGCTGTATGACGGTTAATTTTCGTAGAATATTTGGGGAATATTGTTTCAGTCCTTTAAACTCACCACCTTAAAAAAATAAGGTTTTTAAAAAGTTTTTAAAATATAGGGTTATAATTTTTAAAA
>JAHBCN010000553.1:171562-195734 GCA_019359885.1 Listronotus oregonensis | reverse complement strand
CAAGCCCAGTATGAAAATAACTGTCAGAGTTGGCCCGCCGATTCTGCGCAATAACAAAATTCCACGAAATAATTTAATGTGTTGCCTACTTCACACTGATAAATCAGTGTGAAGTTAGCCAACACATTATAATTTATGAGAGCCGGAGTAAGGGTAACATACCCGTCTTTTTAACTTTAGGTAAGTATTTTTTATATTTAAATTAGGTGCTTCTTATAAGACGTAACGTTAGGTAACCGAATAAATAATAATATATCAATTATGAATAATAAAAAATGAAAATTTCATAGGAAATATTAGTGAGAAAAGTAAGGCAATCTTAACTATCTTTTAGATGATTTCCACAATGTTTGTGTATTTCTGTGGATTATTAAAAAGAAATAAGGTTTACATTTAGGTAGTTTTATTTCATTTAATAATTTAGTACAATCTTTTAAAGGATCAACGTTATTGATTACTGGGCAGACCAGGCAAATTTTAATATATACAGGTCCCTCTAATTGAATGAAAGGAAGTACAATTTTGGTACGGTTTTTTGGGACGCTGATTACAAATCTAAAAAAAAAATTCGGCAATGTTTCGTTTTCGAGATATTCATCATCAAAATTGAAAATCAAACTAACCTTATTATTTATTTTATTATTAACCTATTCCTCCTTCTTTTTGCACAAAATTCTTTATTTTTACACTAAATTGGCACACAATATTTCACAAACACCTTTTAAAAAAATGTTTTTTATGTTTATTTTATTTACACTTTTATTTTTTAAGCAAATATGGCTGCTGCCTTTGAACTTAAAAGTTCGCAATTTAATGGAAAAAAGATGTAAAATAAATAAAAATACAAGGTTTTAAAAGGTGTTTATAAAATATCGTGTGCCACTTTAGTGTAAAAATCAAGAATTGTGTACAAAAAGAAGGGAGAATATAGTGAAAATGAGGTTAGTTTAATTTTCAATTTTAATGATGAAGATTTCGGAAACGAAACGTTGCCGAAAGATTTTTTCAGATTTGTAATCAGCGCCCCAAAACCCCTGTATACTAAATTTGATCAAAATCGGAGAGGAGGCAACTTTCGAGACAATACCATTTGTTTAAAAATAAATTAGATTTTTGGTTTCTTAATCTTGCATTATCAACTTTTTAAGCTCGACATACTGTACACACATAATATTTAACGGATACTGTTACAATGGATACTCAGGTACCAAAGGTTACTAAACATTTTTAACCACTGTTATTCTGTCTCATGAATGTTTGTTATTACTGAAAAGTATATGCCTAAAAAGCAGTTATAAGAATTTTTACTTTTTAATGTACAACCAGAATCTTAGGATTAGATTAAATTCATTTACACTATCTTGCCCTTCTTTTATCACAATATTGGTGATAAGTACATAATACTATCATAAAATGTTTGAAATTTATTTTAAAAAATCGTGTTTTTATTTATTTACAAAGATTTTTGGTAAAAATATAAAACTTCCAAAAATATCGACCATTTAAACAGAAGGCAGTAAAGTGGCGCCATCTATTCTTTCCATATTATATCAGATGATATAAAATCTAATATTACACAATAATTTTAAATATTCTATAGTAGTATCCTTTAATAACCAACAATTTTGTGCAAAAAATAAAAAAAACAGTGAATGTTGGAATTTGACATTTGATGATGTCAATTTTATAGATAGAAACAAAGAATTATGGAAATCCGGCCCTGACCTGCTATTCATTGCGCAAATTCCGCGGGGCCAACCCCCCTATTCCCGCTGCCCTGCACGCCTGAACAATTTTGTTCTACAGTATTGGGCTTCCATACACCTTTAAACTTCCTTGGTTAGTAATCATTATTAAATATAACAAATTGGGTATCAGAATAAAGGATTTAACATTTGTTACACTTGTCTTGCTGTTGGATCCAATTCAAATGAGCGCTGTAATGCAATACAATAGAAACAGCAGTGGTTGCGCGTATTTCTTGTTTTAACTTGTTAGTACGATTATCTAAGGCGTGTAAATTCAAGCACTTGGTTGATTTTTTACTTTAAGTACTTTTTATTTACTTGAAGTATTGTTTTTACTTCAAGTACTTTTTATTTACTTGAAGTACTTTCTTTACTTAAAGTACTTTTTTTTCTTGAAGTACTTTTTTTTACTTTAAGTACATCGTAATACATAAATAAATACTTCAAGTGATTTACTTGGTCAAATCAAGTAAAAATCCAAGTATCTTCATAAAAACTTATCAAGTACAAGTACAAGTACCTCCTAATAAAAAGTACTTGAAGTAAAATACTTGAAGTATAAAAAAGTACTTCAAGTAAAATTTTACTTGAAGTACTTCAAGTTTTGACAGATCTGTTCATAATGCTTCGGTAATAAGTATGTAGCATCCCGGGTAATGAAGGTCGGCATTTCCTGTAAACTATATATAGTAATTAATTAAAATAACTTATTTTGGTGGGTACTCTAAATTTTTTTTAGGACGAACCTATTCATCCGGGTACAGTACGAATAATTTATATTTTTTTATTGGTGCTTTATTTCGCTTAATTAAAATACGCCTGAGCGTGTTTAAATTTAACTTTCAAACACGCGCGTGTTTCAAAGGTTACCATGGCACATTGATCAACAACACGAGAAATGTGAAGTCTAAGATGACATTCCCAACCTTTAACCTCGAATTTGGGCACACTTCAGGCATTTTAAAGAAAAAAAATATTGATCCCACATGAGTACTTTATAACGCCAAATAAAATATTGCTATAACAAATGTTTTAAATGCTTTAAAAAAATAGCGTAAAGTATTTGTGGATAACTGGTCTTTAAAACACATGCTCTATTTTGAGAACTCCGGCTATGCCGTCGTGCTCGAAAAATCGCGCGTGTTTTAAAGTCCTTAATATCCACTTATACTTTAATATACTAATAATTATCCGGTAATTATAATCCCCATTAAAAAATAATTTTGGCTCATTCCTCCCAGTTCGGTCAAATCCATAGACAAATGTACTAAAAATGAGACTGCTTGATTGATACGCCGAAAAGGGGGACGCGTTCCGCACGGATTTTGAGAGAGATAGAGCATAAAGTTTGGCTTTTCTTTTTTTTTGACGTACCGGATTCTTGAACTGTTAAACTAACCTCACTTTAACAGACAAGGTGTGACAAGGCGTCAGATGCTTGTTTATGTCGAATTATTGTCGATTAAAAAAGATTTTCTTAACGTTGTTTGTATAACGAAAACGAACAGTATATTTTCTTTGACGAAAACTATTATTACTCTGAGTAAGTATGTCTAACGTATGCTTTAGTGAAATTTTTGGAAAAACATTTGTTTATGAATTGCCATCAAAGTTGAATAATTTTGTAGGACTTTTTGTAGGGCAAGAGGTACAAGATATAGTTCCGGCTCCATCATAAAGACAAAGTTACTTCTCTCTTATTACAACACAGTATAATATTATTAATTAGAAAGTATTGTCAAGATAATTACAGGGAAGATCAAGAAAATAAATTTAAAACAAAAAAGAAAATAAAAATATTTAAACATTTATAAAAATTTAAATTAAAAGAATATGTATATTATATAAATTAAATATTAAATATTTGAGTTGTATTGTTTTATTTAGAAACTGCTATGCAATAAAATCCCAGACTATCTGTTTTGTCTAAACAAAAAAAATGCTTTTATAATTTAAATTTCCCGCCAGGCGTTGATAATTCATTCCGTACGCCGTTGGCGTCGCCACTACTCATCTTGTCCCCAAAGTTATACACGGAATCAAGCAGTCTCTTTTTTAGTATATTTGTCTATGGTCAAATCGATGTTTCTGTCAGAGAAATAGAGAAGAGGAGAAAGCGCTTCAATCTGCGCGAAAAGTCTAATATAGGGCGCCGCCATGGTTGCTTTCGCTTGTCATTTGTCATCTTTTGTGATTGTCATGTCAAAATCTTGTTTGTAAACAAAATTTTAATAAAAATGGTTTTGGATAAATAATATCACGTTTTATGAATAAAATTAAAATTTTAATATGAAAACATGTACCATTATGAAACAGTATACTATGCAGGTGAATTATTTGTATGAATTTCAAAATATTTATGGGTTAAAAGATGTTTTTCTTGGTAAAAAGCTTAGAATATTGAAATCCTACATAATGTTTTTGAATTTTTTAGTAAGGATAAAGAAAACAGAATACGTTATAAATATGCATATAATATATATTACAGTTTTTTAATGAAAAGGGCAATAAGATCCAGGTGACTGGGCAGTAATTTTTTTTAAAGAAACCATAAATGGAAATGCTAAAATCGAAAGACCAACTTGTTTACCCAAAGAAGCTTTAATTATTTTATCCAATAACTGCAGTGCTGTCTTTAGAACTCTAAAGTAAACATATTCTTTTAATGGATTGTTTAAAAGTCAAAAAAGGTCTCTGTTATTTAAAATAAGTGTACAGTATTTCACACTTTTTTATGTTAGTTTTCTTATGGCAGGTGTATTTCAGAATTTGGTGTGTACAAAAAGTGTAAACTAATTCTGAATAACAACCAGACTTAAGGTAACAATTAGAGAATATAACAAAAAAAATGCAGATAATATAAAAGACTTTTTTAAGAACTTATATAGAATAGCATTTTATTAAATAAAATAAATAATTAGTAAAGAAGTGTTCAATTAGTACACTGTATTTTACGTCAAATGTTTTTTTTTGCATTAAGAAGTAAATTTACTTTAAGAAATTACACTGGCTAATACATTACTATGAAAATTATAAAAGAAAATTCCTTTATATTTAAATTAAACAAAAACTACATGCTATATATTAATTTTTATATGCACTATGATGATACTAACCCTTAACTTATGCCACTTGTTTTGTTTAGTGTTATACCTTTTTAAACAATGCTCAGGTCAGTTGCCATTTACATCTCTTCATGAGACTCTTTTTTCAATAACAATATCCTGTTTTTTTAATTTTCAGGATACAACCAGACATAGTCCTTGCCTTTGTAGCTTATTTCCTCATTTTTTTTAACCACTTTTAGTGGAGAATATGTTTTTTTGACAATTATAGTAAAATTGCGAACATAAATTCCTGTTTCCTATTAAACTAATATTATTGTATTGTATAATTTAAGAGAATTTTTATCGATGTTTAAATACCTTAGGTCAGAAACACAATTCTAATTAAACAAATTATTTCATAATTAGTTTAAATTTAGCCTGCGCAGAGACAATTTAAATGATTAATATGTAGAAATTGCCAATACTAATATACCGTAATAATAGAGTTACATAGACACAATCATGGGCAAGTTCACACTCTCCCTCTGAGAAAGAGAAAAGTGGCATTCTTACACTTAATCCGGTAGTTAGGTAGTTTAGTTTAAGAACAAAAGGCCTAAACTGTTGAGCTAACAATAAAACAATATATTTTTATTAATAGGTTTTATTGACCATTAAATGGAATCAACTTGGTTAACTTATTTTTTATTCTTTCCCCTTGAATGGTTTTGGTATGGTGTTTCGTAATGGAACTGTGATAATTGGTGGGTACTTGGGTGGAAATGCCATCCAAAAAAGCAAAGGTATAACATTTCGTCTTAAAATATTTCTTTGTCCTACATGTGTATTATCCAGGAACTGTTTTAAACAAATGTATCTGCTAGCTGATCAATTGTTCATTTGCAGTACACTCAAACATTTTTTAATCAAAACTTCCTCTTTTGGAAATCTAAAATTAAAATATTACATGTAAATTTTGTTGAATCTGCAAGTATGCAAAAATCAAGAGACCTAAACTATTAGAATGTATGTTATCTTAAAAAATTACAATTAAACTATTTTAACTTTAATTTTTCTAGGTTTTTATATTTACACAATAAAATATTTTCACTATATAAAATGGGGTACTTACAAACGAAAATATATCTTCTAGAATTGGAACACCCTCTTACGCAACAAGACATATTTTATTAAACAAAAATAAAAGTATTATAAATGGAACACTAAACTACAATAATATAAAACGAAAGATACTAAAACAATTCTAATCCAAAAGTAAACAAAACATTTACGAAAAATCTTGTTTATACGACAAGCCTTTTTTATTCCATGAGGACAACAAGGAAAACAAAACATTGTTATGTCAAATGTCAACTTTGATTTGACAAGTAGAAGCAACCATGGCGGCTTACATGCCGTCCTCGTAAAATTGAATGCGCAGTGGTCGAAGCGCTTTCTCCCTCCTTCTATTTCTCTGGTTTCCGTCTAATTATCACGTACGTTTTTGCGCAATTTTGTCGCCATAAACCCGGCGTACCGGCACAGCTTCGACATTGTCAGAAACAACGGACGCATTCCGTTCGAGTGCATTAGCAATAACAGGCTGAATATTATCGGCACCAAACATACAATATGTAAAAGAATGTAGTGGTGATACCCACAAACGAAGACTGACAAATAGCCTAAAAAGTTATTGATGAACACCTTCAAATCACCAGGACCGGACGGCGTATATCGAGCCCTTCTCCAGTGGGAAATGAAAATATTACTACTGCACCTGGTAGAGATGTTTAGGTCATCACTGGCTCTACGATACATCCCGAAGGTCTGGAGAGAAGTCAGAGTTGTCTTCATACCGAAACCAAGGAAGGCGGACTACAGCATCCCTAAATCATACAGACAAATGAAAACTATGGAGCGGCTTTGCGAAAGATATATCAGAGATGTAGTGATTATCAATAAACCCTTATACCCAAAGCAACATGCATACACTACAGGCAGGACTACAAAAAGTCCGCCTTAGGTGTACTCGTAGACATAGAGGGGGCGTTTGACAAAATAATCTTTACCAAAATATCAGACGCGCTTGCTGATTATATCACCACACCAACAATAAATGGTTGGATAATGAATATGCTTTCAATACGAGTAGTATAAAAGGTTGACGACTTTAAGGTCAGGAGCAAGGTAACAAAAGGCTGTCCGCAGGGAGGACTACTCTCACCCTTACTATGGAACACGGTTCTAGACAGCCTCTTGCGACGCCTCAACCTATATAGGATAGCATACGCAGATGACGTGGTAATTCTGCGAAAGAATGCAACCGCTCTTAGAAAGTTTTAACAGTGGTGCGATGAATATGCACTATTCGTAAATCCCAAGAAAACAAAAATGGGTCTGTTTACAAAAAATAAAAATAAGGAACATAAGCACCCGTTCTCTTTAATACAAAACTTAGCTTTTCAACAAAGGTCAAGAACCTTGGGATCACCTTTCACAGTAAGCTTACATGGAATTCATACTTGGAGAATAGAATAAAAAAAGCATATATTGCATTTGATCTATGTCGCAGAACCATAGGAACGACTTGAGGATTCTCTCCGAAAGTACCCTATTGGATCTACACAGCCATAATAAGACTCATGGTAAGATATGGTTCCATAGTGTGGTGGTACAAAACTGAACAGATTATGACAAAACATAAGTTGGATCAAATTTAAAAAATTGTATGTTTAAATATCACAGATGCTATAAGAACTACACCGACTAGACCCATGGAGGTAATATTAAATGTCACCCCACTTAACATTTTCGTAAGGGCAGCGGCTTTGATGACTCGAACACGCCTCGGCATAGTCGGTCTAGATACTAATGTAGGCACTGGCTCAACTGGACGACGTCTGTGAAGGGATATTACAAAAGAACTTCCAATTTTACAGGCAAGAGCGGACTTAATGGCAGCTAGTCTCGTTTTCATTAAACCCTACACTATCAAGGAAACAATACCAAAACAAGGGCGAGTCTAAAGAAATCATTAACCATTACACTGGCGGCCCAAAGACCAAGGTGGGCACAGGCTGTGGTATATACCCACGAAGTATAAACCTGAAAATCGGATGGACCCAGAGTGCTTCAATCCGAACTGGCGGCCAAAACCATAGCGGCTCACGAAATTAAAAGCCGCTACATCACCAACAATACGATTTGTATTTATACAGACAGTAGACAAGCATTACTAGCCCTAAAGAGACCATGCTTTACTTCAGGACTTGTACTAGAATGTCACCATGTCTTGACTAACATCTCTCAAAATAATGTTGACAACTTAAGCTGGATCAAGGGGCATGACATATCTGAAGGTAATCATAACGCTGCGGGACAGAAACTTGTCGGTCCCGCCCTCACCATTGGAATACTTCCATCGTTCGTTTAAAGGAAAATGGGATAAAACTACGATCTGCAACCTTGCAAAAATACTGCTGAGCTATCCAGACAAGGTAACAGCGAAGAGAAGCCTTACAATGTCCAGAAGAAACTTCCTAGCATTAACGGGCGTTCTAACTAGCCACTGCGGGCTACGAGGACACCTATTTAAAATGGGTTTAACTGGCACAGAAATATGCAGAGGCTGTGAACAAAAAAATGAAACCGTAAAACATATTCTTCGCGATTGTCCCAACCTAACATTTGAACGGAACTCCATGCTGGGCACAAACTGGCCTCTATTAGCCCAAAGTAGGGAGATTCCACATAAAGACGTCGTTAATTATTTTAAATCAATATGTTGGACACCAAATAGCAATCGTAGACGGCAATTCGTTCGGAATGTACCTCCATAACTTGTAGTGAAGTTTTTGGAAAACTTGCCAAGTAAAAAATTGTAAGAATTGGTGTACAGTTTTTACAACTTGAGGACAACTTGGCTACAAAAAGTAACGGTGTAAGATATTGTAAATTGTACGGTATTTGACTTCAAGTGTTGCTGACAATTTCCAAGTCATTTGCGGTGGTAGATTGTCAACATCTTGTAGGCAAACTTGACTTAGTAACGAATTGTCGTTAACTTAACGTTAAATCGGTAACTGATGGGTAACTTTTTGTTCAGTAACACGGGCTGTGTGAGACGACGCAATAAATCTTCCGCCTACAAGAGGAAGCACAAAGGACCTACTGAGGTCTAGCTGCAGTGGTATTTACCCCACTCTGGAACATTCAGATCTTAACCAGATCAGGTGTTAAATACTTTATAATGTATCGCGGTATATCCCTTAGTACATTCCTTTGTTGATGCAACTTGTATTTATGTTACAATAGGCTGTTGTTTTTTGAAAACTCCTAATTTGCTCTTTGCTAGGTTAACATCTGTTGGCCATGTCTTGGATAAAATTGTTTAAATTTTTTTTGTTAAAAAAATATTTTAGAGTTTTTGGTTTTATTATCTAAACAAACCTGAAAAAACGAAAAGTATTTGTTTTAGAGTTTTAAGACACCCATGCCCATCAGCCCTGTTGTATATATTGTAGTCTTTTTGTAAAATCCATTTTTTTCGCGAAGCTTCTAGTTTTTATCAAGCATCAGCGTATTATGTAAAATAATCAAACTACTCGATATGCCTCGGCCTATCATGAAGAGCCGGCGCAGTTTTGTCATATGGAGTTGTAACATAATCTGACTAACTTTAAGGTTGTAGATTCGTACTTTTTTTAATGAATTGTAGGTCTGTTTGTTATCAAGTTTAGAGTAGGACAGAGAGGTTTATTTTTATTTTTATAAAAAACGCGTTTTAGACTTATTTGAGAAATTAAAAATGGCTTTATGCTTATGATTATAAACAAACAATTTTAAATCTTTTATTAAACATGCATCTAACTTCACTACTTCGAGAGTTAGCGTAATTAAGTGAAAACTAGTTTACATCAGAATTCATACCAAACACCTTCGTCCTAAATTACACTGACGATAACAAACGGTTTATTGACAAAAAAGTGTAAACTAGAGTACTCTATTTCTGGATAACAAACAGACCTTGTGTGTACAAAACTAACTACAACTAACCAAAACTAACCCACTTCTTTACGAAATTGCAAATCCTTACATTTAGTCAGGTTATGTTACAATACAATATTACGAAACAGCGTCAGATCGTGTAGCTTAATTATTTTACATCATATGTCGACGCTTCATAAAGTGAGTAGGATCTTTATGAAGAGACGGATTTCACCAATGGTGGTAAACTTAACAAGAAGTGCTCGATTTTTGACTTTTTGTCCGCAGATAAGGTTATTTTTGTGACGTCATCCTATTGCCCAGAAGGTAGATTTATTTTATTAATTTTTGTTAAATATTTAACTTTTAAAAACTAATTTGTATTTACACCTACTATTAGATCCGTATTCTATACCAGTTGATAAAATTAAAACTTTATACTACTTGTAAACAAAACAATAGGGCAAAAGAATTACGTCACAAATATCGAATTGACATTTAAATCGGCGTATATGGGCTTAAATGGGATCCAGCACTCCATGTTAAGTTTACCATCCTTGGGATTTTACTACTTTTATTTTTTTTTTTCAATAAGAGTATAATCCTTCGTGCGGAACTAACTGCACTCGGTGCAAAAAAGTGCCGCTACGACTTTCCGGTAGATTACGAAAATGCCCTACATTTACCAATGGTTCTTAAAATTTGCATTAGCTCCACACCAGTGTGAAGCTATGTCCCCAATGGTTTTGCTATATATTTAAGTATTTTAAAGAAAAAAATTGTTGGGTCATCAATTCGCAAGTTCGCCTGAGAGTGTGGTAATTTCTTGCTTTCTGCTTGTCCGGTAGATGTGGGTAACCAGTACCAACAAAAATGAGGTTAGCTAGTATCAACCAAAACAACAAAAATAAATTATTGAATCATAATCTAGATAAATACAGATAAGAAAAATAATTTAGAAGATAATTGATTATGTGAATTACTTGATTATTAGAATTGATTTTTTTTCAAGCAGTTAGAATAATATCTTTACCCTTACCCTTAGTTTAGATGAATATGGTTTACTTATACGTTTCAAAATGAAAACAGTTGTTGGAAAGGTTGTAGTATTAGGATCTCAAGGTAAAAACATATTTTTAATTTATTGTTTCAATTTCCATACGATCTTTAGTTATACTACTTAATAATTTTGGTAAATTTTACTTTACGTACATGACTATGATTTTCATGAATTCTTGCATAAGGGGGTTTTTTAGGGCGCTGATCACGAATCTAAAATCAGTTTTTTTGGCAACCTCTGGTTTTTGAGTTATGAGGCCTCCAAGTGGACTAACTTTAAAGTTCTCCTTTCTTGAAACTGATAACCATCTAATAAGAACATACACTGATTAGGCACATGAATCAAGTTTTCTTTACATTCTAAGTATAAATATCATGTATTATACAGGGTGTAAAAAGTATGATGCTCACGATTTAAATGGGCGATAGTGGAGCTCAAAACAAGTCAAAAAAGCCAAAGACATATGGGTCAAAAGTTAACTGTCTTCGAAATATGGCTTTTTAAAGTTTAAAAAAATTGGCAACACCGCGCCTGTTTCATTGAAGCGAGTCGAACGTTTTTTGCAAGTTTTGCATATTTACACTTTTTCTAAGGAGATGTTTATTTACATACAAACAATAAAAATTACTTCTTGCAATGTATTTTGATATTTAATTTAAAATTAAATTTATATAAAAAACAATACATTATTGTTTAGTTAAAATTTGTAATTAAAAAATAATTGTACTCACCACAAATAAGCTAAATATTCATTTTTAGAGCATAAATTATTATGTTTTAAAACAGCACTTTTTTATTTTGCTTGAAAAATAAGATTTCTCAGTTGCACACATCTCGTTTTCAAAACTCTTGGACACTACAGTTGTAAATTTATAACATATCCGCATTTTTCCCGATTTAAAAACAACCAAAAATGTTGCGGTCAGTTGAACACATATTTACAACTGACTACACAAGGTTTCTAGCTAGGTAGCTCTGTTGCCAATTGTTTTTTACATTTTTAACTGGGAACAAATTATTATTAATATTATTATTATTATTATTTTTTTTTTTTTATTTGTAGATTGAAACATTTAAAACTTAGTTTATTTTACTAGCAAATGATTCTACTGATAAGCGATTAAGACAAAAGTTTCAGGTTTTCAAAAGAAATTGCTTTCAAAGTTCAAACTTTGACATTGTTTAGACAAAAATCTGTCACGTTTTGACACATATGTCATATGAGCTTTTCGACTTGTTTTGAGCTCCACTATCGCCCATTAAAATTATGAGCATCATACTTTTTACACCCTGTATAACTAGTTGCCTAATTCATAATTAAATTTAAAAAAAATATTTTATTTGAGGTGTTTTTTACTAAAAATAAGCAATAAATTTTGTAAATTTTATTGAATTCTTTTAATATATTATTATGTCCAATCAGTGTATGTTCCCTTTTGATGGTAATCAGTTTTAAGAAGAACTAGTTTTGGGAAAATGTCCATTTTAAGGTTAGTCCATGTGGAGGCCTTATAACTTAAAAACCAGTTGTATTTCCTGTATGCAAAAATTCATGAAAATTGGCGTCATGTCCGTAAAGTAAAATTTTATCATAATTTTAAATAAAATATGACCTACAATGATACCAGAGTCCTATTTTACATTTGTTTATTTTAATATTTTATGATTAGGAATATTTAATATACTTATAATTTTTAAATTATTTAATTTAGATTTTTATAAGTTTATATACTGTCCATATCTTAAGTATTTCAAAGTGAAAGCCAAAAAATGCTTTATTAGGTATATAAAGGAATACAATCTTTATTATAAATATTAGAAATATGAAGGTTTACAAACACAAACAAAAATAAACAAGTATATAAATGTATTAATTTTTAATTTTAAAATATTCAAAATAACATGAAAGTTTCAAGATAGATAATTAAAATAAACAAAAACATACACAATATTGGCAAGTATTACAGAAGAAATAATTAAAGATTAATATTTCTATTCCCCATGACGATAAAAAGCCTTTAAAAGTAAAAGGCTTTTCACATATTTGTGAAACCTCTTGAATATTGGTTCTGCATTTAGCAGGTAACCTATTTAAAACCTGCATACTTTCATACATTTAAAAATTCTTAGTTAACACGCTTTTTTGGATTAATGGTATCAGACAGTATCAATAAAATTGTGTTTTATACCTAATTGTTGCAAGTAACAGAACTTTTATATTATTTTTCGACCAGGAGGCTGTCTACAAAATGTAAATACATGGTAATGCTACAGTTTGCATAAATCAAGACCAAGAACTGTTTGCAACAAACCCTTAAAAAGCAAGCCTGTATCACAAATATGTGTGACTATTCATTCAGCTAAGCATTCAGAAACTGTAATTCTAAATAGATAAGCAGTCCTATACATTTAGATCATGCAACTCAAATCAGGGTTGGAAAAAACCCGGGTTTTTTATATAAAACCCAACCACTGGGTTTTTTTGGGTTTTATAAGTGGGTGTTATTGGGTTTTTTTTATTTAACATTATAAAAAACATTAAAAAAGAAATATTGTTCATAAGAAAAATTAAAGTATTTATACCACCTTCTTCTTTACAATTAAGCTTTATTTTTGCGATCCTTTTATCAACTATAAAATACGAACTTGCAAAATGCAAATAGGTGAAATACAGACATCAACAGGGGAACCCCTGAACTTTAAGTAAAATTATGTTGTGTTTTATCCGACCTAAATCAAAGCAGTTTTAGTTTGACTAGCGCTTTATGTATGCGGATGCGATATTCTTTTAATCTGTTTTGATTGTAAACAAACCTAAAGAAAATAAATTTTGGATTTTGTAAAATATATACAAAAAGTTTTATTCAAAAAACTAAAAAACTATTCAAAAAATCATTCAAAAAAGAACTTAAAAAATATTTAAAAAACCCACTTTTAAAAAAACCCTGTGTGTTTTTTAAGGTGGGTTTTACCCAAAAAAACCCAGTGGGCTTTTGTGGGTTACCCACTGGGCAGCCAACCCTGACTCAAATAGTTATAAAACTTCACTTGTTCTTTCTATGTTGAAGCTAAGGACGTTTAAATCACACCACTTCTTTTACTTATTGTAGGCACTAGGAAATAATACTCTCCAATATTTAGAAATCCACTATAGACCACAAAATGGTGGTGTCATCTGCAAAAAGTAATAATTTTTTGGTGTAATCATAATTTCACAAGTTTCTATAGGGGTTTTTTCAGATTGTAGGTATCAATAAGTTCTTTTAAAATATTTCGTCGATATCAAGGTTTTGTGCACATTTTTCAATAAAAAAGGAAATTAATAAAACATTTTAGATGTATACTGTTACTTGAGAATAGCAACCCAAAAAAGGTGATAAATGGGTATCTGAATTAAAAAAAAATAGTCTATTGAAATAATTCAAAAAACTTTGCCATTTCAAGCATAAAAAAAACCCTTTTCCTAAGTGTATTTTTCCCAAAAAATAAGAAACAATGTAAATACAAAGGTTGAAGGGAAAAAAATTAAATATTAATCTTTGGAAAGCCTACATATTCTGCTTTTAATTTGTGCAAAAATAAACGATTTTGTAAAAAATTAGACAGGGGACAGAAAAAATGTCAAATATCAAGTGACCCCAAAAAAAGTAATTATTTATTTTAAATGTAACCTGAACAATTTAAAAGGGTTAAATTAAATTCTTTAATAATTTTTAAGACGTTCGTACCTCAGTCATTCAGCAATTTTTTTTTTGTGTTAAATTTTTTGTTTTCTTTGAATAGCATTATAGAACAATACCTTTAAAAATCGTCCAGTGACCAGTATAATTGGTGAAATATGGAAACTTTTTTTATTTTTATTTTTCAAAAAAAATCTTAATAAAAATATCATCATGTCCTCAGACTCACAAAATACTGATCAGAGTTTAAATTAAAATTTTTGCGAATATAAGGTTCAAGTTAACAAATATGCACAAGAAAAAAACTACCTTTTTTTTTTGAACCTTTCTAAAAAAAATTAGTTAAACTTTTTTAGAATAAAAAGTTATGTCAGTAGAAGCTCCTTTTTGAAAATTTAACATTAAACTTCCTTTTCCAGCTTTCCCCCCATAGCAAAAAAATGAAAAAACCTGAAAAATAAGAATTATTAATTTAAATTTTTCATAAAATGTATTTTTATCAAAAAGTAATTTCTTCATATCTCAACAATATCAATATTAGCAATTTGCTTAAAAAGAACTTTTTTATATAAAAAAATTAAATTGTCTACAAGTCTGACATTTAAATTATTTTCATAAATTCACGTTTTAAATGAAATAACTTGAAAAAATGGAAAAATTGATAAAAATCTGATTTAGTGACCCTTAATTGTACAGGAGCAAGCATTTAATCCTTAGTAAATCCCATTTTGGAGCAATACGATAGCGATGAGATATAGATATTAAAAAAAAACACAATATTTTAAATGGAAAATGTTTCCACACTCTGGAAAAGTACTAAGGGTTAATATTAAAGGCTCAAATTTGTGGGGAATTTTTTTGGACACATCTCCAATAAAATTTTAGGTTGGGAGTAGAGAAAAAAATATTCTTAAAAAACATCCTTCTGTACACAGTAGATTGATTCTAAAAAATATTTTCAAACTTTCATAATTTTTTTTCTTATCGCCGTCCTAATCACCATAATTCTAATTACATGAGTAGATAAGCTAGGTCACTCCGGCAATAAATTTCGTCATTTTCCCATGTATTTCTTATGGGAGAAATTTCATGTCCGATTTGCATTTACTTCCAGTCTAGCACCACGTGCCAAGCGGCCACCCAGCTAAGCAATGGCCACGCCCGATGTTGCTTGACTTTAGATTATGGCGCTGAGCAAGATTATGAAATATGAACTCATCAGGAGACCTCGAGTAATATTGGAAATAAATAAAAAAGTCCTGAAGGATTCGGAGGATTCGAACCGTTGACCTAGCGATCGAAAATCTGGAACTCTACCACTGAGCTATAGGAGAATATTAAATATAAAGGTGAAATGAATGTATAGGATCCTGAGTATTACGCCATCACCACGCGCGGGTAACGTAAAGGAAAATTATCATGGTTAATTGTTAAATAATTTATGGTTCACCGGTAAATAATTTGAATAAGTCCAAAGGGTAATAATTTGTTTCTAAGCCGTGGGTATTAAGTGAACATCGTATAGCGAACTGGCAACAACGCAAATTTTCATAAATAAAGTAAAGCGACAACAGGCGGTCGTCAAGGGGAAATAGTGGTTTTATATCCTAAATGAATACTAAAAACATCATACAGCAGAAAAAGATTATCAATTTTCATATCTGCATCCTGTGTTTAAAAATTCTAGTTTATTAACAAAAAAAATATGTATTTAAAAAAACCAACGCCCATTAATTATTTAATTAATATTTAAAAAAAAAATGGCTTTAAAAATTCAGTCAAACGAACATGCTTAAATTGCAATGCATACAAGTATTGGGTAATAATATATAAATCGTGTGTATAGCGGTAAATAAAAAACGAGGTGACTCAAGCATGCACATAGCGCTCGCCTAATATCTTAAAAAATAAGGTTGCTACCCCTAGAAATTTTATATTAAATATGTTTCTTAAGCCATAATGTGCAACCAGTTTAAAAATTATACAAATAGGATTGAAAGAAAAATTTTATATCTAGGTTTTAAGTCAGAGCTTTTAGCGCGCGTTAAAATATAAGTTTGCAATCCCCCATACACATATATTTATGGTTTAAGTCTAACGTAGAATAAAATCAACTTATATATTAATCAGTGGCGGCTCGTGAGTTACAAATATAGAGGTTCTGCACAGCAGCAAACGATTAGTAATATACATTTAACAAACCAGAATTAAAAATAACATAAATATAAACTTACACAGATTTGAGAAGCAAGTGAAAAACAGTTTATACAAAGAATGTCTCCGAAGACTAAAGGCTTATTTTTTATAAATTAAGTTGTTTCTTCTGTCCTTTTTGGAAGAAAACTTGTCTGTAACCTTCTCATTGAAATTTGAAATTTCACGAATCATTTCCTTTTCAATTGATAGCATTGATAGAGCCACTAGACGATCCTGAGTCATAGAATTACGTAAAAAATTCTTGATTCGTTTTAAAAGTAGAAAATGATCTTTCAGCCTCTGCAGTCGTCATTGGAATTGTTATAAGAATTTCTAATATTCTTTTGGTTTCTTGAAATGCCCCTGATAAATTATTTTCTATTCAAAATTTTAAAAACGGTACTGCTCCCTTTTATAGATCTACAGTCTGCTCTGGAATAAATTACTGATAATTCAGTTTTTAAACGTTCTTTATCTATGTCTGGATAAGCAGAACATTAAATTTAAAATTTCCTCGGGAAAATTATCACAAAATTCCCCAAATTTATTAGAATAAAATAAAGTAGCCGCAGATAAATGATTTTTAAATGCAAATCGATCTTTCGCACAGTTCAAAATTACATCGCAGATTTCTATAGCGGCAATACGATGATCCAATTTACTGTCATTTCTACGAATTTTAGATAAGGGCTCGGCATAATGAAGAGCTTGGCTAACGACTTCAGGTACTGAGTTTCTTAGTGACATCACATCTGCTCAAAAGTCTCAATTTTTTTGTTTATTTCTACAGGGTCTGTTTGTATTTTTTGTAGCTCGTTAAAAGAACATCTACATGAGGCATGACACGATGGAAAAAGTTAGCCAGAAAATAAAATTTTTATCTAAGAGCATTCTTCTGATAGATGACGCGGCACTACAAACAGTTTGATTAGTAAAGAGTCTTCTATGTTCTCCACATTCTATTAAAGATTCTATGTTCAAAAACAATATTAACAGTGCGGATGTTAAAATTCCACCGAGTTGGCGCACCATGGGGAATTCTTCTTTAAACTAGTTTGGTCAGTACATCTACACGTTGTGGCGAATTTCTAAAAAATGCTGGTATTTCTTGCAAATTACCAAAAAAAGTCTTACTTGTGAATTTTGTAAAGCAGCTTTGGACATTATTAAATTCAATTGATGCGCATAGCAGTGCACAAAATGGGCATATGGAAATTTCTCCTTAATCCTTGCCTGGACTCCAGTATGCCTTCCACTCATTACGGCTGCGCCATCGTAGCTTTGAGCAATTAGTTTATTGGTTGATTTTGTGTCTGGTAATATTACATTCAAAACTTGTAAAATATCTTGCGTAAGGGACTCTGCATTAACACCAATAGGGTTTAGATAGGTCCAGAAACGTTCTATAGGTTCGCCATTTCGTGAATACCTAAGTATTACTACTAACTGCGTCTTTGCGGACACATCAGTTGTTTCGTCTACAATTATTGCCAAATTTGGAGATTGACGAATTTCTTCCAAAATTCTCTCCTGGCATACTTCTAAAATACAGTCCAAAATGTCATTTTGAATTTCTTTTGAAATCCCTTTAAACACTGTCGACTTTTCTAAATGTTCTTCCAAAGTTTTGTCAAGCTCTGCACTAAAGTTAATAAGGCCACGAAAAATTCCTGAATTTTCTGAGACACTCGTCTCGTCATGTCCTCGAAGTGCCAATTCAAATATTCCACAAAATTTAACGCAATCAATAATTTTAGACAAAACATACAGATTTTTTGTCACCTCTTCGTTAAATTTTTGAATATTTACCCAGTAGGCAGAATCTAGTTGTTCCCTTATATTTACGGTGCCTAATAAAGCAAATTCCATTACATTATGTAAATGGTGTCGGCACGTTTCATGTTTCTTTATTTTTTGACTCAAATGATTTAAATCTGTCACTCCAATTTGGGTCCACGATTTATCTCCGCCAAAAAGTACACAAGGAAAACAGAAAAGAGCATTTTTTTATTGCATCCACAAATCCAATCGTTTCTTGAGTACACTTTACGATTAAATTGTCTTTTGTACTGTTTACCACGACTTGAGCCTTCTTTTTCGATGGAAATATCTGGTAAAGGACGTCCACCTTGCTTTAATTTAATTTTTTCTTCGTAGGTGTACTTTATAAACCTTTTAACATTTAATAAATTATCGATAATATCCATCTCTAATATGAATATTAATCAAGGAAAAAACAAATATAACGCTTATAACAGTACGCGAAAATTTTAGATTTTTTATACAGAAAACGCGGTACCGATAACTGCTCGAAAAACTCGTCAAAACCTAATCACTATCTCTCAGCACTGCGTAAAATGCAGAACATATTCCCGTTAAAACAACGGTATTAAAATCAAAGGCGCGGGGAGTCGCGACGTCAGAGGCGAGGGCAAATTACAGCACAGAACCACATTGTGTCGCCCTGCTAAATTTATATGGTCAAGCGCGTGGAGATATGTTGTTGACTACGTCTGGCCAGCAATGTCGCGCAGTTCGTTCAATGTAACTTGTCTCGGGGTTCGTTCGAAGTTACTTGTCCGTTTAACTTTTTTTTAATTAAACACAAATAATTTAAACATCAGAAACATTTATTTATTTTAGATTTAAGGCTTATTTTCTATTTTTTTTTTGGTGGTTCTGCAGCTCTGCAGCTCTTATGTACCAGCCGCCACTGATATTAATTAAAAACACAGCCACCGAATGCGAAAAATAGCGGCTAACATATCTAAAATAATAATTAAAAACACATTCAAGTTACCGGGTAATCAGCGGTATAATATCAAATAAAATTAGGCTGACTCAAACAAGCTCATAGCGCTCGGTTAATATCTTAAAAAATAAGGTTACTACCCCTAGAAATTTTATATTAAATATGTTTCTTAACCCATAATACACAACCAGGTTAAAAATTATACAAATCGGATTGATAGAAATATTTTATATCTGGGTTTTAAGTCTAACAAATAACAGGAGCTAAAAATTAGCAACTAATACATTTAAAAGTGTGTAAATTATGAGGCAAATACACTAAAAATTATCACTAAAAATTAGCAAACCGATGCCAAGGGGTAAGTATCAATTAATTAAATGAAAAATATCACTTACCCACTATCCATTAGAATAAAATAACCACACGCTTAAAACTCTCATATTCTGACCGCCCACACACACACACACACACACATAACCGACCGGGCTAACAGGTAAAATATAGCCAAAATATTCCATTTGCCTAAAATATACATACCCCATCATAATTTTATCAGATAATAAATAAAAATTATTAGCTTGAGGGACAGATAAACAGAAAAGCGCTCAGTTTTCCAACCGACCTGTTAAAATAAAGCCGTTGCAGGGGGGTACATAATAGTATAATTAATAAATATAAAAAATAGGCTAAAATAAAGCCGTTGACAGCGTATATATTTTATCAAATAATACCTAACATTCTGTTAATTCCAGGAGATATCTCAAAACCACAAAAAGACGATAATTCTTTTAACTGTTATTTTATGCAATTTAATCATAAAAAATTTAATATGTATTTAATATATATATATATATATATATATATATATATATATATATATATATATATATATATATATATATATATATATATATATATATATATATATATATATATATAAAAGTTTAAGGAATGTAGCAAAGTAATTTTTTACGATATTTCACACACACACATTATAGAAAAATAATATGGTTAAAATAATATTTGAAACAGGTGCATAGATAGCAGGTTTCTCAAGCTAAAAAACGTAATTGTTATCAAAATTTATAAGTTTAAAATGTAAAAAGTTGATTTGTTTTTATAAATTAAGTAAGCCTTTTTAACTAGGTAAAATAAGCAACAAGGATTCGTTTAAAAAAATATATATGTCCAAAAATTTTCATAAAATAAATGCAATGGAAAATTAGAAGTTTATTCGCTTATTTCCAAATAACAGCACTGTTTTTCGAAATAACAGTATTTTAAATAACAGCCCAGTATTTTCTAATAACGGCACTGTATTTCCAAATAACGGCACCGTTTTTTAAATAACGGCACCGTTTTTTAAAAACGGCACCGTATTTTCAAATAACGGCACCGTTTTTTAAATAACGGCACCGTATTTTCAAATAACGGCACCGTTTTTAAATAACGGCACCGTATTTTCAAATAACGGCACCGTTTTTTAAATAACGGCACCGTATTTTAAATAACATCACTTTTTTAAAAGTTTTTCAAAAACCCTGCAAATAACAGCCCCCGTATTTTTTAAATAACAGCCCTGTTTTTCAAATAACAGCCCCCGTTTCCAAATAACCACTTTACTTTTCAAATAACGCAAATGTTTCGAAAATGACAGCAAACGAGGCCGGAAAAGTAGTACATTTTAATAATATTGCATAATATTCACTCAATGCTTTCGATATGAAAAATGAGGCTTTCAACTCGTGCCCTTGGGGATTTTATGTCAAGAGGACTATAATTTATTCATATCAGATAGCTTTAGATTCAAAATGAAGCGTTATAAGCTCGATGGGGACACGGCTATTTATATTGTGCATATTATGTAAATTTTACTAACCAATCCACTTTATATATTTAAAAATACAGTGCTATATATCTTAAAAAACAGTGCTATTTGGAAGGCTTTATTTGGAAAACGGGGGTATTTGAGATTTATTTAAATACAGGGTTGTTATTTGAAAATACAGTGCTGTTATTTAAAATACGTGCCGTTATTAAAATGCCGTATTTGAAATACGCGTTATTTAAAACGGTGCCGTTATTTGAAAAATACGTGCCGTTATTTAAAAAACGGTGCCGTTATTTAAAATACGGTGCCGTTTTTGAAAAACGGTGCCGTTATTTTAAAAACGGTGCCGTTATTTAAAAAACGGTGCCGTTATTTGGACATACAGTGCCGTTATTAGAAAATACTGGGCTGTTATTTAAAATACTGTTATTTCGAAAAACAGTGCTGTTATTTGGAAATAAGCGAATAAACTTCAAATTTTTCCATTGCATTATTTTATGAAAATTTTTGGACATATATATTTTTAAACGAACCCTTTGTTGCTATTTTATAGTTAAAGGCTTACTTAATTATAAAAACAAATCAATTTTTTACATTTTTAAACTTATAAATTTTGATAACAATTGTTTTTGAAAACCTGTATCTATACTGTTTCAATATTATTTTAACCATATTATTCTATAATGTTTTTTTATTAATGAAATATATATTAATTACATTTCTTAAAATTTTATATATATATATATATATATATATATATATATATATATATATATATATATATATATATATATATATATTATATTTACATATTAAATTTTTTATTATTAAATTGCATAAAATAACAGGTTAAAAAATATCGTCTTTTTGTGGTTTTTGATATCTCTGAATTAACAGAATGTTAGGTATTATTTGATAAAATATACGCTGTCAACGCTTTTTTTAGCCTATTTTTTTTATTTATTAATATACTATTATCTACCCCTGAACGCTTTGTCGGTCGTTGGAAAAACGAGGCTTTTATCCTCAAGTAATAATTTTTATTTATTATCTGATAAAATATGATGGGAAATATATTTTAGGCAAATAAAATTTTGTATATTTACCTGTATATATGTGTGTGGAAATCAGAATATGGTTTTAAGGTTATTTTATTCAATGGATATGGTAATATATTTTTCATATAATAATTGATACTTACCCGCATCGTTTTAAGTTTAGTGAATTTTAGTGTACTCATAATTTACACACTTTTAAATGTATTAGTTGCTAATTTTTACTCTTTATTTTAGACTTAAAACGATATAAAATATTTCTATCAATCCGATTTGTAATTTTAACCTGGTTTGTATTATGGGTTAAGAAACAATTTAATATAAAATTTCTAGAATGTAACACTTATTTTTTAAGATATTAACCGAGCTATGACTTGTTTAGTCAGCTAATTTTATTTGATATTATACCACTGATTTATTAATGTGTTTTTTATTATTTTAGATATGTTGTATTTTTCGCATTCGTCTTTTTTTTAATTAATATATAAGTTGATTTTATTCTACGTTAGACTTAAACCATAAAATATGTGTATGGGGGATTACAAACTTATATTTTAACCCCGCTAAAAGCTCTGACTTAAAACCTAGATATAAAATTTTTCTTTCAATCCGATTTGTATAATTTTAAACTGGTTGCACATTATGGCTTAAGAAACATATTTAATATAAAATTTCTAGGGGTAGCAACCTTATTTTTTAAGATATTAGGCGAGCGCTATGTGCATGCTTGAGTCACCTCGTTTTTTATTTACCGCTATACACACGATTTATATATTACCCAATACTTGTATGCATTGCAATTTAAGCATGTTCGTTTGGCAGAATTTTTAAAGCGATTTTTTTTTAAATATTAATCAAATAATTAATAGGCGTTGGTTTTTTTAAATACATATTTTTTTTGTTAATAAACTAGAATTTTTAAACACAGGTGAATATGAAAATTGATAATCTTTTTCTGTATGATGTTTTTTTGTATTCATTTGGATATAAAACCACTTTTTCCCCCTTAACCCCTGTTGTCGCTTTACTTTATTTAGAAAATTTGCGTTTTGCCAGTTCGCTATGATGTTCATTTAAAACCCACGGCTTAGAAACAAATTATTACCCTTTTGGGCTTATTCAAATTATTTACCGGGGAACCCCAAATTTTTAACAATTAACCATGATAATTTTCCTTTACTTACCCGCTGGGTGGGGTAATATGGATCCCATACATTCATTTCACCTTTATATTTAATATTCTCCTTTTCAGTGGTAAGTTCCAGATTTTCGATCCTAGGTTTCGATCCTCCGAATCCTTCGGACTTTTTTATTTTTTCCCAAAAATCGAGGTCTCCATGGGGGCATATTTCATAATCTTTGGGCAGCGCCCTAATTTAAAATCAACCATCGGCGTGGCCCCATTCCTTTTGGGTTGGGACGTGGGTGCCGGAAGTTCAATTTGGACCTGAAATTTCTCCCCTAAAAATACATGGGAAAATGACGAAAATTTTTCCAGTATGCTTATCTACTTGGGTTTGGTTTTATGTTTAAATATTGTAATAGAAAATCAAAAACATATTCATTTCTGGAGAGTACAGACATGTTTAATAAAAAAAATATGTGGAACATTTATCTAAAAGCACTTTTGAATTATTGTCCAATTGAAACAAAAAGAAGCATAATTTAATGTTTGTTCTTAAGGTGATTTAAATAAATTGAAATGCTTTATAACTAACAAAATGTTATTGTTTTTCCAAAAATAAACGTTAATAAATATTTTTTTACAAATTTTTTCTTTTTGTTTGATTGAATCACTATATTTATTTTGAATTTTT
>JAHBCN010000553.1:0-171552 GCA_019359885.1 Listronotus oregonensis | reverse complement strand
TAAGAACTTTAACAGATGCGTTCCTCTTTTACGCACATGGGGACCAAACATTGTAGTGTAAGTCAGATTATGCAACCGTTAAAAAACCTGTTACATCAGGAATAGTACAATCTCAGTTCTCCAAGACTGGTTGCCTATTAATAAAATGACTTACGCTCGTTTTGATGTAAAGTATATTTTGGTTACTCTTGGCATTTTACCTATAATTTTATTAAAGAAGAATTAATACAGATAAATTATCATTTACATAGAAACGAATTTTGTGGCTTTTTTATAACAAAGGGTGGAACTTACATATGCATTAAGTATAAACTTATTACTTCGTACAAAAAAGAGGCAGGAAGTCAGGTACTGTGACTATTGTTGAAATACCACTGGCTTATACTTATAGACATTTTAAAATATATGATTCTCTCTCTCTCTCTCTCTGGTGCTAGGTCCGAGGAAGCCCTGCCGCGAGAAAAGGGGTGGGGCCCCGATTTCTTTATCTCCCCCCTCTCACTCTATCTCTCTCTCTGCTCGCACACGCTTGTTCGCACTGCCGAGAGGCTTCCTATAGTAGGTATATGCTCGATGACTAGGTCAGTTAAAAATAAAGTTATTAGGTTAGCAAAAAAAACGACCTTTGCCGGATTAAACATTACTTCTCCTGTGATTAACAAAGTTAGGGAAGGCGGGTCAGAGATGAGTAGGGAGATTGCCGATGCCGTGTTAAAAAAACGCGCCGGAAAAAGAGCGCCCCGGTATGGCCAACTCCTGAACTAGACGCACTTTCTCCCTCTTGGCCTGCTAAAGTGCGTCTACTTTAACGAAACCACCGTACCGAAATTTGTTTTATCAATATTTTCAATAAAATTACATTTTTATGCAATCGAAAAAAATGTATTATAAATTGTTAGTAAATAATTTTTATTAACATGAAAGGGATTTTTTTATTCGTTTTTTTATCCTAGATTTGCCTGTTTTTTATAAATAATTTTAAAATTATTTAATATAATATAAAAAAATATTTATTTAAATGAATTAAACCGAATACGCAATGATTAAACGTTTCGTTGGCGTTTAAGTTCGATCTCATATGGATGAACATTTTGTAAATTTTATTTATCCGCACGTAAAGCAACCAGTGGTCGAGCGGGTTAGCGCGGAAACTTTTATTAACCAGGTTTTTTTAATAATCTTTTTTTTTGGGCAATTCACTATAACAAACAAACAAAAACTCATCTAAACTTAATATTTCAAGTTACCAAGTAATAACTAACTCACTCATTATGCTTGAAAAGGTCGCTACCGGTGGGCATATTTACTGCCAAAAACAACTATAAAGGGCCCAGAATATGGGGCAACCCCTCTCGGAATCTAATAAAAAATAAAAATTTTTGAAAAGTTCCCATAAATTTTTTATGAGCCCCCCCTTTACGAAGATAAAAAGACGCCCCTGAAAATGTTTTTGTTTAAATAACTTTTTAAATACTAGGTGTAATTTAATTTTTTTTTAATATGATGGTTACTAGAAAAATTTTTAAATGAACCCATTAAATATATTTGGCTTATTGAGGTTAGGGACGGATTAATTTGATACAATAAAAAGCAATTTTTTTAACCCCCTTTGTATGAAAAAAGGCTCAACAATAATTTTTGGAAAACTTTAACCTTAAACTAAAAAATAGGTATCCTTGATTCACATCGATAAAATCAACTGTTCACGAAAAATAAAATATCATGGTTGGTAATTTTTTAAAATTATGCGGGTGTTTTCTAATTGCATTAATATTATGGGAATCAATTTTTGGGTCCATTTTAAAAAAAAACTTATATAAACGTATGTCCTAAACGTCTTAATTTCTGAGAACAGGGTGGTAAAATTTTCAAAAATAAATCATTTAAAAAATTTGTAATACCATTTACATATTTTAATGATATTTGGCATACATGTACCATGTATCAATAGGCATTTTTTAAAATTACATTTTTTTATTTGCCAAAATAGGCAGGTCAAATTCTGTACGAACGCCACTGGTGAAAATAAAAAAAAAAGTGGTACATAAAAAACTTCTTGATAATAGTACTTATATGCCAAATTTTTTAAAATATCTAAAGTGGTATTACAGGTTTTAATAATAAATTATTTATTTTTGAAAATTTTACCCCCTTAAACTCAAAAGTTAAGATTTAGGGCTCTTAATGAAGTTTTCTTCTTAAAATGCCCAAAATTGATTTTTCTAATATAAACGTACAATTAGAAAACACCCTGTAAAAAAAAAAAATACCAACCATGCTATTTTATTTCTCGTAAAACAGTTGATTTTATGATGTCAATAAAAGTACCTTTTTTTTAGTTTAAGCTTAAAGCTATCTAAAAATAAAATTGTTGAAGCCTTTATCATACGGGGTGGTGATTAAAAAATTGCTATTATTGTGTCAAACTAGTCCATCCTAGCAAACTAAATAAAAATATTTTAATGGGTTCATTTTAAAAACTTATCTAGTAAAATATTAAAAAAAAAATTAAATTACGCCTTGTATTTTTAAAAAATTATTTAAAAAAAAAACGGGGCCTTTATTGACCTTTCCGTAGGGGAGGTAAAAAAGTTTATGGGAACTTGTCATAATCCAAGGTTTTCTATTAGACCCAAGTTTACATATTCTGGGAATTTTTATATTTACCAAGGAGCCAATAACTGCTCCCGGCTGCTTTTTGGTTCGAATCCCACTAACAGCAAATATTTTTTTCACTTGTTTTTTATTTAAACAAAAAAAGCAATAAAATTAATTTTAAAATTATTATTTACATGCAAACATTCATAGTTTAAGAATAAAACGCGAATTTGAGACCAGTAATTATACTATTTTTTTTTTGTAATCAAAAAATTAATAACAGTTACATAAATTTGGAAAAGTAAGTAACTTAACTTAAATATCTGTCATGAATTTGACTGTCGATAACAGGGGTGGATTTACGCAAAGGCTGAGTAGGCTGAAGCCTAGGGCGGCAAATTTAGGAATAATTTAAAAAAAAAAAAAAAAAAACTAATCGTAAATTTTTTAAAAAAAAAGGTATAAGTTCTGATGAATTAAAAGAACTGTTTTTTTTTCTACAGGAAAGCTATCCAAACGATCTTAAAAAATAACCAAGGGTAAAGCATGACAATTCGTTGAGTATGTATTATATTAAAAAAAGACCAATGCTCCATTTTGAATTATTATATAAGTGGTTTACCAAAATGGACTCAAAAAGTATATATTTAAATATTGACATTATATTTATACTGTGTATTTGTTAACCGGCCTCAAACTGCCCTGCTGAACGAAGTTTTTTTTCTGTTTGAAACGCATTAAAACCTATTTAAGATCAATTAAGAACAAGAACGATTAGAAGCTTTAGCAATATTATATATTAAACCAGACGTAAAAAAATAGCATTAATTGTAATGATATAATTAATGATTTTAGAAAAAAAAGGTTCGAAGATAAATGTTAGTATAGGGTTTTACCTATAATTTAATATACATGGACAAGACTTATTTGTTTTAACTTTTTTAATGTTTTTTTTTTGTTATATTATAAAATTTGTTTGTTTTAAAAAATTGTTATTTAATTTTTTGTATGTTTTACTTTTGGATTTTTTTTTTATTAATTTTTTTAAGAATTACTAGTGTAGTTTACTTTTTTTTAAAGCTAAATTTTCGTTCTAATATTCAAAAAAATATTGACATAATAGGGCGGCAAAAATAAATTAGCCTATGGACAACAAAAGTTAAATCCGGCCCTGGTCGATAAATATAAATGTTTATAATATTATTTAATAAATAAATCAATGGGAAGGGACTCTTTACTATTAACAAATTTTCAACAAATAATATACGATTTAAAATAGACATTTTCAGTAAAGAAAATTTTAATTTATTTTTCATTATTTTATTTTTTGACGCTACAGAACCTTTATTGTGGTTTCTCCTTGCGTTATTATGATCCGGGCTTTTGCATAAATTTTTACTTTTAAATAAATTTTAAAGCAAATAACCTATGATCGTAATATATGTGACTCTTGTTAAACCAATTTGGAAATTCATCATTGGTTTTTGATTCTATAATTTCTGTTAAATTTAATAAAATTTTCTGCAATGCCTAATATCTGCACAATGATTATTGAAAGTTTTCTAATTGAAAATTAAAAAATTTAAAAAAAAAATCTGTCGGTCGAGTCAGATATGCTACTTTCGTAAGTAAACTCTGAATGCAAATACTTTCTACATTGCAAAACAATTCATTAGAATCTTCGGATTCATCAAAAGCTTTAATAAACATAGTTTTGCATTTAAAAATCCAGTTTTTTAACGTTTTTCTCGCAATTTAACCCGCAAAAAAAGTAATGGCTTTAGCCTCAAAGAAATTTTTACTTGCTAAATCGGTATTTTATCATAATAAACCGGAGTGAACATATTAATAATTTCGGCAGCTTCTAGTAGCTCATCGAGCTCTTTTTATCTCTTCCTGGTTACATTCGGGCGGCGTATTTAAATCAATTCCGGTAAAAATTGTTGAGTATTTTCTGTCAAAGCGAGTAGGAAGTTCGTTTCTTCCAGAATAACATTACCTCTTCTACTGCAATCAATAAAATTAGTTAACAAAATATGCCTAAAGCTTAAACGATACATTCTAAAAAGGGTTAGGGGTTAAACCCAATTTCCCCCCTAGGAGTTTCAGTGAACATGCTCAACAGAATCTTGATTCACGAGACCAGTTTGCTAATTCAAAATCAGGAAATGAACTCTTAAGGTTATCATATATTGAACTATAGCTCTAACTGTCAAAGGAATGCCTAACAAACAAGAAATACATTCGCCTTGTGCACTTTGTCCACCGTTTTATGCATATATCATCATCTTAAAAAATAAAGGTTATTTCCCAAGAATCCATATTTTTCATCACATTAGCAACACTGTCTAATGCAATCCTCCACGAGGTAAAACCTGCTAACCCTATATCTTTAAAAAAAAAGGATCACATTGTTACCATTTACCAAAAAACTTTTTCTGAAGCTACTTGAGTCAGAAACACATAAAAATAAATATAATTACAAAATTAAATTTATTTAACTCTATTCTCACCTTTTTTTGTTTAACGTATTGGTCGCGGCCCGAATCTCACCCCAAAATCTTTTATCAACGACAAAAACACATAAAAATAAATATAATTACAAAATTAAATTTATTTAACTCTATTCTCACCTTTTTTATTTAACGTATTGGTCGCGGCCCGAATCTCACCCCAAAATCGTGATCAACGACAAAAACACATAAAAATAAATAAAATTACCAAATTAAATTTATTTAACTCCATTCTCACATCTTCCATTTAACGTTTTGGTCGCGGCCCGAATCTCACCCCAAAATCGTGATCAACGACAAAAACACATAAAAATAAATATAATTACAAAATTAAATTTATTTAACTCTATTTCACCTTTTTTATTTAACGCATTGGTCGCGGCCCGAATCTCACCCAAAAAACGTGATCAACGACAAAAAACATAAAAATAAATATAATTAAAAAATTTTTATTTAATCCTTTTTCTCACCTTTTTTTTTTAACGTATTGGTCGCGGCCCGAATCTCACCCAAAATCGGATCAACGACAAAAAGACATAAAAATAAATATAATTACAAAAATTAAATTTATTTAACTCTTTCTCACCTTTTTTATTTAAGGCATTGGTCGCGGCCCGAATCTCCCCCAAAAAACGTGATCAACGACAAAAAACATAAAAATAAATATAATTAAAAATTAAATTTATTTAACTCTATTCTCACCTTTTTTATTTGGGGATTGGTCGCGGCCCGAATCTCACCCCAAAATCGGGGATCAACGACAAAAACACATAAAAATAAATATAATTACAAAATTAAATTTATTTAACTCTATTCTCACCTTTTTTATTTAACGTATTGGTCGGGCCCGAATCTCACCCCAAAATCGCGATCAACGACAAAAACACATAAAAATAAATATAATTACAAAATTAAATTTATTTAACTCTATTCTCACCTTTTTTATTTAACGTATTGGTGGGCCCGAATCTCACCCCAAAATCGGGAAACAACGTCAAAAACTTTTTAAAAAAAAATATAATTACAAAATTAAATTTATTTAACTCTTTCCCCACCTTTTTTTTTTTTAACGTATTGGTCGCGGCCCGAATCTCACCCAAAATCGTGATCAGCAAAAAAACACATAAAAATAAATAAAATTACAAAATTAAATTTATTTAACCTTATTCTCAATTTTTATTTAATTTTTTGGTCGCGGCCCGAATCTCACCCCAAAATCGTGCAACACAAAAACACATAAAGATAAATATAACTACAAAAATTAAATTTAATTAACTTTTTTTCACCTTTTCTATTTAACGTTTTTGGTCGCAGCCCGAATCTCACCCCAAAATCGGGATCAGTAACTGGATGAGTGACCACCAGTGAACAACGTATGTGGTTGGGTGTGATTCGGAATTTACGTTAAACCCTAATGGGAAGTAGTAGTTATTTATGTAACGTCCGTGGTGCCACTGGCCCGTCGTTCTTAAGGTACCATGAAATGCAGTAACTACATGTTTCGGTACTTGGATGACATTGACTAAACTGGGAAAATATGTGTTAAACATTAAAAAAATCGGCATTTACGATACTAAATACTTAAGCTTTATACAAGCCTTCGTGGGCTAACATTCTAAAAAAGTATCTATAAAATAAAATATAGATTTTCATTCTATACGAGTATTTTATTTTTATAATTATTACAGGTGTAGGCAAAACGTCCACAGTAACTAGGTATGCAGAAAATTCGTTTAGTCAACATATATCTCCAACGGTTGGTGCTTCATTTTTCTCTTGTAATCTACTTGTAGATGATGTTATGGTTAAACTACAGGTACGTAGAGTTTTAGGCGTTATGTAGTGCTATGAAGAAAAGATTACACTTCATAGTTATACATAATAAGGCAAATATTTTAAAATAAAATGTTTTAATACATTCTAAAAAAATATATACTAGGTGACATAGAAAATGCAATACCCAGAATTATTTATTGAATTTTGATAAAAACTTGTAAACATATTTGCTGTCATGGAACTATATGCTGATAAAATTTTGAAGGCAAGCCGTACTTTTTTTGTAAAAGCTTTTCTTGTAATATCAGGATTTAAACAATATGAACATGTTTACTTAATATTTAGTGATTTTTCTGTGTTGTATTTGTTTGGTTCCATTTGTTTCATTGTGGTTTCATTGCATTATCATGTCTAGAGTTCGCAGACGCGCTAATTTCACTCAACTTTTCGAGTTTAGGAGGGGTCGAATAATCGGGTTAGGTGAAGCCGGATTTTCTTTTAGAGAAATCGGGTGAATCGAAACGAAGCTACTGTAATGAGATGTTGTCGAGCGTGGTTCCAAGAAGGCCAAAATCGATGACAAGACAGACTACAGAGCGACATGTCGTTATTTGAGGCAACTAGCACTTAGAGATCAATTTTCTACAACAAGAGCAGTTGCGAAACAGTGGTTTGATGCTGTCGGAAGGGCAAAAACAATGAGGACAGTTTATCACTAAATAAGGTCTTTTGAACTGTTTTCATACGGTCCCCACCTTGTACTACCTCTGACCCCACAGCGTCGTCGGCAACGATTGGTATATAGGTAGAGGGAGAGACTTAAATGGAATATGGAATGGAACTCAATCGTGTTCAGCGGTGAGCCAGGATGCTGCTTGGGCACACATAAGGGCCGTGCAAGAGTAAGGAGGAGACATGCTAAAAGACGGAACGTCCAATTTTCCATCGTGTTTTGGTATGGGGTGCCGTTGCTTCCGGCAGCAGGTCACGATTAGTGTTCATTCGAGGTAGCATGACTGCCCACGAAGTTTTACAACCACATCTGCTTCCCTTTTTGCAAGATCCACTTTTTCAGCAGGACAATGCACGACCTTATGCCGCACGTGTTAGTTTAGATTTTTTAAAAGCATCCGGTGGCCTCCTCGATTTCCAGACCTTTCCCCCATCGAACATGTATGGGATATGATGGGTAGAAGATTGCAAAATTGAAGGCTCTACGAAACCAAATTTAGATGGTCTGGGACACAATACACCAAGAAGACATGAATTACCTAATCCAATCAATTCCGCGAAGACTTAACGAACGTGTAGCGAACAGAGGAGCTTCGACACATTATTAATATTAAGGTGGGATATCTCAGCTATCTCAGAAATTTTGAGTTCAAATTTTAATCTCTTTCTGTTTATCAGTTGACCAAAAAATTATTGTCGCATTTAAAAATTTTTTGAAACAAAAAGATTTTTTCATTAAACTGCAGTTTGGTTTTCTTGGTGATTTGTCAACTCACGATGCAATTGTGGCACTTAACAATAAAATTTTAGAGAACCTCGACAAAAACAATAATACCGCCTGTCTGTTTTTTGATTTCAGACGTGCCTTTGATGTGATTAATATACATTTCCTACTTAATAAATTAAGTAAGTGTGGTGTTCGTGGGAACGCTCTTAAGTGGTTGAAAGAGTTTCTTAGCAATCGTATGCAACAGGTGATTTTAAAAGATCTTCGGGATACTTTTTGTTCTTCCAAAAGAATGTGTCCAGTGGAGTACCTCAGGGCAGTCTACTTGGGCCATTGTTGTTTTTAATCTTCATTAACGATATTGCGTCGAGTGGTTTTGATGGTCATTATATTTCGCTTTTTGCGGATGATACAGCAGTCGTATGTGCCGCAAAGTCATTTGAAACTCTATCTAAAAATGCATGGGGTTGTGCTATTTCTTCTGTTCAGAACTACTGTGATACCAATGGCTTAGTTTTAAATAAGAGTAAAACTGAACTGATTTGTTTTAGTTTGCGAGATTTGAATAAAATTCTTTTGGTCAGATTAAATAGTCAAACTATTGAACAGACAAACGTTGCAAAATTCCTAGGGGTGTTTATCGATTCCAGGCTATCCTGGAACCATTAGATTGACTATATCTTGAAGAAGCTTTCATTATCTTGTTTTGTCCTATGGCAATTACGTACTAAAATAGATATCAGTCTTTTAAAAATGTATTACTTCACATATGTTCAATCATGCCTGAATTACGGAATCTTAGTCTGGGGAAACTGTTCTAGAGCAAAGAAAATTTTTATACAACAAAAAAAGATTATTAAGACAATGACGTTTAAAAGACGAGCTTTTTCTTGTCGAGACCTATTTCCACGACTTGAAATTCTAACTTTTCCTTCTCTTTTTATATTTAATTGTTTAGTTTATGCACAATCGAAATTAAAATCATATACCCAACCTCGTGAGTTAAGTGAGCAGTACCATTTAAGAAGAACCTGTAATCTGGCTATTCCTCGTCACAGATTGACAGCAGTAGGTAAAAGTCCTTTAATATTACCCATTAAACCCTTTAATAAGCTGCCTATTCATATCAAAGAAATTAATAACTGTAAAAAGTTTAAATCTGTAGTTAAAAAAATATTATTAGACAAATCCTTCTACTCCATAGATGAGTTCCTAAACTACAGTTTTTAAGTTTTGTTTAATCATTTTAATATATTTGACCTGGTAATATGATAAGATTGTAATTTTTTGTACCTTACTTTTATTCTTGACCAACACACACACTGTTTATTTATAGGCTCTAAATTATTTAATTGTCAGCCGTAAGTTTATGTTTGTTATATTTTTGTTTATCTGAATGTGTCTTTGATTTTTTTTTGTATATTTTTACATTTTTTAAAACATCAATGTATATTTTTAAATAGTATTGTATTAAATTTGACAATATCCAATACTTTAATTTTAAAGTCAGAAATAAATGGTATTATTATATTTATTTATTTATTTATTTAAATTGTTGTAATGATAGGTTAAAGATAAAATGTGAAAGTTTACTTAGAGAACCCATACAAGCTTTTTGCAGTATGGTAGTTACTCCATCAGAACCACAAAAACGCTTGGCTTACCTAAGGTATATTTAGCTTTGATGTTAAATAAAGTGTTGCAAAGTAATCGAGGATAGATTACCCAAAACAATGTGTAGTCGTCGCTATATGCTATTAAATGTCATTATGATTAAGGAAGAAATTTGTAAGAGTATTTTTATGATTGACTTTTGTTTTTGGGTACGTAATTATAAAAAATTACTTTATCATCACATTGAAAAAACTAAATTATCTCAACATCTATGCATTTTTGGCAAAAATATATAGAAACTTTTTTTTATAAAGGATGAACTTTTTTATCAAAATGGTGCTTTTTAAGTTGAAAAAAAGATACTGCAAAAACATTTCTTAAAAACCACAATTTTATTTTTTTTAGATGTTTGTCCCCAACAAGCTAATGCCAAAACCCTTTAAAGGTAGCTAAAATTATTTTCACTGAGAAATGATTTTAAATTTTACAACTTCTCTTCAGTTTAAGAATGTACCATGGAAACTTTTAGTTTTTTTGTGAAGTCTATAAATTGTTTTATCGTAAATAATCGTTGTTGTCTGGTTTTTCGTAGATTTTCAACTTCATTCAAGCTGATTTGAAGAAACTCTTTACCATTGCTGAAACTTTTTTAATAAAAATACCTTTTTTATAAAAAAAATAAATGATCTAATACAAAAGAAAAATTAGCAAAAATTGATGAAAAGTTGTAAAGTTTAAAAAATCATTTATCTGTCAAATTTTAATAAACACACTTTTAGTTTCACCCATTTTAAAGGAGTTTTGACGTCAGCTTTACTTTTTGTGAAGCAGTGACTATACCTATTTTGCCTCAGAAAAAAGTGAACAAAAATTAAAAAAATGCGATTTTTGGCTTTGTTTTTATTTTGTTTTTTGCATTTATTTTGCAATATTTTTTTCAATATTAAAAGGTAGCCTTTCGACGGATTATTCAATTTTTCTAAAAAAAACGTTTTACAAATTTTTGCTAAAAACGTTGAGATTTCAAGAAAATTTAGATCAGTTACAAAATTGTTTTTACGAATTTGGTCCTTATCACCTCTTTTGTTTCCTTTTAGCCTACTAGGTCTTCTGATCAGTACTACTATTTACAAGATTTTAATAGGTGTACTCTTTAAATAAAGTTTAATGAACTTATTTAAGAAACACTTTAATTTTTTTTTTATTAGCACCCAATATTTATATAATGACAATTTAACAAAAAGTAATTTTGTTCATTTTACTTAAAGGTTTGGGATACAGCTGGTCAGGAAAGATTTAAAGCAATGGCTCCCATGTTTTATAGAAATGCAAATGCTGCCCTTTTGGTTTTTGACATTACATCATACGACTCATTTGAAAGTATGAAAGGATGGGTTCAAGAACTTCGGAGAAACGTCGAAGAAGCAATGTTACTTTGTGTAATAGGAAATAAAATTGATCTTCAAGGTGACAGAAAAGTAAGTGTTGTTATATATCGTCACTTCGGAAGAAAAGTGATATAATTCAATAAACTTAGTTTTGAGATAATGGCCAACAAAATAGGTTGATGTTTTTAATGTGTTACTACATAAGCAGTAATTAAGTATTTAAGTACTTTTACCAAATAAGGGATCTTTAACAACATAACAAAAATTTGTAAAATTCTCACTGGTCAAGTTCCAGCATTGACAGCATATTATGATTTTTAAAATGTTTTGATTTTAAGCTAAAAAAGTAAATTTTTTTGTGTTATTTTGGCTTGTGCCACTTTTTCCGACAAGAAAATAACACAAATGGGGTCACTTTTAGAGCTATGTCGGTTTCCTCCTTACATGTTAATTGAAACTGAAAAGAGCCTATTCTTATAAATGTCCTTTTATAAATTCCGTGAAAAGGACATAGCGCACATCTTAGGCTGGTCGTCCACTGGAAGCGAAAACAAGCGGCTACGAGCTCACGCGACACGAGCGTCAACAAGCGGCTTTGTGCGGTAGATCCCAACTATTGCTTTTCAATAGTACCCTCGTCCATTGCAAGCAACTTTGAGAGGGCGGCTACGAGCGTAAACTTACTTGCGCGGCAGATCCCCTCAGGATGGGATTTTCGCTCGTAGCCGCGCGAATATTTTAAATTTAGTCTACGAAAATCAGTCAGCTAGGTAACTTGGGTTATTTTTTGATTAGTTTTGACATTTTGTTGTAAGTGTAAAAATGGAAGAGACCGACAAACTGATTATCGCGGTCCCTTCGTATTCCCCTTTTGTCTTTTTTGGACTCTTTGACGCCTTATTAAACTGCAATAGGGAATTTCTAAGAAATATGCATCTTCTGCATCCATTTTAAATTGCAATAACAAACACAAAACGAAAGAAACACAATAAAAGCACACATGTATACTCTGCTTCGCTACTTTGTCGCTACTGAACAATGTGAACAACCGTCGTCAGTGGACGACCCCTGTAGCACGAAATCGCTTGTCTTAGAGCCGCTTGTTGAGGCTCGTGTCGCGTGAGCTCGTAACCGCTTGTTTTCGCTTTCAGTGGACGACTATACTTCAAGTCCAAAATTTCTGTCAATGACGCATCGCTCGCTTTTAGAGTGCCCCGGGTTGTGTGGGGTCAGGGGAATCAATTCCAGTGGCGTATGCATTTTAGAAAATAAATGATAACATTTCGTCAAAACATGAAACTATTTTTTACAAGCAAAAGTTATTTTCTTACATTTTCATCAAGCCTTTAAATTAGTAACAAGCCTATATTATTTTGGTATTATTCGGATTAATGAAAATGTATTTTTTTTGCTTAATTTTGCACACCTCCCATTTTGAGGTCATAGATCACAAATTTGAGTTTTTTTAGCGATTTTTCAACGTTTTTCAAAAAAAATACATTTTTTACTTTAATTCTACCTTTTCTGATTTTATTTTGCTACATGAAAAAAATAATAAAATTTTAGTCTTAACATAAATTAAAAAAGATGTAAAAGCAGAACGATAGACAATCCAAGTTACACCGACTTGCCAATTCACCACCGATCTTGCAATTTCAATATTAAATACGATATTCACACGCATTGCTTCATCAAAAATATCCACTATATAAGGAACACGAAAGCTCTAAGATCATCAGCTTGTAGAATCCAATAACTATTTCGTGTTCCATATTTAGGATTTCCATATCGAGAATATTTTTGATCAAACATTGCGGGTCGAGCGAAGCAAGGTTCGCATACCTTATAAAAATGTCATAAAGAAAACTATTACAACCTGGTAACAGGTCAACATTTTTAGAATTTCGAGTTGAATTCGGACGTAAACGTTTTACCTACTTTTTATTGAAAATTAAGGTTTTTTCCTTACTTTTTAAGTGTTTTTTTTTTAAATATTAACGTATGAGTTTTTTAAATATGTTTTCGTGCAAATGACAGAATTTAAAGGAATATGTCGTAAAATGGACTTAAACAATTCAATTATTATTATTTTTTAAATACTATAAGAGGCAGCCAAAAAAACAGCTTCTGATTCATGTTTAACAATCGAAAAGTAAAAAGTGTGCAAAAAAATAGCGAAAAAATCGCATTTTCCAGTATCCGAATAATTACTAATATTGATTTTTTTGCCTTTTAAAACTCTGAATACCGTACGCGAAAAAAATTTTGTTAAAGTTGCACATATCTCTGCAGCATCCAAAGTGGTTAGTTCTGGATTTCGTTCCCGAATCTCATGGTAAACATTTTTAACCATTATTCGTCCTTTTAACGTTAACTGAGTTTTTTTTCTTGTAGGCGGATAACTAGTTAAAGGTTGGTTAATATTCATAGTTTACAGAATTAAAAGCACTTAACAACACTAAATCTTTATATACAATTATATACACTAAATAAGATAAACTATAATAAAATTGGCACAAAACAATATCTATATACTAGAATTATTAGAAATTTATAATATTTAGAAAATACCCTGTATAGCAATTAAAATTTAAACTTACAAAATCTGTCCATAATCAATAATAACTAAATAAAATCATCGAACAGCACGAAAACCCTGTCGATACGCTTATTTTCATGTCTGTTCAAGTTGTAAACTAAGGAATGTGTGTTGCCACTTTTATTGCCTTCTCGATAACAATGATTTCAATACATATTGGCGTGCTATTTTAAGTGCGATCGCTGGCTGGTAACTTATTTTCGCGAATTATGACAACTTGGCGATGAAACTTTTGGCCGGTTCACTGTTATTTGAGCGGAAAAGTATATCATAGGCTTAAAAATCATTTATTAGTGTTAGATTTTTATTCAGCCGCTTCGTCGGTTGGGTGGCCGGTATTAAATGAGTCACTGACAGAAATTTTGGACTTTAGGTATAGGCTTATGGAACTTGACCAGTAAGAATTTATTATGTTGTGAAACAGGTTAATACTGTCATATATGAACAGGTAGCCAGAACCTACTGTTGGAAGTTTTGTAATTTAAGGACATTGATTGAAGTTGTCAATTTTGTAAAAGATCTAATAAAAAATAAAACATTAAAATATTGGATTTTCCACATATTATTACATATTGGATTTTCCACATATTATTACACTAACATTTTTTGTATTGGCACAGACATGATAGCTATACAGGGTAAGTCAATAATTAAAGTTAAAAATACGCTTAAACTGTACTTTCAGTACTATAAGAACGACATTTAATGGTAAAATTTTACTTTACGGACACCACGCCGATTTTCATAAATTTTTGCATACGGGGGTTTTTTGGGGCGCTGATCACGAATCTAAAATTAGTTTTTTCCGGCAACCTCTGATTTTTGAGTTATGGGGCCTCCAAGTGGACTAACCTCAAAATGAACATTTTTCCAAAATTCCTCCTTCTTGAAACTGATTACCACCAAAATGGAACATACACTGATTGGGCACTTATATATTAAACGAATACACTAAAATTTACAAAAGTTTATTGCTTATTTTTAGTTAAAAACACCTAAAATAAATCCAGTTTTTTATATCTTGACAACTTAATTATAATCACTAATGATAAATGTACTAATTTTATATTGCAACTTTTCAACTCTTATAAATCAACCCTTATTATAGCTTAATTAAAAAAAAGATTTATTCCCAAAAAATTAATAGCTTGACAGATTTAATAATTAAAAATATTACTGCCTGAAATATTACCAATTTCATTCTTTTGCAAATTTTCAATCCTTATAAACCACCCCTTACAACATTGCAATTCTTATTTAAACCAGTATAATAGATATAAATAGGGAAAAAAGTAGAATTACATACAAAAATTATACCGGTAAAAGTATAGAGTATACCGGTTTTATAGAATATTATGCTCCGAAGTGGGCTATTCGAATTTTTCGAAAAAAAAGTTGATTGGTTTTTTAATCATAGCTTCTCTAGTTTTAATGGTAGAAATTTTTTTCAAAAATAATTTTGTAGGCTATTTACAAGGCTATGTAAATTAAATCCTTTTTAATCCCTTAGTTAAAATGGGATGAGTTTAAAGGGCTAGAATAAGGTGGTGCTCGCTGGTAAATAGAGGCTTTAAACGTAATAAACAGTCTTTGTTATTAAAAAAGCTATAATTCAGTAATCTAGCATTTTTTCGTATCTTCAGTATTGTTACAGTTATTTTGAAGAAAATGGCTATTTTTACCAAATTGCGGAAAATCGTTTTTCACTTTAAGCTCCAGTTTTTCTAAAATTAAGCATTTTAATTTGGTTACACTTCTAGGATGTATTAATAATACATATATAAAAAGAATTGCAGAAGGGTACAGATCTATTTTAATTAAGAGGGAAATAAGGAGGTTGTTTTTAATGATCTTTTTGTAGAAAAAAGTAGGGACCGACCTTATTTTTATCATAACTTGCTCAATTTTCATGCTAAAAACTCTTTTTTTGTTTTTGAAAAAAAGGTCTTATTATATACCTTAAAAAAGACCTTATATGTTTCCTTGAAAAATGCAAACTTTTCCCGCTATTTGACTTTCAATCTTTCAAATTTAGCATTTGACGAACAAAAGCTAACCATTAATAAGCCGTAGCTCGGTCTGTATTGGTTGTAAAGAAATTATAAAATAACATTTTTTTCTAGTTTTTTTTATAAGCTACAATTTTGCTTACCACAGTTTTTTTTAATAAAATACATATGTGTAGAGTTATTCGTGAAAAACCCATTAAAAACGTAGATTTTTTCGTCGAAAAACTTTTACTTTCAATCGCGAATAACTCGAAAAATATTAGTTTTACGAAAAAAATGTATATCCTATTTTTTACTTAAAATTATTTTCTTTATTGATTTTTGTAGTTAAAATGTAATAAAAAATTTCCACCCCCAAGATGGGGTGGCAACCACCCCCAGGATAAAAGCACACCTCGGCATGATATAAACTTTGATCCCTGGGCTATTCCCTACATTCTGTGAAAATTTCATGTAAATCCATGCAGGACAAAAAAATTCCTAGCCAAAATGCCTCATTTCCTGTATAGGCCAGCAAAATAGTATTAAAACGCAGCAAACGAAAACATGAATTCGGAAATAAATAGTGCTAAGCGGATTATTGTTTTAAGTGGTAGAGGTGACCATTAGAAGTAACATACCAAAAGTCCCCAGCCCTGGACCTTGTGCGTTAGGCGTGGGGGAGGGGGGAAGGGGCGGTTTTTAGGTTTTTCGTTATTATCTCGAAAACTAAGCGTCTTAGCGAAAAAGTCATTCCATACAAAATGAAAGTAAATTGAATTGTCTATAAAAAAGGTTTTATTCAATTTTGCGCTAAGAGCAGTAGTTAAGGGTGTATGTGAGTTTGAAAATGCGAATAACTAAAAAAAAACTGTGTATTGTGGAAGGTTGATACAAAAAAGTCAAACATTTTATATACGAAATGTTTACAAAACAATATCAAGTAATAATTATAGTTCGAGTTTATCGTCAAGATTATCATCATCGTCGTCGCCATTGATGCCGACGATTGGAGGGCCGTTGGTGCACGAAGCGCGGCAAGTGCTGCACACAATCGAGCAGGGTATGCTTGCTTTGCGGCCCCGCAACGGCCCCCGCAACCTGTTTTGCACCCGCAAAATATGTTATTTAGGACGGATTCTGGCGCAACTGGGTCCGTGCTGGTGACAGGAGTGAGGAAGCCATCCGACCCCCTAAGACACCCCCAAGCAGTTGAATCCTTCTGCTGATCTCCATATAGCCATTGTTGAATTTGCAAACAATAATTTGTCCTTTGTAAACACAGTTATACAAATTATAAGTCAATGTAAACAAAGCATACATTGATACAAACCTGAACTCTAAGTGAGTGTTGGCGAGCTGCGCCTCTGGTAGGTGGAAGTGCCGCAAAATCAGGCTTTGGCTTTGTCGAGGCTTTAACAAAGGCCTGGTGTCGTATCCGGTTCAGGTCTGCTCTTTCTGGGGCCTGGTACAATGCCAAAAAAAGCAGCTCTCCTGCATCAACTACCATGTCCTGTGTTGCTGAGGGATCGCAGAAGACTTTGTAGATGTCTGTGACCTCCTTCTAGGCCTTCAAAAATACTTTCACCACACCTCCCTTGCTCTTGTTATAAATAGCAGAGGTAGTATCACAACCGCTGAACGAATGAAGTAATAAAATGGTCTTCGCAAATGGCAACTTTTGGAAATTGGCCACATTATACCAACGTGCCTCCAACTTTCCCCTGCCTGGCTTGAAAAAAAGCATCTCTTTCTCAGGGGGGTTAGTGCAATAAGCAATACCAACAGGTCTATATCTTCCCCACCACAGCTAACGATTTTGGTATCAGCGTCTCCTGTGGCTACTACTGCCATTAGTCCTTGGTCTTCAATTTTTTTTGTAAGCATGTTGATAAGCCTGGTTTTGTTGGACTCGTTAGACAAAAAAATGTCCTGCTGAACAGTGCAGGATGTGGTCCCGTCAAAGTGGATATTGACTGAGGTTTTTGATAGCCCTCTCCGTTTTTGCTCAGCCATTTTAGTGCTGTTCGCATCACCGTAGCCATCAAATACCACAGTGCACTGTTTACTATAGTGGTTGATAATGTACGTAACGTACAGGTCGCATATTTTATTAAATGTTAAGCCAACATTCCACTTAACACGATGGAGTAGGAAGCCACCATCAACTATGTTGTATGTTGATTTCAAGTCATACGATCAATTTACATGAATTTTGAACGACAAAAACATGGTTTTTCATACTTTTCGCATTTTTAAGGTATCACACACCCTTAACTACTGCTCTCAGCGCAAAATTGAATAAAACCTTTTTTATAGACAATTTAATTTACTTTTATTTTGTATAGAATGACTTTTTCGCTAAGACGCTTAGTTTTCGAGATAATAACGAAAAACCTAAAAACCGCCCCTTCCCCCTTCCCCACGCCTAACGCACAAGGTCCAGGGCTGGGGACTTTTGGTATGTTACTTCTAAGGGTCAGCCCTACCACTTAAAACAATAATCCGCTTAGCACTATTTATTTCCGAATGGAGGGATTTTCCGGTATTCGTTTTCTGGCCTAGTACTAAGAATAATTGTTTCCTTTTTTTAAATTCACTTACCTTCATTCCTGAATAGCTTCATAAATGCATCACATACCTCAGGTATAAAGTTGGAAATTGCGGGCCTTGATACACGATACCTAATTTTAGGGGAAATTTCCTTTAGCCGATTGTCAAACCGTTCTTTGGCCATTCTCAGAAAATTTCTATATTCTAAAAAATCTTTATTTGCAAGTTGATTTAGCAAAGTCAAATAAGCAACATGAGTTTCCCTCCAATCCAAAAAATTTCGTACCCAACATCGGTTTTTTTTTGTAATTTTCCTCAGTAACTATTTCTGATTTTTTACCACATATAACCAAAACATATTCCTTCACAAAGGCACAAATATCGGTAATTGCCGCAATATTTAAAAAAGAGAAATAAACCAAATTACTAAAATGTGTGTAGACACAACACTACAGAAAATACATAATTTTTTTAGTTACCTGTTTTAGTAACTTGCAAAAGCTACTTGATACGTTTAAATTTGCCTTTAAACAAAAAAATGACGCTTTTTGCTGACGCTGTTATATTTTATATCATTTATTGCATATAACAAAAATTTCATTTTTAGACTTGGGTCACTTTTCTTCAGGAATGACGGTATACGTATATTTTTAATATTATAGTATAATACAAAATACTTTCAATTTACAGGTATCCAAGGTCGAAGCATTGCAGTATGCAAAAAGTATTGGTGCTACATATCATGAAGCTTCTGCTAAAACAGATCAGGTAAAAATATAATTACCATTTTTTAAATATAAAGTTGATATTATTGATATAAAAATAAATAACACTGGTTACAAGTAAAGTATTTATCATAGATTAAACATAGTTGCTATCATACGGTAAGGCTACAAATTAAAAATATTTTTTTCTTTTACCAAGGCCTGTTGATCCGTAAATTACTTACCGAAATATATACAGTGACCGCCAAAAAGTTGGACACATGGATTTTTTTAATTCTTGAAACTAAAAAAAATATTTTTGGGCAGTTGTCTCTTAAATTAAATTAAAATATCAATCAGTGAACAAACAAAAAAGCATTTGAAAAAGCTGTTTAGATTTTAATTTTAAGTCGATATGCAAACTTTTAAATAATATATATTTTTTTAAATTAAAAAGGAGATATTTACTGGTATTTTTTTTAATTGAATTACAATTAACCTTTTGCCTTATAATAAGTTTGCTAACTATAAAGTGACCAACCGATTCGATAGTATATATTTTTTGTATGTTCTTTAACATTTAAAACCAGAAAAAAAAAAAAAATGAGATTCCGCAGGTACTCTTACGGCCGAGTGATGATCGCGTTGTTAAATTTAGCAATGGACTTAGCAGTTTAGAATGTTTAACAAAACGTCATTGTCATTGTTATTCAATGATTTTAGTAGGCAACCTGTTAAAATCTGACATTTTGTTAAACATTCTAAACCGTTGTTTACTTTTAACAATTGCTAAGTCCATTGCTAAATTTAACAACGCGATCATCACTCGGCCGTTAGTATGTAAACCAGTTTTCAGACGCTATATTAAGATTTTACAATTAAAAGGTAGTAAAGCATGGCAGAAAGGACCATCTTTATAAAATATTAATAAACATTAATAGTTTCCTAACAGTATTTTTTTTTTAATTTTTACTTGAACTTAAAACACACTCAGTAATTTAAGCTCCTATTGATACAATTGTATTTGCGATTGAGGTGGGTCGTTATTTGGGTAACGTTATTTTAGAACGTTATTTTACTAGAACGAAACGTAACGTTACTAGCTTTCGCAATAATTCGTTACCAAAGATCAAGAGAACTGCATCATCTGACCAGTCTGATCGCCGCGAGGAGGCCGTCTTTGTATTGTGATTGTGCGCCTGCCCGTTATTCGGGAACGATAAGCGAATAAAGTTAAAAGTTATTGTAGGTAGTTATTAGGACATATGCACGAGAGGCACCGATTGCCCGTTCTGCGTTATTTGAGAACAAATTCAATAACGTTATTTTAGTTTCGGTTCGAACTAGATGGACTGTAGAAACGACTGAAACTCGTTTTCCCGTATACGATTTGGTGAAAAATATAAAAGTATAACAATTACATAATATAACAGGGGTAAATAATACGGTAATTTTTTACTTACCGGGCCCACGGCCGAATTTATTGAAATTTTGTATACAGGGGTTTTTTGGGGCGCTGATCACGAATCTGAAGTCAAATTTTGTCGGACTCTGCTTATTTTTTAGTTATAACGCCCCACTCGAACCTAACCTGCAAAACTTTCCCAAAATTCCTCCTTCTTAAAATTTATTACTCCCAAAATGGAAGATTTTATGGAAATCCACTTATTATTTTATAAGATTAATTTAATTTCACCTTCATTTAACAAATATTTTTTTAAATAAAAAACGCACAACAAGCACTTCTCAAAAATATTATTTTTACTTTTAAAAATGTCAGAGATTTTAGACTGTTTTATGTTGTTACGCCATGGACCCGTTGAATTATTTTTTTTGCAATTTAAATTTAAAAAGTAAGCGCATTCAATTGGTTCGTGGGTTTCTGGTGTACCAACATAAAATTGTCTAAAATACCTAGACAATTTTGTTGACATTTATTAAAGACACATTATTTTTTAAAAAGCTCTTGTGCTTTTTTTTATTAAAAATAATTGTTAAATAAAGGTAAAATTAAATTAATCGTATAAAATAATAAGTGTATTACCACAAAATCTACCATTTTGGGTGTAATCAGTTTTAAGAAGGTGGAATTTTAGGAGTTTGTGCAAGTTTGAGGTTAGGTTCGAGTGGGGCGTTATAACTCAAAAACTAGCAGAGTCCGACAAAATTTAACTTCAGATTCGTGATCAGCGCCCCAAAAAACCTCTGTATACAAAATTTCAATAAAATCGGCCGTGGGCCCGGTAAGTAAAAAATTACCAATAATACTTCAAATAAATCATTAAAAAATATAAATGTTTAATGAAAAATAATAAAAATTCCAACAACAAAATAAAACTTATTACCTATGAATAAAATATAAAAACAAATAACACTTATTAAAAATTGTAGATTAAATATAAAAAGGAAACATATTAGGGAAAAAATATACATATGTAGTGGAATTTAACTTTTTGGTTTTGGTTAGAGAACTTCGTTCTCAAATAACGTTATTTTAGAACGTCATTTAAAAACTTCGTTCTTACATAACGTTATTTTAGAACGTCATTTCTGGGCAACGGAAACGAGTAATACGTTATTTAAGAAGAACCGTTATTCCCACCTCTAATCAGAACGGTTTTACGTCAATTTATTTCAACTAGAAAAACAGGTTTAAACACTTTTAGTACCTGCAGCATCTCATTTTTTAAATTATTTTGTTTTAAATGTCGAAGAACATACAACAACTATAAATGACCGAATGTTTTGGTCACTTAGTTAGCAAACTCATTATAAAGCAAACAGTTGAATTCGTAATTCAACTAAAAAAAAATAAAAAAATATCCTTTTTAATTTTTTCAAAATTTGTAATTAAAACTTTGCACATCGACCTAGAATTCAATTCTAAACAACTTGTTCAAATAACTTTCTTGGATATCGTGCCAACTAACCTTACTTTTTCATATTTTAATTTAATTTTTGTAATTATTTCCCGAACCGGTGCCCATGAGCCGAATGTCAATATGGATTTTTAAGGTATGTTTCCTTCCACGCGGCCGCCGCATGCGCTAACGCGCTACGTTAGCGGCAAAGCACTCCTACTCATGTTTTTAAATGTGCCTGGTTTCTTCCAAGCGGCCGACGTATGCGTCCGCTGTCAACGACTGCGATTGATGCGACTGGACTGCTGAAAAAGCAGTGTAATCGCAGTCGTGTCTGCGACTGATATTTTGTTTGTGTTGTTTTGTGTGAAATGTCCGGTGTTTTTTTTAATTGTTAAAAATTGAAACTTTATTTTTTAAATGAGATCCTGGATTTTCTATTACGCATTTTAAGAGCTTTTAAGATCCCAAATCCAATGATGTTTCGCACTTATTCAAAAAAATAAGTTTAATGTTTTCCCAAGATCCTGCCAAAAATATATTGTCTGACTCTCTCTAACATATGGTTTGTTATGAAAATTGCCATTAATATAAATTTTTCGAATAAGTGCAAAACATTATTGGTTTTGGGAACTTAATAGCTCCTAAAATACATAATTAAAAAATCCAGGGCCGTATTAAAAAAAAAACAGTTGATGATGACAGCTCAAAGACGAAACGTCGGTGTATAAATCTAATAACACTATCTTGTAGAACAGAAAACGTAGCAATGGAAATGTAAAAGTTATTTTGTTACATCGATTCAAATAAAGTCATAAAAAATAAAAACGAAATTGCGAATAATCGGTTTTTTCCAAAAGTAAGTATTCGAAAATTTTAAAGTTTTAAGGTGGCATTTTGATTAGCATCATATTGCGCAACTTTGCCTTCATTTAACCGACCTCGTATCTCTTCAAGTTTCCGAGATCCTAATGATAAGACTCGAATTTGGTACACCCTGTACAGATTTACCTTAATACAATGGCTAATTTTTCGTCTGGGGTTATTGGATATTCAACTCTGTTGTCTGGGTCGGACTTTATATCGTCTTTTATTAAGTCAAGAATAAAACTAAACTCTGCTTTATTCAGTCTAAAATATTTTCTAAATTTTACTTCATCCTGTTGCAGATGTCGATTTATTAATGTAGTATAACAACCCTCATCGCGTCTTTGCTGAAATATTGGATTTATAGAGGCATTGCTATGTTTCAAATTGTCTAATTGTAATAGTATTTCGTCATCCTCTTTTTCTTCTAATAATAAATATATTGCTAGATCATCCATCACGACTCTTACCAAAGATTATTCCCTTTCACTAATAATTTTGCTATCGCGAGTTTGAGCCGCGGTCCTAAGGAACCACCTGATTAAACGGCGGCCGCATGCGTTAGTCGCATTGCGGCGGTCGCATGCGACCGCCGCGTGGAAGGAAACATACCTTTAGGTTACTGGATAAGCAGAGGGGGTTGCCAAAAAGTTTAGTTTTAAGAATAAAAAAAATTCCACATGTGTGCAACTTCTTGGCGGTCACTGTATAAATTTAGGGTACAGTATATTTTTAGAGTATATTTTACTCATTAAAATAGGACAAAAACATGACCTGAAAAATGTTCCCTGAAGATACTTTTTGCCCGATATCATTGAAACTGTTTAGGATAAATTCGGATAATTTTCTGAATGTCATAAGGATGTTATTTCGGTTCTTTTATTTGTTGTTTTTCGTATTTTTTTTATATACATGCATAGCTTAGTTTCTTTTGTTTATTGCAGCAGATTATGAAATTTTATAGTTTTTTTCCACAAAAATGTTCTCTAAGTCAGTATTGGTAAGATGCGCCATTTTGGAGTAATTAAGTATTAAAATATGTGCTACTTAAAAAACAGTATGTTTAGGGGGTTAGTTAAATTTGGTTTAAATCAAGATTTTTTCCTTTGTGGATTTATATCAAATAAACGGAAAATTGTCGAATGAACCTTTACCCACTTTTGTCAATTTTATTTCAAGCTTAGTGTTGGAATTGAAATAGAAAATATTTTGTAATTATTTTCACCTAACGTACATTTTTTGTAATACATACTATGAAATTTCATAATAAACTGTAAAAATGGAAGTAAAAATTTGAAGATTTCAAAAGAACGAAGACATTACGTTGCAATCTTACGACACTCAGTTTTTAAAATGTCTATCAGAAACAATGTTTAGGATTTTACTTTTAGAAAATCCTAGCTGCTGTAGGAAGCATTTCTCAGGTCATGTTAATAAGAACTTATTGTATAATTTTCATTTGACATTAGGGTACCATTTAGTGGAGAAACGAAAAAAAAAGTCCAAATTAACGATTTAATTTATTTTGAAATAAATGGAAAAATAATTAGAGAAATTATAAAAGCCAATTGCTAATCTATACTCAAATACATGAAACTGTATGATTAGTTGCCTATAAATGCTAGTAGAGGCACACAATTTGCATTGACTATTTGTTTCCAAATAAAATTACCTATCTATTGATACAACACACTTTATATACAGGGTGTCCCAAAATATGTGGGCAATCTCTCGGAATCTAATAGAAAAGCTAAAAATATTGTGACAAGTTACCATAAACTTTTTTCCTATGACCCTCCCCTACGGAGATACAGGTACATAACAGACGCCCCTGGAAATCGTTGTTTTTAAATAACTTCTAAAATACTAGGCGTACTTTAATATATTTTTAAAATGAAGGTTACACGATAAACGATTAAAATAAACATATTAAATCATATTTGGCTTATTTAGTTTGCCAGGGACGGACTAGCTCTGAAAAAATAATAGCAATTTTTTAACTCCTGTATGATAAAGGCTCAAAAATATTATTTTTGGATAGCTTTAACCTGAAACTAAAAAAAGGTATTTTTGATTGACATCGATAAAATCAACTGATTACGAGAAATAAAATGTTATGGTTGGTAAAGTTTTTTACATTATACAGGGTGTTTTTTAATTGAACATCAATACTTAGGAAGACAATTTTTGGGTTCATTTTAAGAAGAAAACTTCATATGAACGTATGTCCTAAACGTCTTAACTTCTGAGATACAGGGTGGTAAAATTTTCAAAAATAAATCATTTATTATTAACTGTACTATTAACTGGACTAAAAAAATTTAGAGATCAAATCTGCTTGTAATTTTTTAGTCCGACGCACGGTTTTCACCTAGAAAATTAAATGTAGATATTTCTCTGCATGGAGATATTCTTTACCGATATTTTGTTATGATCATGAAGAGAAACTTTTTTATTTTTTTAAGCGAAAACCGTGCATTGGAGGTTATTACTTTAAAACCAGTCGAAAGTGGGTACTTCATTAACCAACATTTAAATTACCTACGTAATCAGTTTTAAGGTAATGCCATACTTAAAACATGGTGATCTAAATAGTTTTAATTATATACCACAGGTAATAATCCGAAACCTTCTAATTCCATACTATTTCCATCAGGGTGTTGCAATGATATTTGACAGTATTGCCCATGGACTGATTCGGATGACAGGCCAGGATGTTAAACATACTCTAAAGGTTTACAATGACGACCTTATGGCCAGATCTAGTGAACTTGACGCGACTGATACAGCCGTTGAAGAGACTGTTAATTTAAGTATTAATAGTATTGCTCATGGTGATTCTGTAAACTCTAAATGTTGTTAGTTCCTTAAAACTGTCGATATTTCTATAATTTTTTAATATTAATAACCTGCCCCAGTTTATATACAAAATTATTTAAAAAGAAAGATAAATAGGTGCTAGACGACAAATTGTATAATAATAATGTCTTGTGAGTAATGTCTTCAACAAGCAGTAATTCAAGTCACATATATAAATATATATATTTTTTTTATTGTAAGGAACTTTTTTAGTTCAAACGTTTGTTTTTTTTATATTTATTACAATGGCCGTTGTTCTGGACTAAGGTAATTTATTCAAATAAATTATTAACCTAAATTAAATAATTGTAACCTCTTACAATTCTACAAACTAAACACATATTTTTATATAATTATGTAAGTCCATAACAATATATTTGGCATCAAAAGTGAGAACGTGATGCTTACTAATTAAAAAGTTTTTTAGGTCAGGTAAAATTACATTTAAAATTAGGAATTTTATTTATCGCTTAATTATTTACAGAAAAATATGTTGCAAAAAATATATATATAATATTTTATTAAAACTAGAGTCCTTAATTCAATTTTGTGAAACTTGCCTATTTTTGAAGCTGTGAACATTCTTTCATAAAACATTATTCCGCTCAGTCCTTCCAGGCTTTGTCCTCTTTGCAACCGTTGTCTTCGCGCTAAATTTTCTTGTGTTCATTTCTGGGCACGAGCCTGTCTCACGCTAAATTGTAACTGATTCGACAAAATATTTTGGGAAATCGATACCAAAGATTATATATAATAAACATATTTTTTAGGTGTCTTGTGAGGGACGGAAAGTTACATCCATAACTTCTTCTTTCCCTTGGGGATATTTCTGCTTTAGTTTTAATATTAGAAACCTTAAAATTATAACAAAATTAGTACCACTTTGTCTAGAATTATTTCTAGGTTTAAAGTAGTGAACACTATACAGGGTTTGGAAATAAGTTACCGTAATTTTCAGTTGAACTAGTAACTACACGAAATTGGCAGATGTTAACAAAATTACCGCAAAGTAGGGTTTTACCTCCCATTTTTTAATATGGTCAGCTGCTCATAAATAACAAAATGATGGACTAAGATATTTGCAAGTGTATATATATTTTTTTATACTAAAATGTAATTTCAATACGTAAGCTGAAAAGGTGTGTTGTTTCGTTTTAGGTGGACAGGATATGTTAGTTTTTCTTTAATAACAAAATCATTTGATATTACGTCATAATATAAATATTTAAATACCAAAGTAATAATTTCTTAAACTGTTTTATATGGGATTAAAGAGTATTTCTTTTAGTACAGGAAATAAAGCTGAAAAAATGGCAAAACCTCGTAATTTTCTCATCCAGCATCGATTTTTACATAAATTTGGGATTAGGCTCATTTCACTCTCTAGTTCATTTTCTATATTGAGCCGTTGTACGCTTTTGGGTTTTTAAGGGTGAACACTACCCCTAATTGTAAAAATATTTTTTAAAATTTAGTTTCAAATGTTATTTTATAATTAAAATAACATTTTAAACTTTAATATGGTCAATATTTGGTTTGGATAAGTTAAATAATGATTGTTTTATGCTTTAGGATATAATATCATAATATTTCAACCCTTAAAACCACCCTTGTTGAAGCTCTATATAAAAATTTATTTATCCTACAAGAATGATTTCGGCTTGCATCGATTTGCATAAAAATGTGGGATTAGGATCATCTCACCCTGTACTTCATATTCTATATCATGCTCATGGGCGTTGATTATTTTTTTATATTTTTATATTTATTGTCAAAAATTATATAAAAACATTGTAAACCTTAATATGGGTAAAATTTGGTTTTGATTGGTTAAATAATGATTGTTTTATGCTTTAGGATATAATATCATAATATTTCAACTCTTAAAAACCACCCTTAATAACATTGCAATTTTTATAAGTAATTTAATAGATCTATGCATAAAAAAAGTAGAATTACATACAAAAACATTTATTTACACAAAAATACTATTTGAATGGAGAAAGTGAAACATATGATAACGTATTACTACCGAAAAAACCGGTTTTGTGGTATTATATATATTGAAAATGCTCTATTACACTCCCAAGCGGGCTATTCGAATTTTTCGAAAAAAAATTCGTTTTATCAACATAGCTCCTTCATTTTTGGTGATAAAAAGTTTTTCCAAAAATGATTTTGTAGGGTTTTTCAAGAGCTATAAGACTATGTGAATTAAATTTCGTAAAATCCCTTAGTTTTTAAGTGGGGTGAGTTTAAAGGGCTCGAATAAGGGGGTGTTTGCTCGTAAATAGAGGTTTTAAACAGCTATACCTCGCTAAATATTCACTGTAAAGAAAATCTATGCACAGGAAAATTTTAGTTATTAAAAAAGCTACAATTTAGTACTCTATCATTTTTTTCTATCTCCAGTATTTTTGGAGATATTTTGAAGAAAAGGGTGAAAAATACGAAATTGCAAAAAATCAATTTATCTTTAAACTCCAATTTTTCTAAAATTAGGCATTTTACATAGGTCAAACTTCTTGGGTGTATTGATAATACATATATAAAAAGAATTACAGAAGGGTGAAGATCAATTTTAATTAGGAGGGTAGTTAGAGGGTTATTTTCACTGATTTTTTCGTAGAAAAAAGTAGGTACCGACCTTATTTTGATCATAAGTCGCTCAATTTTTACGCTAGCAACTTTTTTTTGTTTTTGTTTGAAAGCTCAATTTTATTCTTTAAAAAATATTCTGTAAGTTTTCCTCGAAAAATGCAAAGTTTTCCCGTTATTTGGCTTTGAATAATTCAAATTATGCATTTGACGAAAATAGCTAACCTTTAACATGCCGTACCTCGGTTTGTATTGGACGTAGAAAAATTATAAAAAAAAACGATTTTGTTTGTTTTTCTAAAAGCTACAATTTTTATCTACAGTTTTTTTGATTAAATGCATATTTTTCGAGTTATTCTCAAAAAACCCTCTAAAAAAGTCGATTTTTTCGTCGAAAAACTGTTACATTCAACCGCGAATAACTCGAAAAATATTAGTTTTACGAAGACAAAGTAAAGAACATTTTTTTTCTTAGAATTACTTTCTCCATCAATTTCCATGGTTAAAATGTAATGAAAAATTTCCACCCTCGATATGGGGTAGCAACCACCCCCAAGGTTTTAGCGTACAGCGGCATGATATAGAAAATGATCCTTGGCTATTCCCTACCTTCTGTGAAAATTTCAAGTAAATCCATGCTGGACGAAAAAATTGCGTGCCAAAATGCTTCATTTCCTGGCCTATTTTTAAACTATTAAAATATTTTAGGATAAATTATAATATTAAAATAACTATTGTTTAACACAATATAAAATGTGCACATATTGTATCTAAACATTTTTTAAAGTTTTAATTAAGGTAATATGCCGTTACTATACTTTTTTGCCAAAAATAGTTTCTTACCTTTAAGCTCTGTAAATAAAGAGTTGCCAAATAACCCTTTTATCTCTTGTCTAATTATTTTTTACTCTGTTTATATTGAAAAGAATTATATAATATTACATATATACGATATAACGATATAAAAAATATTTTTTTTATACAAATAAAGGCTCAAAACTTTTATCGACTGGTTGTAACTATCTGTAATTTACGTATGTATGATAATTTGTAAACTTTTGTTATTTTTTTACAAATAAAATTTTTATTAATATAATTGTAGTTATTATTAATTGTTTTAAATTGCAGGCTTCAAAAAGATTAGTGTGCATTGTTCATGCATTATGCCTAAATGGTGTCTATTGGCTCTCAAAATGTCAGTATAAGAACAAAACTTAGCAATAAATGTTTAAACGTAAAATCCTTCTACGATATCCTTTATTGACGTAACAATTATAGTATAATACGCCTATGGTATCTTTAAAACTAACGATATTATAATTAAATTATAATATATGTCGGTGAACACCAATCAGGTGTATTTTAATACCGGGCAATATGATAGCTCCTTTCATATTATTAATCACTATTCCCTCTTATTTTTGTAATTTGGATTCTAACGGTTCTATCTAAAGAACTAAAAAAAATTGTTAAATTGTATAGTTTTTTTGTATACATATCACTGGTAAAATAATTCTCTTGTTAAATAAAATACTACTAAAGTTATTAAGTTTTGTTAAATATCATTGCAATAGACACAAAGTTGATACTTACTTAAAAATATAAATTTTACTAAATATCATAAATAGGTCTTAATTTGATAACATTTTTATACAAGTACTTTTATGGTTGCTCTTTTAAATAAAAATAAAAATTATAATAATATAGAATAATTATATCTTTTATAATTTAGATTTAAAAAATATGTTTATGTTATTCTTAACAACTCTTCCTAATAACATTTTGTTATATTTTTCAATGCATTTACCACAGTTCCCTTTGAAGTAAAAGTCTTACAAATTCCTAAACAATTGGTGATGGGTTTTGCAAGAAATTTAAATACATCTTTCCATTTTAAGTGGCTATTAATAATACCTTCCCAAATATTTATATTTTAAATGAGGCTGATACATAATGGTGCCCCAGCCATTATTGCCGTTGGTGTATAGCAGTATTAAGAAAACCAATACTCCAACCTATATACTGGAAGAGGAAATAATGTACCACTAAGAAGGCCATTACGTTCCTCAAATATTAATATGTGTTGGTGGTGTTAAAATAAATTGGCACGACTCCTTACTCGTCAATATTTTTTGACTCGAATTTTAATTGCAGGTACCATTTTTAACAATCCTGGCACTTTAGATTAACTCTAGTTTATTTTTTTAAAGATTGGTTATAAGAAGTGTATTCTGCAAATCATTTATCATTTTGCACTTTGTAGCCAGTAAACCATCCTACTAACCCATTAATTCCCACAAAGCTAGAAAATTTTTAAATATTATTTTACCATCGGTCAATTATGAAAATACCGTTCTGGCAGGTATCCTCCGGTTACTGCATCATCCCTTAAAATTTTGAAAATGCCAAAAAAAAAATACCTGCTTCCACTAAGCTAAAATTTTGATATGATGTAGTTTACATATGTATGACTTGAAAAAAAAATGGACAACCTATTTTGATGGTTACAAGTATGTGCCAGACGATAGTCATTGTCAGAAAGATGATATTTTTATTGTGTATTGTGAAGATATGATAAAAGATTACTTAAATAAAAGACAAACAAAGTTACATGTGAAGTTTAAGTTTTTATTTATGTTAACAAATATATACCATTAAAACTTAATAATCTTACAGGTCTGCATACATTATGGTCGTAACTAATTAGTCCTCATCTTCTGAATCAATATGATAATCATCCATCATCTCATCGTTTTCTAGAATAGAAATTAAAACAATTATTCATAAAAAGAAATAAACACCTACCATATTTGCATATAAAAAACAATAAATATTTGCCTAATTTAATGTCATTAGGCTGATCAGATTGTAACAGAGCATCATAAATAAATGGTGTTAAAATATCCATTTTACAAGAGGTATATCTTTTTTCTCACATGAAAGCTCATACGAGTCTGTTGCGCTCGCACTCCCGTCGAGCGCCCTGATTATTATATATTATACTGGTCTGGAAGACCCTTGCAACTATCAAAATAGTCTGGCAGTTTAAATATACTTTTCCAATTATTGAAAGAATATGCCCTTAAAATTTTAGCCTTGTGGGAGCAGGTTATAAATTGCCATCCCGACAACTTTACTATCGTCTGGCACATACTTGTAGGTAACCATCAAAATAGGTTGACATTTTTTTTTGACTCACACATATGTAAATTACATCATTGAAAATTTTAGCTTTGTGGAAGTAGGTTAAAAAAAATCTTTTTTGGCATTTTCAAAATGTTAAGGGATGAAGTAACCGGGGGATGCCTGCCAGAACGGTACTTTCATAATTGACCGATAGTAAAATAATATTTAAAAAGTGTCTAGCCTTGTGGGAAATGGGTTAGTCGGATGGTTCACTAGCTCTCATAATATAATGATTTTTTTGTACTAACTTATTTAGGAATTTAGGAAAAACCAGTCAATGCATCTGCAATTTTTATTTTATAAAAGTATTAAAACAGGAAAAAAAAGTAGAAGAGAAAAAAATAACTCACACACCTTGATCTCAAAACGATTGTTAAGACTTTACGAATCCTTTAGTGGCTATGTGGGCATGTAGGCATTTTTGTATAATTTAAAAAATTGCGGCAGCAAAGACAATAATTATAGTTTTCACTATAAACACACAAAACAATGTTACATTTTTGGTAATAGGTTTGAACGCTTGCTTACTCGCTTAATCGCGAGAAAACAGCTGCTATATAAACGAACACTGTTGCCAAAGCTATAATAATGGTAATGGTCTAAGAGCTAAAGCCGAAAAATCATCGTCATCAGTAATATGGAGTTTCTCCCGTAAAACATGTTCATTTAGTATTGTTAATTATGTTCCTGCGCAGGCTGACAACTTATTGGATACAGGGGGTAGCAATAAGGGCTGAAAGTGCAAAATTTTTTGAAAAAATCGCCATCGATAATATGTCAGCCATTTTGGCCACTTAAAGTTGAACCCCTAAGGTATCTAAATCCAAAAGGACTGACAGTTAGGTTAGTTGTGGTTAGGTTAGGGTCAAATTATCCGGAGAGCTTACTTTATACAGGGTGTTTTTTAATTGAATGTCAATATTTATGGGGGCAATTTTTGGGTTCATTTTAAGAAGAAAACTTCATATGAACGTATTTCCTAAACGTCCTAAGTTTTGAGATACGGGGTGGTAAATTTTTAAAAAATAAATCATTTATTATTAATATCAGCAATACCCCTAAGATATTCTAATAAATTTGGCATATATATATATATAAATATATATATATATATATATATATATATATATATATATATATATATATATATATATATATATATATATATATATATATAATATTTTATATATTATATATAATAAAATTTTAATAATTAGAGCTTCTTACTTTAATTTACATTTAATAAGTAATGATGCTTGCAATAAATGTTAATTTTTGAAAATTTGGTAATTATTTATTAAACATAAAACCGAAATACAAATAACGAGAAGTGAAAGCGTCCAGCAAAGGGCGCTGCTTAGCATTTTAAATATAAAAAGTAGATAATCAATAAAGTACCCTAAAAATATAATGACCAAAAAGTACTATCATAACTCATAACAGTTTTACTAATTTGCCAGAGAATATAAATGTACGGAGGTAACAAAATCCATATCTGAAAAAAAATTCGGAGCATAGACACGAGTACGGGCAAAGATAAAATTAAAAACCAACCCAATAATTTCATTTTAAAAACCGAAGTTTATTATATTTCTAATTAAATCGGAAGTCATAATAAATCACATTATCTACCTTTAAGAGACAATTTATTTAGTTATTTGTTTTAAGAATAATATATTTTGTCAAAAACCCAAACGCCAAACGAAGTGTTTACCCATTTATCTGTAGATAACTTTAACCTGCAGTGGATATATCGTAATAAAAATAAACATATATTTAAACTAATTTTGTTTTGCCTCTTCATAGTTAACAAGCCAAATGGGAATGCCAAGATTCTTGGGGTTATAACTATGTTAATTGGTGGCGCCTTAAATGGTTTACAGCAGCCTAAGCGACAAACATATGGCAAATTAATTGTCCGTATACCCTTAAAATTTGATACTCATAAACATCTTAACACTTACCTTTATGTTGATTAAAACAATATGTAAAATTTAGAGTTGATAATAAATTGTGATTTTGTGTTTTGAAATTCCTTTTTGTTTACCCAATTTTGTTTTTCTAACTAGACAATGAATGTTTCTGCTAAAATAATATTATTCAAAAATGTTTTAAATAATTATTTTATTTCTCTTGGTATAAATTACCATATAAAAAATCCTGCAACAATATAAAAATACAATCCTTTAAATTTTAAAATAATATATATTTTTTATATACGTAAGCCATTAAATTGAAAGTTATATTATCTAAAACTTTGCTTAAAGAATTTAGGTTCTTATGTAGGTAACCACCCACACTAACTAATCTATTAGTTTAATTAATTTTTATTTCTAATCTAAGTTTTTTATGTAACTATAAAAAATGTATTATTAAAAATTAATTATTTTAAAAAACAAAATATTAATTAAGTATTCTCAAATAATTTATTAGGTTTATAGATTTTTTTTTATCATACAGGACAATTAAAACTAACTAGCCATCTTTAAAAGTATTTTTTTTTTAATATCAATTGACTTTGTATTAACTGATATTCTATTTTTTTTTTTTTTTGATCCCACAAGATATTTGTTAATATAAAATAAGGATTTTATTGGATAACTTGCTTATTTTTATATTTACACGTAATAAAAAACTAATAATTCTAGGAAGATTTAAATTTTTAAATAAGTAAATTTACTATTTTTTATTTTGTATTTCTTATTAAACAGGGCATTTATTACTAAGTAACTAATAAATATGAAGAAGGAACTTTCTATATAACTGAATATATTTTTTTATCTACTTATGCCTTATTTCCAATTATTATTTTTGAGCAAAATTTTTAATTTTTATCGTTTAATTTAAAAAAACCTACATTTAAAAAAATATAGAATTTTTGCTTTCTCACTCTTGTTTAATAATTTCTTAGTATTTTAACGGTAAATTTTAAAAGTACTATAATTTTTGTATTAGTAATACCTAGCACTTATTCTTTTTTTAAATTTATTTTTTTATATTATTTGTATTTGTAAAAGACGTATAGTATTATATGATCTATATTTTAAAAATAAAATTTTGAAATATTGTATTAATTAGTCTATTTGTTAATTTCATAAGCTACTCTCCTTATATTTTTAATTTTACCAGACTTTTAATTTTTATTTCTAATGCGATAGATTTTTAAGTTATTTATGTAACTCTAAAAAAGTATTATTAAAAAATCAATTATTAAAAAAAAAATTAATTAACTCTTAAAAAAATAGGTTTTTAGAACTGTTTATACATTTTTGTCCCATACAGGACATTTAGAACTAACTAAATATCTTTAAAAGTAAAAATGTTTACAAAAATAATTGACTTTGAGAAACTTATTTATTCTAGGAAAAAAGTTTGATTTTTTAAATAAGTTAATTTACTATTTTTTCTTGTATTTTTAATTAAACAAGGCATTTATTACTAAGTTACTAATAATTATGACGAAGAAACTTTCTATATCCCTTTTACTAACAAATATGCCAATATAGATCAGTCATCCAAGGTTCAGTAACGGTGTTTCTAGGAAAAAATGTAGAAGTTTTTTCTCATCCGTTCTTTATGTTTTTAAGTCTGCTGAATCCGAATCTGAGGTTTGCCACCTCGCTTCACAAGGAAATCGAAAAACCTCATATTTTCGACACTTATTTCAGTTTTTTAACTATAACTCGAAAATTAGCGTTTTTTTATGATAACTATGATACGCTAAAATAAAGGAGATCAAATTTCCTACAAATACGGAAAATAACTCTAAAGTCTGGAACAATCCATAACGTCGTTAGATTGTGTTGAAAAATGGCATTTCTTCACTATTCGCTAAAAAGGTAAAAACAATATTGTAAGTGCGCGCTGGGGCCCTACCGTTAATTTCATACACCTCCAAAATCAATTATTTTATGATTACCAGGTATGTCCTGGTTACATATAAGGAATTGGAAAACGTGATTGAGGTCCATAGGTCAACGAGCCTTTTTTTAAAGGGGAATAAGGTTTTGATAAAGGAAAACATATTTTAAACAATTTTTTATTTAGACCAAAAAAAGCAAGAACACTATTTTTTAAAATTTTCATATTCATTGGTTGTCCTCATCTGCAGAATTATCACCTAAAACAACGAGAATGGGGACTTTGGATAACTATAATAAAAGCAATGCCGTTCATGTTCATTAAGGAAAAAATTTAGTATGTCTTTGCACAATAGACTTTAATATTATTAAAAAAAAGATAAAACCGAAAACAAGAGAAGAAGAAGAAGTCATTACCCGCATAAAGCTCAGGATTGCGTTCGCAAATAATCCGTTTAGAAGGATCAGGTTGTATATCCGCAACGGCGTAATGTTTTCTTTTTAGTCTACCCACTAGAAAAAATATAATTATGACATTTTGATCTGTGCAAGTATAATTCCCAATTTTAGCGATACATACTAGATTAGAATAATAATTACTTGTTAGGTGAAATGTCTTCATAGTTATTACTTAGCAGTTTTTCTATATTTCCACAATTCAAACACTGTCTGGAGCAGTTAACCCAACCCTTGTGCATCCGCAATGGCCATTGCAACCCTTCTGGCACGTGCAGGCAATAAGTTTTGCGAAGATTCTCTGGGACTCAAAGGGTAGGAATTAAGTTGCCTTTAATAGCTTTCGATCCTCACTGCTTAGGTAGTTGAATTTTTTCCAGCCACTGCAGTACTTGGTGAAATACCCTGTAACTGTGTTGCTAGGCTGCATGCTACGTTTCCGCTAACCTTGAATGCTGATGACACATACTGTTTGTACCGCAGCCTATTAATTGAAATGGTGCGATGGTCTCCGCCGTACAAGGCGACTAGGAATTTATCCCCTGCCTTCAAAATTTCTTCTGCACTTGCACAGATCAAAATGTAATAATTATATTTTTTCCAGCAGAGAGACCGGCGCCTGTCCTTTAAGAGCTCGAGTAGTCCACTGACCAGAAACATTACTTGTCCTTTTAAACGAATCATCCGCAAATTCACTCTTGAGCTTTATGCAGGCAGAGCTGTCAAAGTACTATTAAATAGTACTTCAAGTACAAGTACCAACTTTTTGATTTTTTAAAAATTAATTCAAGTACAAGTACGAAGTATTCATTAAAATGTACTTGCATTTTCAAGTAAATTGAAAAAGTACTTGAAGTGCCACCCAAGTATTTTACTGAAAGTAAATCCAAGTACTTAAAGTAAACCAAAGTACTTGAAGTAAAACAAAGTACTTGAAGTAAAACAAAGTACTTGAAGTACACCAAAGTACTTCAAGTAAAACAAATTATACTTGAGTAGTATTTTTTGTAAGGAAGTTAGGGGGTTTATTCCTCAAAACTGGGTTTTCCAACAACTTCTAAAAGCTTTAAGGATTGAGCGCTACGTCATTGGAAAGTAGGCCAGTCGGTAAAAACTATAGTTAGGAAAACAAGTAGGGTTGCTAAGTGTCCCGTTTTAAGTCGGGATCTTATGCATCCGATGTCCGAAATAATGTAAAATTTCGTATGTAAATTTATGGCAACAGGCCTACAATGCCGTACTCGGGTGAGCACTTGGTCCTTAAACTATTATAGGAAATATTGTTTTTTCCCAAAATGGGTTTTTTCCCTGTGGTTGCAAACGGGTTGGCGTTGGCACCCGTTGGCATCCGATAAATCTCTCAAAAGCGAGTGTTTTCATATGGGTGCCTACAGCAGGTTGGCACCAGAGAAATAGAAGGGGGGAGAAAGCGCTTCGACCACTGCGCATCCAATTTTACGAGGACGGCATGTGAGCCGCCATGGTTGCTTCTACTTGTCAAATCAAAATTGACATTTGTTTTGTTTTCTTTGTTGGTCTCATGGAATAAAAAGGGTTGTCGTATAAACAAGACTTTTTCGTAAATGTTTTGTTTACTTTTTGGATTAGATTTGGCTTTTTTGTTCGGGAACTTTAAAGGAAAGGATTCAAAAACGTGATGAGTTGGGATCTAGAGTTTGGGCAGAAAGCCAGTTCTGACTTGTGAAAGGAAAAAAAAAGCTGGGGAATATTGCATAGAAAGGAAAAAAAAATTACTATGGACTGAGAAGGGATGTTAAACGTATGGCTTTTCAGTTACCCTTCGAAACGGGCTTCGAACCCCTTTTAGTAAAAAAAAAGGAAGTGGGGAAAAAAAAGGGAGGGGTTTTTTGGCCAACATCCTGAATTACTTCCGTACCCCAAAGCAAATCTGCAGAAGGTAAAAGGTTTTAATGCTGGTGCCAAATTTTTCAACAATGAAAAAGAACTGGAAAAAATTTAAATTTATTCGCCACACAGACTATTCAATGTTGACGAAACTGGAATAACAGTAGTTCAACACAAACAAAGAAAGTTGGGGGGTTAACAGGAAAAAAAGATTTGGAATAACGTCCATGGAAAGAGGAAAATTAATTACAGTCGTCACCCTATGAATGCTGCTGGAACATATGTTCCCCCCATGATATTTCCGGAAAAAATGTCCGAACACTTGATGGAGGGGGCCCCCCCTGGGTCCATTTGGGTTTTATCCATTTGGGGGGATCCAAACGCATATTTTTCACAATGGTTTTGCACTTCACAACTTTACTAAGCCAAAAAAAGATGATCCTGTTTTATTAGTACGGGAGGCCCTACCCCACACAAGGAATATTGAAATAATAGAAATAGCTGGGAAAAAATTATGTATCAATTGTCTGCTTACCTCCCCCCACTCAAAAAAAAGCAACCTGTTGACGTAGGCCCTGGCCCCTTTTAAAAAAAGTACTATGACAGGAAATCGAAACCCCTTTCTTAAAAACAATCCTAAAATCAGTGACAATAAGTAATATTCCATTATTGGGAAAAAGTACAACAGGACAGCTTCCTGGAGTTCAAAAAATGCATTTAGAAAAAGGTTTTTTCCCGCAACAAGAACGTTTTTACAGAGGTTGATTTTTTGAAAAGAGGTAAATACTATTGGAACCTGAGGAAAAGAAAAAATAATGGGTGAAACTGACCCCCCTAATTCAGTTCCTCCCAAAACCACGGGTGTGTTTCCCCTAGATATTCAGCCAGTCCATCAACTTGGGGGACTACTAATAATTCCATAAAAGGAAAGTTCAGCAAGCCTTATTACGTCGATCCATTAAAAAAAATTTGAACAAGCTATAGAAAAAAAATAAAAAAAAAATACTGCCCAAAAGAAAAAAATAAAAAAAGGAAAAAGGAAAAAAATCTAAGAAAAAGGGACCAGTGTCAATTAGCTCGGAGTCAGAAGAATCGGAAATTAATACAAAGATTCCAGCGAAGAAAATAACGATGAGGGGTTCTTTTTGTCGTGGACGATATTGAAGATAAAAAAAAAACCCAGTTTTGGGGCCCGAAATTGGGGAATTAGGGCAATACATTTACTTTTCCATTTGTGAAGGAAAAGCAAAGGAAAAACCTTTTTTTTTGAAAAAGTTGCCCTAATTTGTTATGTTTTTTTCTTTGTGCTTTTAAAAAACCCTTTTTTTTAGTAAAATATACTTAAAAAAAAACACTTTTTAATTGGTTCCCCAAACAGACAGTTCATATTAAGAGCCACCACTGTTATATTGGGAGCCTAAAAAAAGAATGTAAAAAAAGTTTTTTTTAAATTACCTTAAGATTAAAAATTCAATTTATATTTTCAATTACCGCTGAGGAAAAGTGTTATAGACACCCCAATGAGTGTATTTCAATATGCTTTTTCAATAATAATAGAAAATAGGTCTAATATTTAAATAAAAAAAAATGTGTCTCATATTGGCACCTTTCCTCTATCTTTCGTTTTTTTTTTAAGGTTCCTTTATAAGCTTTTATTTAGTTTAATGAACATGTCTTGCTGCATGGGGGGTGTTCCAATTTAGAAGATATAGTCAAGAAGATATTTTCGTTTTAAATACCCCATTTTTAAGTGAAAATATTTTATTTAAAAAAAAAACCCAAAAAAAATTAAAGCTAAAAAAGTTTAATTTAATTTTATAAGATAACAAAATTATAATATTTATTTCTCTTGATTTTTGCATACTTGCAGGCGCAACAAAATTTACATTAATTTTTTTTTAAATTTTTGATTTTCAAAGGAGGAAGTTTTTTAAAAAATGGTTGAGTATACTAAAGAACAATTGGTCACTAGCAGATACATTTGTTTAAAACATTCCGGATAATGAACATATAGGAAAGGAAAAATTTTAGGGCAAAATGTTATCCTTTGTTTTTTTTATCATTTTCCCCCAAACCCCCCTTTCACCAATTCCTAAACACCATACCAAAAATATTCAAGGGGAAAGAATAAAAATAGGTTAACCAAGTTGATTCCATTTAATGGCCAAAAAAAAATATTCCTCAGAGGGGGTTTAACTTGCCCATGATTGTGTCTATATAACTCTATTATTTGGTATTTTGTATTGGCAAGGTTGGAAACCATATTAATCATTCCATTTGTCTTGCGGGTAAAAATAAACTAATTATGAAATAATTTGTTCAATTGAATGTGGTGTGATTACAATATTTAAACATCGTAAAAATTATTTTAAAATTTTTAAAAAACAAAAGAGTAGTTTAACATGAAACAGAAATTTATGTTTGCAATTTTACAATATTAATTGTCAAAAAAGTATCATAAGAAAAAATATGTGAATGGCAGCTGACCTGAGCATTTTTTAAAAAGGGTTGGTAAAAAAACTAGGGATAATTTAAAGAGGTTAGTATCATCACAGTGCATATAAAAAAAATATAGCATGTATTTTTTTAAAATATAAGACCTTTCAACTATAATGTTTTTGTAAAAAAAAAATCACACTTATGATCCCCTTTTAAAGATGATAAAAATTTGATTATAGATATTGTTAAAAAACCCCTTTTTAAAAATAAAATGTTAAATTTGGGGCCAACTACATGTATTATTGAGTGTCATTTTAAAGAAATTTTTCTTTTAAATGAAAAAAAAAAAATTTTACAAAAAATACAGTGTAAAAATAAAACACTTTCTGATTATTTATTTTATTTAATAAAATCTATTTGCCCAAATTTACATGTTCTCGCGGGGGTTTTTTTGGATGCCTTTTTTATTGTATGCTTTTTTTTGCTACACCTTTTGTAATTTTGGGGGCTGGTTGTTATTCAGGGGAAAAAAATTTGTTAAAAATTTTTTACACACCAAATTATGAAATACACTTTTTATAAGAGCTTTTTTACAAAAAAAAAAGTGTGAAATACTGTAACAAATGTTGAAAACAGAGGCCTTTATTTGATTTTTTTAAAAAAAATCCATTAAAAAAAGGGGGGTTTGGGCGTATTTTTGTTTTAACTTGTTTTTACGATTATCTGGGGCGCGAAACCAAGAATTTTTTTTCTCCAAGTTTTTTATTTACTTGAAGTACTTTCTTTACTTAAAAAAATTTCTTTTTTTCTTAAAGTACTTTTTTTTTTCTTAAAAACATCGTAATACTTTTAAGTACTTAAATAAATACTTCAAGAAATTTTTCTTGGTTAAATAAAAAAAAAAATCCAAATCTTCATAAAAACTAATTAAGAAAGTACAAGTACCTTAAAAAAAAGTACTTAAAGTAAATACTTGAAGTACAAAAAAGTACTTCAAGTAAAATTTTACTTGAAGTACTTCCAAAGTTTTGACAGCTCTGTATGCAGTTGATGACTTTTTCTTCTTTTTCTCCTATTTTTGGTTCCACCTTTTTTAAAAAATAATATTAAAGTCTATTGTCCAAAGACATACTTAATTGTGTCCATAATGAACATGAACGACATTGCTTCTATTATAGTTATCTAAAGTCTCCATTCTGGTTGTTTTAGGTAATAATTCTGCAGATGAGGACGACGAATGTATATGAAAATTTTAAAAAATAGTGTTTTGGTTTTTTTTTTGTAGAAATAATTTTCTTTTTAATGTGTTTTCTTTTATCAAAAACCTATTTCCCTTAAATTAAAAGTGGTACAATTTTGTTTGAGCCAGAAGGCTCGTTGACCTATGGATCTCACTCACGTTTGCCAATTCCTTAGATGTATCCAGGACATACCTGGTAATAATAAAATAATTGATTTTGGACGTATATGAAATTAATAGTAGGGCATCAGCGAGCAGCAGAATAATGTTTTTGCCTTTTTAGCGAATAGTCAAGAAATGCCATTTTTTCAACACCATCTAACGGCGTTATGGGTTGTTCCAGACTTTAGAGTTATTACACGTATTTGTAGAAAATTTTGTCTTTTTTAATTTAGTTTATTATAGTTATCATTAAAAGACGCTTATTTTCGAGTTATAGTTAAAAAACTGAAAAAAGTATCGTAACCTCAGATTTGGATTTAGCAACCCAAAAGACATATAGAACCGGTGAGAAAAAACTTCTATACATTTTTTTCCTGGAAAAAAACCTTTGCTTACTGAACTAATAAGCGAAAGATAAAGTGGACGTTTAAAGTTTTTTTTAAATTTTAATTTGCCAAAAACTGTAAAAATATCAACTTTATTGAAGGTAGCTCAGACTTTGTACATGGTCATAAAATTGCATTCAAAACAACTTTTTTATAAGGTATTCAAAATACCCTCAGTAATGCCATTTTTACACAATTTTAAACACAATATCAATTTTGACAGATAACAGGAATCATTTTAGCCACGAGTAATGACAAAGCCAAACTCAAATTTCATTTAAAACCTATATGATGCAGACTTTTTAAATAAAGCTGTACATGTGTGTAAAATTGTTGCACTATTTTTGTTAATGACTTTAAAAAAAATGTTATTGTTCAAGTAAAATTTAAAAAATTAAACCAATAAAATAGATGTTTGACTCTTCCCCTAACTCATCGCTACTAATTAGTGCTTAAAAGAAATAAATAGCCTAAGCGGCTATTAATCTTAATTATCTCTCTCATCCTAAAGTATAACTGAAACCACGCCCCTTAAATCTTATTGGCCTGAAATTAAAACTTTATATTCTGGCTTAAGTAGGATTTCAGTTGTTTACATAAACAGGTCTTTAGTTTTACCGAACATTTTTCAGCTCTAGTCAAATAGGCGGTTTTCTAATTGAAAATGTTTGTTTGATTAAGCAATTTTTAAAATGGCCGACGAAAATTCCAGTGAAAGTGATTCTGTGCCTGTAAAAGGTTATGATACTACTAAAAAGTGTTGCCAAAACTCAAAAAAGTTTTTGATAGAATCTCTTCTTTTACCAGAAACTATAAGTTCAGACGGTAAACAATTTCCAGTTAATGTAGACAGTCTTAATAACCCAGAATATCTATCAGATGATATTAGATGGAATTCACATGGTAACGGTGAATCAATCAACGGAAGGTATCCTGAATATGAAACTCCTGCAAATAAAAAGGAAAGCGAGGTTGGATCCACAACGGAGGGTTATAGCGAAAGAAATTATTTGGAAGGTAAATTTATTTAATTTTGCATCAAGACCCAAAAAACACCAATTTAAATTTTGAAAAGGTGGCTTTACGTAACTTTTTTTACTGTTTTATATTTTCCTTTTCTTCAATCTCCAGTTTATATTTTCTGAACCTTTAATTATCATCACAATCTTTCCTTTTTATTTATTTAAATATAAAAAAATATGAATTTAATTTCATTTGCAAAAATAAATAAATTAATTTATTCTCAAAATCACATAAAATATATCTTTAAGATACACACCAGTTTGGTAAATAAAAAAGTAAACTGAAAAAAGTTATTATTTATTTTTCACTAGAAAAATATTTTTTTGCTTTATGGGCCTAACAAAAAAAAACAAATGTGTATTTGGTATCACAATTTGCAGGAAACATAATTTGGAACTTGCTAGATGAAAGATAGTTTCCATTATAACTTAGTTAACCTGTTGTGAAAGCTTCGTTTCATAACGTAGAAACATCAATTTCTCAAATATAAAAAATTATTAAGTTAGTCCAGAAAGCGAAGTGCAAAACCCGCATGAAAATTTGGGATTAAGCCTAACTTACCCTCCATTTCAAAATTTATATTATGCCGATGGGCGCTCTTTAATTTTTAGGGGTGTAAACTACCCTTAATTGCCAAAACCTATAAAATTATACATTAAAGCTTAAGTTGAGTAAAATTTGACTTAAATAAGTTAAAAAAGTAGTATTTTGTTTCTTTGAAACATAACTATTTTAGCCTTTAAAAATCAACCACTATTATGATTAAAAAAAATATATTTACCCTAAAAAATGAATATGTTATTACGGTGTTTTGCATGAAAATTTGGGATTAAGCTTAACTTACCCTTCTCTTCAAAAATTTTCATTATACTGAAAGTAGCTTTTATTTTTAGGGTTGAAAACTAGCCATTTTTGCTAAAAACTTTAAAACTTAAGTCACATAAAATTAGGCCTATAAAAATTGGAAATTAAGTTTTTAATTCTTTGAAACATTAGTTAATATTTTTTAACCCTTGAAAATCAACCCTTATTATGATTGAATAAAAAAAATGTTTACCCGAGAAAAATTTACATATTGTCACAGAGTTGTAATTAAAAAATGTAACTGCTCAAAAGTATTACTAATTAAATTTTGTAATTTTTTAATCCTTAAAAACTCACCCCTTACAATCTTACAATGCAAAAAATAGTACAAAACTGCGGATTTAAAAAAAAATGCATCGAATTGCTTTTAGAACGCTCCAAAAAATTGTTATTTTAAGCATACATTTTTCAGTTTTTGTGATAAAAAGTTCTTTAAAAAACCATTTTGTTGGTTTTTTCAAGAGCTATAAGTTCTTAAATATTAAAAATGTTTAAAACCCTTACTGTTTTAAAGGGGTGAGTTTAAAGGGCTGAAACAAGGTAGTGCTCGTCTATACACACGCGTTTTAAACGTTTATATCTCACTTATTTTCCATCATACAGTATATTACAATAAAAGCAAAATGTTTGTAATTCAAAAAGCTACAATTTGATACCTTAGTAATTTTTACGTATCGCACATAGTTTTCGAGTTATTTTCAAGAAAAGGTCATTTTTTATTAAAATTCTAAAATTTGCGTTTTACTGCAGCTCCATTTTTTTTTAAATTAAGCAATTTCAATCGGTTAAAATTTTAGAATATATTTATGATACATAGATTAACAGAATTGAAAAAGGGTGCTACGACATATTTTAATTAGGGTGGTAATTAGGGGGTTGTTTTCAAATATTTTTGTACCCAAAAAAATTGGTCTAACCTTATTTTAATTATAACTCACTCCACTTTTATGATACATACTTAAAAAAAAGAAAAAGGAAGGAGTTGTATTGGTCCCACAGCAATAAAAAAACACATTTATTCGTATTTTTAAAGCTAAAATTTTGTTCTTTACAGTTTTTTTTTGATAAAATGCATACTTATCGAGTTATTTGCAAAAAACCGATTAAAAACGTTGATTTTATCGGGAAGAACTCCGACATTCGATCGCGAATAACTCGAAAAGTATGCATTTTACATGCTTATAAATCATTTTTCTATCAATTCCTGTGGTTAAAACATAAAAATAAAATTCCACCCCCGAGATGCTTTGGCAACCACCCTCAAGGTAAATGCGCCCTTCGGCATGATATAGATTTTGATCCTTGGACTATTTCCTACTACTGTCAAAATTTTAAGTCATTCTATGCATTTTAAAAAAATTGCTAGGTAAAATGGTTTTTTTTTCTGGCTTAAGTATATTTATACCAGATTCAAAATATTTGTCATTCTTGACTTGGTTAAGTATTTTTCGCTGGTGTATGAGTATTATTAACGTATACAAAATCATGCATCGATAAATAGCCCTCAATAATGTATGATTTTATTTATCAACGATTATAGTATAGACAACAAAAAATACACAAATTTAGACATTTAGTCTATTTATAACCTTGTCATTCAAATAATGACATCTAAAACATCTATCAATTTGGCTGCCTAAAACTAAAATACATCTCGAAAAAAATATAAAAAAAATGATTAGAATTAAATAACTAAACGATCGCCGAAAAAATATTAACTAACTTGGGCATTAACTGATAATTAACGATCTCAACCTTTAACGCGCTCGATCATTAATGGCCCTTATTCATAATTATCCTGGTTAAATAGTAGCCCAGGAAACGAACCATTTTACCCAGCAATTTTGTCAAAATGCATAGAATGACTTGAAATTTTGGCATCATACCCCAAGTTAAAGACGTCCGTCTTTATCTTGGGGGTGGTTGTCAAACCATCTCGGGGGTGGAATTTTTTGTTTATATTTTGACCACAGGAATCGATAGACAAATTATTTCTAAGCATAAAATGTTCAGTGTATTTTTTTCTGTAAAATGTATACTTTTCGAGTTATTCGCGATCGAAAGTCGGAGTTTTTCGTCGATAAAATCAACATTTTTAACAAACCTAGTTGTGGTTTGTTAAAAGTTAGCTGTTATTAATCAAACATAAAATTTTAGAGCTTCAAAGACAAATATGAAAATGATCAAAATAAGGTCCCAACTAACATTTTTTGGAGCCTAAAGTTTTATTAAACGGTAACGGATATTTATAAAAGGTTTATAAGGAACCTTTACTTTCATAATAGTTTTTATAGTTTTATAAGAAAATTGGTGTGAAAAGTTTTGTAAGACGCCCAGAAAATATCAAAATACTTAAAGTTTTATAACATTGCATCCGAAATGTTTCCGTTACCATATCTATAAAACCTTTGGTTTTGGTTACTTAAAGTTTTTTATAATGGTTTTATAGCGTTCTTAAAAACCTTATTATAAAACTTTTACTCTTGGAGTTTTATAGCTTACTTACTTCGTAAAACCCTTATAAATCTTAAGGTGTTTATTATTACTTAAAGGCTCATATAAAACTATAGGTGTTTAAAAAGCGAAATGGCGAACATGGCGTCCCTTTAAATGGCGGCCATTTTTATGTTTGTGTTCCAATTGACATAAATATTTACACAAAAAAGAAGAATATTTCATTTTAAGCCATACTACTGAAGCTAAAAGACGTATTTCTTCAAAAACATGGTGTTAAAAAATGTTGGGCAGTTTATTTGCAAAAAACAAATCATGAGACATTATTTTAATTTTGAGGTTTTTATAAAAATAAATTTTTAGAGAGCACTTTAGGAGGCTGCTTTAGTTTTAGGAAGGGTAAAATGTAAAATTACTCGATAAATCTTTCATGCCAAGTAAAATTATGTCCTCATAGAAAATTCTCAGAGTATTTAAGTTGTTATAATAATTATTTAATACGCCATTTTAATAGTATCAAAGTAAAAATCCATTGCTGTTAACTTTAAGAGTAGACGCAGAATAATAATGACAAGGACTTGAAATAGAACATATTTTAAACAAACGATGTAAGAGGAGATAAAGCTAAAAGGGGGCTCTTTTAATTTTCCTTGCCGCTATAAAACTTTTTTATGGTTTATAAGGTAACGACAACTTCTTAGTTACAAATAAATGGAGAGTAAAGGTTTTATATGGTACTAAAATTTAGTCACCGTTACCTTTATAAGATTCTCCATTTAAGTGCTATAAGGGTTTTATAAGAGTAACAAAAACGTTTCGCGAACCATTGATAGGTTCTTAGGTTTCATAAAATAGGTAATCGAAACGTAACCGTTACCATTATAAAACAAAAAATGCTAGTTGGGGTTAGACCGAAATTTTTTGAGTGCAAAAATCTTCGAAAACAACCCCCTAATGACCACCCTAATTAAAATGAGTCGTAGCCCTTTATCAATTCTCTTTTTTTTTTCATATTATAAATACATTCTAACATTTTTACCGATTTAAATTGCTTAGTTTAAAAAAAAAATGGAGCTGCAAGTAAAAATGAAATTTCAGGATTTTAATAAAAAATGACTTTGTCCAATTTTAGCTTTTTAAATTACAAATATTTTGCTTTTATAATTTACTCTATGACAGAAAATAAATGATATATATACATATATATATATATATATATATATATATATATATATATATATATATATATATATATATATATATATATATATATATATATATATATATATATATATATATATATATAATATATATATATATATATATATATATATATATATATATATATATATATATATATATATATATATATATATATATATATATATATATATATATATATATATATATATATATATATATATATATATATTATATATAAACGATTAAAACTCTATGGACGAGCACTACCTTGTTTCAGCCCTTTTAAACAGTAAGGGTTTTAAAGATTTTTAATATAGACCTTATTGAAAAAACCAACCAAATTGTTTTTTAAAAAACTTTTTATCACAAAAACAAAAGGAGTTATGCTTAAACAATTTTTTGAATCATTCTAAAAGCAATTCGATGCATTAAAAAAAAACGCGGTTTTGTACTATTTTTTGCATTGTAATATTGTAAGGGGTGAATTTCCGAAGATCAAAAAATTAAAAAATGAAATTAGTAATACTTTTGAGTAGTCACATTTTTTAATTGCAACTCTGTGACAATATGTTAATTTTTCTAGGGTAAACAATCTATTTATTAACTCATAATAAGGGTTTATTTTTAATGGTTGAAATATGTTACATAATCTTTCAAAAAATTAAATACTAATTTTTCAATTTATATGAGCCTAATTTTATGTGCTTAAATATAAAAGTTGTAAAGGTTTTTGCAATAAGGGGTAATTTTTAACCCCTAAAAAATTAAAAAGCGACCTTCAGCATAATAGAGATTTTGAAGATGAGAGTAAGTTAGGTTTAATCCAATTTTTTCATGCAAAACACTGTGAAAATATATAAATTTTTTAGGGTAAATAATTTTTTATTAAATCATAATAGGGGTTGATTTTTAAGGGCTGAAATATTTCAAATACTTTAAAAAAACCTAATACTACTTTTTTAACTTATTTAAGTCAAATTTTACTTAACTTAAGCTTTAATGTTTAGTTTTATAGGTTTTAGCAATAAAGGGTAGTTTTCACCCCTAAAAAATAAAGAGCACCCATTGGCATATTATAGATTTTGAAGAGAAGGGTAAGATCCCAAATTTTTATGCAAATCATGCAAATCTATGCATTTTAAAAAAATTGCCAGGTTTTGTACTTTTTTCAGCTTCGTTTTCTTGACTATAGCTATTTTCAATGTTCTTTGATATTTTTACGTATCTAGTGAATAAAGTAAAGAATATTTTGTGATAGAGTCTACTTGATGTCCGTCTTCGGACAATATTAAAATGTTGGTAGACCGCTAGGTTTGTAATTGTTATTTCCATTTTAGGATAAATGTGCTAGTCACAGGGGGACGGTATTAGCGAAATATGCTAAAAATATATACACAATAGGTTTTTTGTTTAGTTACGGTCAGTAGCGGATTTACATTAGGGGCACTTGGGGCTAATGCCCAGGGCGGCAAATTTTCTGGGGCGGCGAAGTTGCTTTAAAAAGTGCATTTATGTTAATAATAAACAAAATACCTTTTTAGTTAGAAGACTTAGTTCAAAAAGTAATATAAACAGAATTAATATTGAAAATAAAATCAGGTGAAAAATTATGCAGATAGTGTGTTTGAAAATAAGAAATTTGTATTTACAAATAAATTTCACGGGAATTTTTTTAGTGACATGAGAAAGCGTCCTGAATTTTGGTCAGAATTTTTAAAAGATGTAAAGTGGTTCAAATATAAGAAAAACCCCAAAAGTATCGATATAATAATTTTTGGTCAGTTTTGGGGGAGCGTCCGTTGCTTTTAATTTTCACCGGATTTTTTTTGATGATACAAAGAGCCTCCTGAATTTCGCGCAGTATTTTAAAAAGGCGTAAAGTGGTCCAAATTAAAAAAAAAAACAAAAATATCGATATAATGATCCGGGTGAGTCTTGGGGAGGAGGGGGATCCGATGATTTTGATTTTTATAAAGAACTTTCTGGATGTACAAGAAATACCCCTAAATTTACCCAAAATTTTTTAAAGATGTGAACTGATTCAAATATAAAAAAACACTTTTTTAAATTTTTTGACATCGGTATCTCTCGAACGAATCAGGCAATTTTAACATGTTTGGCGGTAATCGACGGTTTTTTTTGGGATTAAGGGCTAATTAGTTTTTGGGATCGGTCGGTATAGCCGTTTAAAAGTTATTAAAAAAAATCTAAAAAATATTAGTTTGGTAAAGCCCTTTTTAATACAAATGCCTAAAGTGAGGTAATTTAGTAGGCCTAAATTGAGGCACAAGTCTAAGCGACCAACACATTTACAGCGACATCGAGTGCGCTCACCCCTACTCGCCTACGGCAGCCGTGGCGGTCGAGCGTAACAGAAAAGTGTGACGATTTTTTTTAACCTTGCTATAAAATTTATCCCGTACGTCGATAAAGAAGTTTCACTTTAAAAATTGTAATTCAAAACTATAATTTTATGTAAAATTTCGGTGATAGGGCAGCAATTTCTTCAGTGTTTAGGGGCGGCACTAATGTTTAAATCCAGCCCTGGTTATGGTTTTAATATAATGTTTTGTTACATCATTAGGGAAGAGAAAAGTGAAATAATAAAATGTATATAAATTTATTAAATAGCCCAAACATTTTTAATTAAAATAGTTGATAATGTTTAACATGAAAATTGGTAAAATAGTATATTTTAAAAATACAACATAACCATCAAACTACTCTTCTTTTTTGCAATAATAGCTTTAGTTTCAACAATAAACAGGTTTATATACTAGCAGTTGATCTAATACTTTTTTACCATCAATAATGAATATGTAGTTAAGTTTAGCATATTCTTCTTACAATTCTTACTGTGGCAGAGGTATTCCATTCACAACGTATGTACCCTCTTGCATGTCTGTGTTAAGTATCAAGTGCTTTTTTACACAGATATGTGTAATTTAAGAGGTGTTACTAGGCAGAAATACTACACAGTGGTTTAAAAAGGTCCTTTAATTTTTTCTTTTTAAAGATTTTCATTATTCTTATAATATTTTCCAGTACATATTAATTAACAATACATTTTTGTATTTCATTTCTTTGGGCTGCGGTGGTCCGAGTCCTTAGAAAGGATGGCTAGGCAGTCTCCACCCAGGGGCTGGTGTCCCAGTGAAATGTATTATGTACCTACGCGTAGGTAACTGCAAGACTTCTTCTGCTTTGCATCAAAAGCCTTTTTAAGTTTATCATTATGTTTTTAATAGAGTTGTTATAAATGGATGTTTTGTTTGGTAGTTAAGGTTTATATCGCTGAAAAAATCTTATTAAAAAACCTTCTTAATATATCGGATGCGGATATCGAACCCGCAGCACGGTGAGAGGTATGTGCCTTTCTTAATTTGTTTGACGATTTATTGTTAGTTATTGTCCCTACAAAATATTGTATGGCTTGTTTAAAGGTCGCAGCTTATCCTTGGTCAGTCTTTCACCTTCTTATCAAATGCACTTATTAATCATTTATTTCGTTTGCTCATTTAACATTTACTGTCATTTTTATTGTTTCTACCCTTCTAGTGCCTTTGTGTTAGCATATGTAATTATACTTTTTTTTGAATGTCACAATATATTTAACTGATCATTCGGTTGATAAACCTCTCAAACATAAAAAAATATGTCCCTTCAACTATCTCCTTCAAACATTTAATTTAGAAATTCCATCTTCCATAACAAGAATCCGTCCAGAAACTGCTAGAATTTTATGAGCTTAGGGATCCAACCATAAAAGAAAAAATGGGTCTCTGGAATCAGGTTTTAAAGACAGGTTAAAAAAATCCGACATTGAACATATATGTACCAATTTGTTTACTGCTATTTATAACTGAATGTAATAAAATAAAAACACTTTATTTTATTTTAAAATTGTATTTATATTCATAACTTGTGACATATGATTCGCTAACACTGTAGCTTTTCCGGACTAGTAATTTCATTTAATATTAAGAAAAAAAATTTAACATTTTGGGGAAAAAATTTAAAAGGTTTTGGGTTACTAAAATTTTTTACAATATTTGGGTTTTAAAAAACCCTAAACCAATATTCGTTTACAAATTATTTAAAAATTTATAAAATTTCAAAAAAACAGTTTTTAATCTTTAAGTGAGACAAAATCATCCTTGAGAATGTGGCTATAATCTATTAAATGTGAAGCATAAGCAGAATCTTTTTTATTTTTAAGAAAACTATTCCTATGTAGGCGCGTGATGGCCCAGCTTGATACGGGGAGTTTCCCGGTGGGCCCTTGTAAGGTTGCTTCGAAGGACCCTTCTAAGCCTTAAAGCCTACGACAGGGCTAAATACAACCAATGATCGATATTTTTGATACAACAAAACAATTAATTAGAAGTAATAATTAGCCCCGTCTCTGTTTAAGTGCACCGCCCCTGACTTGAATACACCAACACGTGATTATTATTATTTTTAATTATATATTTTCTTAAACTTTGTTGTGTAATGTTAACATGCACGTATTTAATATCAGGTAAGCTTAAATAATTTGTTAAAAAGTTTTTCTATTCGTAAGTATTTTTTGGCGATGCCTTATGGGCCCTGCAAATGATAAATAGTTTCCTGGGCTCTAAAATCGCCCCAGCACACGCTTGTTCTATGCTTTAAAATTCTTGGTTCAAAAGTCCTCCCTGTTTGACCTATACAGTGTGTCCCAAATTGGGCCTACATGTATTGGTATCCCGGGAACCATTAGAGCTACAGTGTTGGTTAAATTAGGAAAGTTTTAGACAATTTAATTGCAAAATTAAATCTGCTTTCAGATTTTATTTATCTTTTATGGTTTTCAAGATAATTAAGAAAAACCAAAATGGTGCATTTTTAACTTTTGCCTGTAGCTCGCAAACTACCAATTTTACGGTTTTAAGATTACTACATTATTAGAAAACTTTTAAAAAAGAATTTAATTTAAGTAAAAATATTTTTGTTTTTGAGATATTTACCCAAACTTTGGATTTTCATACGGACGCCATATTGGATTTTTACATTTTTGAAAAGAGCTCTTCAAGAGCTTTCCATTGATGTATCACAAGTCTAGGTTTTCAGATTGCTTAAGCACTAAAGACGATAATTTTGTTTATTTGATAGTAGACTAGACTGCGTAATGGCCGCCCCGTTTCATAAAAAACAAATGATACGCATTCGGAGCGGCATCAACCTGACCATAGACATTTAAGATTCTTAGTGATGAACTTGTTACCCTATGGATCTTTTGTGAGAGCGAAATTCAAAACTGATACAAAAAAGTGATGCTTTTTGCAAAAATTAATAATTCCTAATATTACCTTAAACTGATAATAATTAAACACAACTGTAAAACAAAAATTTATCAGTAAACAAGAAAATAAAATCACAGTACATGTCTCCATTTTCCACACATTTCTCGCATTTTTCCAACACCGTGCGGGTTACTCAGCGTAACGTGTTTCGGTTGATTGAAGCAAACACATCCCGTACCCTGTGTTCTAGTTCCAGCCTAGTTTCGGGCGGAGAAAACTCGTACACCTCATTTTTTGCGTGTCCCCATAGGTAAAAATCAGGGGGTGTGATGTCCGGTGATCTAGCTGGCCAAGCAATTGGCCCATTATTAGAGATGATGTTGTCATTAAAGGTATTTCTAAGGACCTCCATCACCTCCCTGGTACTGTGCGCTGGACATCCGCCTTGCTGGAACCACAAATTATTCATTTCATTTGGCGGAACTGTATTTCTAATGGCCGGTAGGTTGTTGCCGCTCCGGAAATTGTTCTTCGTATGCAAGTGCTGCAGCTTCTGTATTTCTGTTAGATTTAAAATAAATTTCTAGCATATCCACCTTTTCAACATTGGAATAATTAAAAGCCATTATTGAAAATACTTAAAATAATCAAAACTTTAATTTTTGTTGAAGGCGTTTCTAAACGAGAAATAAGATGCACGCTAATTTTGACATTTACATTATTTAAATTATAAGATGCGTATCGTTTGTTTTTTATGAAACGGGGCGGCTATTACGCAGTCTAGTTTAAGCCTACTATCAAATAAACAAAAATTATCGTTTTTAGAGCTTAAGCAATGATACATCAATGAAAAGCTCTTGAAGAGCTCTTTTCAAAAATGTAAAAATCCAATATGGCGTCCGTATGAAAATCCAAAGTTTGGGTAAATATCTCAAAAACAAATAAAGTTAGAAAAATATTGTTACTTAAATTAAATTCTTCTTAAAAAAGTGTTCTAAGAATGTAGTAATCTTAAAACCGTAAAATTGGTAGTTTGCGAGCTACAGGCAAAAGTTAAAAATGCACCATTTTGGTTTTTCTTAATTATCTTAAAAACCATAAAAGATAAATAAAATCTGAAAGCAGATATAATTTTGCAATTAAATTGCAACTAAAACTTTCTTAATTTAACCAACACTGTAGCTCTAATGGTTTCCGAGGTACCAATACATGTAGGCCCGATTTGGAACACACTGTATACACTTTGGGACATGTACCATAGTTTAATTTGTAAACCCCTGATTTTTTCCCTTTACTCGCTGTATCTTTGTTGTTTTTTAAATATTTTCCCATATTATTTTTGCTTTGGTACGCTATTTTTATGTTCTTTTTTCTTGAAACTGAGGTTACTTTTTCTGTTGGTTTACCAATGTAAGTAAGATATTTGAATTTATTGTTATTTTTTTTATAACCAACTAATTTTTGTTTTTTTTATGTCATCTGTTAGTGAGCTTTTGTAGCTGTTGTTAATTGTGTTTGTTTAATTACGTTAGGTTCTTTTTGAAAATCGTTTTCATTAAGGGGTATACAGGGTGTTAATAAATGCAAATATTTTGCGTTTTCTCTCGTATGTTCTGTGATATTTTTTTTTTTAATTTGGTACATCAATTATTTTTTAGAATCTTTACAATAAAGTATGAAAATTGTCGGTCGCAATATACTGGGTGTTACATTTTCTTAAATCGGCTATGAAATTTGAACTCTTTTTTCTTTTGTGTAGCTTTCTGGTCTCTTGAATTATTTTCTTGCTTGTCGATTTATTTGCAAAAATAACCATCGATGGAAATTAAGTGGAGAAGACACAGCGAAATAAAAAATATAAAAAGAAAATAGTAGGCTGGGGCAGGTAATCTGTTTATTGTCACTGTGGCAATAACAAATATTTGTTTTGTTTGACGTTTCCGGAGTAGTTTTGAACTGGTTAACGATGGTTGAATTCACAAATCAAGAATATGCAAACATGTATTTAATCTATGGACTTGCCGATGGAAATTGTTATGAAGCCGGACGACTGTATGCACAAAGGTATCCAAATCAAATACTGCCTGACCCACGAACATTCGCAAATGTACATAATCGACTATGTAAAAATGGATCTTCAAGAAATCCACTCATTTAGCAGGAGCAAACAGAACGGTTAGAACTCCTGAAGTCAAAAAAGCAGTCCTGAATTTAGTAGAAAATGATCCTGCTACTAACATTTCATTTGTGCTTGTCTGGAAAATTTTAATAGACAACTTAATGTATCCATACCATATCCAAAGGGATTAAGCTCTTCTCCCACGTGATCTCCCACTACGTTTAAATTTTTGTCAATGGTTCCTACAAATGCTTGCCCAAAATCCGTTATTTGAAAACACGATTTTATTTTTAATTTTTTTTTTATCTTGGGACAGTCCACGAAGGCTGATGCCTAAGTACTAACGTACCGTGGGTGTCTTCAGTGTGGTGAGAGGGAGTTTGTTCACACGGGACTTAAATTTTTGGAGATTGGGAGGAGAAGGAAAAACTTCTGCGGGCAGCAGGTTCCATAGTCTTGACACTCTAGGGATGAAGGAACGAAGAAAGCGGGAAGTTCGGGACCTCTCTAACTGAACTGTAAAAGGATGCATAAAAGTTGCACTACGTGTTGCTCTGTTGGGAGCTGCCAGAAAAGGAATTATACTGGCCAACTCCTCTGAGCAGAAGCCGTGAAAATACCTATAGAAGAGCGACAGATCCCCTACAGCTCGACGGTGGGCAAGAAGAGGAAGCCTTTCTGTGAGCGTTGGATCATTAATAAGACGAACGGCTCTTCTCTGAATGGAGTCCAGAATACTAAGTGTTGTAGGGGACGCCATTCCCCAGACATGAGAACAATATTCTAAAGAGGGTCTGATTTGGGATACATACAGAGTGTACAGATTGGAAAAAGAGAAATATTTTCTGGCTCGGAAGAGAAATCCAATCTTTTTTGAAGCTGCCGAAGCTATGGATAAAATGTGTTTGTGCCAGTTGAGGTTATTCTCAAAAGTAACGCCGACAAGATTAAACGACTCTTTGTTCTGCAGAACTTGGCCGCTCATATGTAAGGGATGAGCATTTGCAGACTTTTTCGCGACAGCGAACATGACTGTGTTTTCGAGGCATTAAACTGAACAAGATTTTTGGCGCCCCAATCCAAGATAAGTTTGAGGTCTTGTGAAAGAGATATCTGCATTGACCTGCGCTTGTTTTCGAAATCAGGATTACAGGGTGGCTTAAGAAATTGAATACTAGAGTGGAGGGTACTATCGTCAGCAAACTATGAATGGGATTGATTGTGGAAGAGAGAAGATCGTTAATGTGTAAAAGAAACAGCGTGGGTGCCAGCACTGAGCCCTGTGGTACCCCAGCATTAATTTGGTAGAAGCTGGAGGAATGACCATCTACACTAACTGATATACGTCGATTAGAGAGGAAACTGGAAAGCCAAGAGCAAAGCTTAGGTGGAAGACCGTAAGAAGGAAGTTTGTTAAGAAGCCCATCATGCCAGACCTGATTGAAAGCTTTGGATATGTCAAGAGCAACGATCTGGGATTCACCAAGAAACTCAAGAGACTTGTTCCAGTTGTGTGAGACAAAGGAAAGAAGATCAGCTGTGGATCTACTGTAACGGAATCCATATTGTCTATCATGTAAGATCTTATGTTTTTCCAGATACTTTAAGATTTGGGAATTAATGAATTTTTCCATTACTTTGCAAACAACTGAAAGAAGAGATATAGGTCTATAGTTGGAAGGGAGACTTTTGGATCCTTTTTGGGGACAGGTTGCACACGTGCAGCTTTCCAACTCTCCGGGAAAATGCCTGTGTCGTAAGAGATTCGAAAGAGGCGAGTTAAGATGGGTGCAAGCTCGGGAGCACATTTTTTTAAGACGTTTGCTGGTATGCCATCCAGCCCAGACGATTTTTTAGGATTAAGAGAAGAAAGAATACGCTTGATCTGTTTGACTTTAAAAATTATATCGGACATTTTATGGGAAACAGGGACAACTGTTGGAAGGGGAAGATTAATAGGAGGATCAAGCGTAGAATTGGCAGCAAATTGTTTGGCAAATAGTTCGGCTTTTCCTTTGGAGGTAGAGACAATTCCATCTTCAGAGATTAGGGGTGGAAAAGAATTTGTGCAAAAGTTCTGACTAATATTTTTGGCAAAGGACCAGAAAGCTTTACTGCCATTTGAGCAAGAGAGAACTTTATCTTTTATTCGATTGTTAAAACGGTCTTTTGCTTCTGATATAGTCTGATTATACTGATTTCTCGCTTCGATGCTAGCCTGTCGATTTTCGGGACTGGGGTTTTGAAGAAACTTTTTGTGGGATTGAATTTTTGAAAGTCTGGCTTTGTCACAGGATTTAGAAAACCACGGTTTGTGATTTGGAGTTATGGGGTTCTTTTTAGTGTGGGGAATATAGGTCTCAATGCCTAGTTGAATTGTTTCGGTAATTTGATTACATATTTCGGAAGGATCGAAAGTAGAAAAGCAGGTAGGATCCCAAGGGTAGCTGGCAAAGAAATCTCTCAGACCATCCCAGTCGGTCGAATTGTAGTGCCAGACGGTTCGTGGCGGCATGCTTTCAGTTGCGTCAAAATGAGTGGAGTAAGATACGGTGACCAAACCATGGTCAGAGTGACCAAGGGGAGCAGTTACTGATGCTTGAGTTCGGGGGTGGAAGTAAGGAAGAGATCTAGGGGGTTAGAATTATGGGTGGGAATCCTAGGAAAGTAGGTAGGTTCCATAATTAGATTGGTGAGCGAGTTGCTGATTGCGAAATTTTCTGCTGCCCTGCCTTGTGTATCAGTTTTTGTGGATCCTAGCCAATCCTTATTATGAACATTAAAATCCCCGAGAACGATTACTTCGGCCAATTGAAACGGAAATATTTAGCGATGAAGCAAATTTTTCAAGGAATGTCACCAGTAACTTGCATAACAATCCCTTTTGGGCAAAAGAAAATCCCCATTCGGTACGTAAAAATAATTTCCAAGAACAATTTTCAGTAAATGTGTGGGCCGGTATTATTGGAAATTATTTGTTAGGAACATTTTTCCTACCAGCAAGGCTAAACGAACAATATTATCTTCAACTTCTTGAAAAGAAACTCCCAGTGCTGCTAGAAGTACCAATTCTTGTCAGAAACCAAATGTGGTTCATGCACGATGGTACACCAGCGCACTTTAGCATAGGGGTTAAAAACTTTTTTAATCAAATGAATGTATTATTGCCATATTACCAAAAGTGCCCTGAAAATTTTCATCAAAGTTTTGGTGAAAATTTTCTACCAGTCATTTTCAACCAATCAGATGCTTTATTTCGACATTGTAACCAGCAAATTTTCTGAAAATTTTTCATCCACATGAGCATGTAGACGTAAAATTAATAAGTGGAAATTTCCCGCACATGACACACCTATCATATAATTAGACAATAATAATATTGACAACATTTTTCATAGGGGTGAGAAACTTTTTCAAACAAATTTTTAACAACCGTTGGATTAGTCAAGGAGGACCTCAGCCATGGCCCCCTAGATCCCCAAATCTGAATAGCCTGGATTTTTTTTTTCTGGGGACACCTGAAATGATTAGTGTATTAGACCCCAGTCCAGACAGAAGAGGATTTAAGGAACAGAATAATAGCTTAATGCGACATTATTCGCAATACTGCTGGAATATTGTCCATGAGGCGAACTAGGCGAAGACTTGATTCGTGTATTTTAGCAAGAGGTGGACATTTTCAACAGTTGTTATAATTTTGTTTTATTTTTAATTGATTAACTAATTAATTGTTTTGTTTTAAATTATTTTTAATTTTTAATGTTTTTGTCTGATTGTTGATAACCAACCCTGTCTGTTGATCTAAAATAGAAATAAAAATAATTATTTAGAAAACATACTAATAAAAACAGCTTTTCACTCTGCTTTATTTCTCCTACACTTAATTTCCATAGATGGCTATTTTTGCAAATAAATCAAAAACGGTGACAGACACGAGAATAATGCAAGATACCAGAAAGCTAAACAAAAGAACAAAGAGTTCAAATTTCATACCAGAATTCATACAGGGCACTCCAAAAAAAGGACTGAAAGTTAAAATTGTAGCCGATTCAAGAAAATGTAACACCCTGTATACTGCGACCGACAATTTTCATACCTTATTGTAGAGATTCTAAAAAAAAATTGATTCACCAAACTTAAAAAAATATCACCCAACATAAGAGAGAAAACGCAAAATATGAGGAAAAAAAATAAGACCATGCATATATTTGCATTTTTTTTCTTATTTTGACAAGTACTATTGCCCCCTGAAATATCTGCATGACGTTAATTAACACGCTGTATAACACGTAAAATCGGTAATATTATGCCATCTATTATAAGCAAACCCAAAACTTAAAAAAAATATACCTTTTACTTGATGTAAAACCTTTATTGTTCCGTGGTATAACATTGTGGAATGTAGCATACATTAACCGCACAAAGATCTACCATAGGATCTACTCTTCTTGTGACAACTGTGATCCATAAGGGCTGTTGCGACAGGACATTACGGCCAGACAGGATTGCCAGCAGTTCTAGCGAAAACCCACCTCTACACAAAACTACTAGTACGACCAAAAATAAAATCCTCTATAAAATCATATTTAAGAAATAATGTTTATATAATTTGGAGCATTCTTTTAATAGAACTGCACTGATTGGATTGTCAATTTTAATAGATTAAAAAAAAGGTTTTTAGTAGAATAAGTGACAGCATCACTAAAAAAATTGTAATTAACTGTTTTCAAACGAATACCCTGTATGTAAAATATATAAAAAAAATATTAAATATTAGCTAATTAGCGAAAATAAAAATACAACACGTATTTGTATTAAATAGCTCAATCATTAGAAGGTCTTTTGTTTGGTGCCAAGAGTTGCGCTTAACACGTCGACAAAAAATGAAACAATTGCAAATAGAATTTAAATAGCCGAAGGATAGAGTTAGGAACGCGGGGTAAGGTGAGTCTTTAGTAATTAGACAGCATTTAGTGTCACTTTGTCTTCCAAAACACTTCCTGTCAATTAGGCGTTGATGTATGGCCGCACATACATGTGTATGCATACTGGAGTTTCGAGTAGAAACGAAAGTGAGTATGCCAAGATTTAGAGCATCTCTGGCATTTTTAAATTTGTCTACAGTATTTATAATTTTTACTAAGTATCGTAATTAGGAACTTGATGTCATCGACTTATTTTATATTTCAAATTACTTTTACTTTTTGTTTAAAAAGATATATGTATAGGATGGCTTTTTTTAATAGCTTTTGGACTGACGAATGTACAACAGATTTATGAAAACTTTAGATACAAGGTGTTATGTGTTTTTTCAGATTTTATTTTTTTTACTATTAAATTATAAAATATATGGAAAAGTGGTATACTGCTAATTTGTTAGTACAGGAAGCAGTAATATTATAGTCAGTCCCGAATTTCCAAACGACATATTAAAATCATCTTACTACACGTTAAATAATTTTTACATGAATTTTTGCCATAAAAATATTAAACATGTTCGATATTTTCGAGAAATTGCGCAAGAATCGGCGCAGAACTCTTTTTGGGGTCGGTAACAATGGTGGATTCGGAAAAGGGCGATCGCCCCCCGTCAGCCAAAAAAAAAAAAAAAAAAAAACGAGTTAAAAATGGAAGAACGTAACTGTTGTAACGGTACCTAGTTATTAATTAAAAACTTTTTATGTTCCCTATTGCATTTAATTAGGTATTAGTTATTTGTAGGCCTACTGTAATTTGCAATTTACAAGTGGAGCCAGACGGGTGGCTAACCTGGACGGAGGACCCCCGAAACCCCGGACCTCTTCTACGTTGAGGGGTATTCCAATACAGATTTATTCTTGTTTCGTGCACTCGCGTTTCGTACACTTTAGAAATTTACCTGAAATATTCTTGTGTCGTACCCTGAATTATTTGATAAATTTTATGCTTCTCGAAAATGCTTATGCGAAACGTTTCGTACAGCGACCATTATGATTACCCAAATAACCAGTCAAATAAATTAGTCTAGTCGAGAAGTGTGTTTCCTGCAAAAAGTAGACCTCGCGTCTAGAGATACCCCGTGATAACGGGCTTCTTGATAGTGTTGACACATGAAACATGCTTTATTATACAGAGACTCGGCGCGTTATTTAAAAGGTGACTTTTTCTATATAATGCATTTAAAGTAAAAAAAGCAAATCATGCGTCTTTTCTAATGCGTCTCCGCATTTTTACGTTTAATATATAAATTGGGGAATATACAAAAGCGCTTTGCTAACCAGAACTAACCATGACCGACTAGAACTTAGGGCTTTTAAATTTGTCTAAATTATCCCTACATAGAAGTTATAAACAAATTTTTTATAACTTTTGATATGGTAGAATTTATAATTTTTTTAAGAAGTGTAATTATATATTCCCCGGGTTTTTTCTAATACGTTGTTAAAATTTTGACTATAACTTCTACAAATAATTTAGACAAATTTAAAAGCCCCAAGTTCTAGTCGGTCATGGTTAGTTCTGGTTAGCACAGGGGCTTTTTATGTTCCCCAATTATATTTCAGACTTAAAAATGCGGGGACGTGTTAAAAAAAACCTAAATTATTACATTAAAATGTAATTTTTAGCCGAGTCCCTGCATAATAAAGGGTTTCATGTGTCAACACTGTCAAAAAGCTAGTGATCACGGGGTATCTCTAGACGCGAATCAAAAAGTAGTTAGAAGGCTTCGAAAAATATGAGCGATAGCTCATTTGACTCAAAATGAAAATCTGAGAAAGGCGTTTTGAGGATTTTTTTGCAAATAAAAATTGCAATTGTTATTAACAAAAAACGAAATAAAAAAAGCCATTTCGATTTTTGATGATAACTCAATAATCATAAGAGATAGCGAAAATTGCAAAAAAGCTCTTTGAAGAGGAGGCCGATAAAAAAGTCCAAACTCTTCCATTCTATCTCCATTATTTATAATTTTAATTTAATGCTAAAAATGGACCTCCATGCGACATTTTTAGTTGCGCACTCGGCGTCAAAACCGAGTACGTAACACTAAGTATTTTTTTAGGGTTTTTTCATATTAATCTAAAAATATTAAAAAATGATAGTTTATTCAGAACACTTAAAAAAATTTAGTAAGGTCGAAAATTTAAGTTAGACAATTGTCAATTAACAAAACTTTTTCGAACTTTTTTCCTCATTGTACATTAAAGCCTTTCTTATATACATATTTAACTAGATAACGACATAAAAGTTTAAAAAAATTTAATCCTTTGTTTATAATAACTTTATAACTTTGACAAAAAATTAAGAATCAGAGTAATATGGTCAAAGTTATAAAGTTATTATAAACAAAACATTTAAATTTTTTAAAGTTTTATGGCGTCAATACAATCCTCTGGGCAAGGTCTTTTTGATAGAGCGTCAGCAATTTTATGGTTTAGTCCTCATCGATGTTCAATTTTAGGATCATATTCTTTAATACGCTGTAACCACCGCGCTATCTGTCCTTTAGAATTCTTAAACTGAAGCAACCATTTGAGTGATGCATGGTCCATCCTTAGATGACATTTCTGGCCATAAAGGTATTTATGAAAGTGCTCCAGTGATTTAACAATACTTAAAAGTTCTTTTCTAGTCAATAAATAGTTTCGTTCAGGTTTAGAAAGAACTTTGCTAAAATATGCTATCACTTTTTCTTGGCCATCGTGTACCTGCGACAAAATTCCACCAATAGAAGTATTGCTTGTACCAGTGTCCACAATAAATTGGTGAATAGGTCCTGGATATGACAACACTGGAAGAATACAAAGGGCTTTTTTCAGATGTATATAGGCTGCTTCACACTCTTAAGTCCACTCATAGCTTTTGTTATTTTCAGCAAGTCGTTGTAATGGTCTCCCGATATCAGCAAACCCATGTATAAATCTTCTATAGTAAGTGCACAATCCCACAAAACTTCTTATTTCATGCTTGTTTTTTAGTGTAGGCCAGTTTTGAATAGCTTCTGTTTTCTCTGGATCTGTTTTTACTTCTTTTTCAGTAATTATATGCCACAGGTATTTATATTATTTCTGAAAAAGGTGATATTTCTTTGGACTAAGCTTTAGCTGGGCTTCTGAAAAACCTCTTCAACATTTTTCAGGTGGTCCTCAAATGTTTTTCCAAAAATAATAATGTATACTAAGCATGTCTTTCAAGTTAGTTTCCCTAATGTTAACTCCAACAATCGTTCAAAAGCCCCCAGGGGCATTGCACAGACCAAATTGGATAACGTTAAACTGCCACAGTCCGGTTCCGGTCAAGAAGGCAGATTTTTTCTTATCTTCGGGATCAAGTTCTACTTGCCAATAGCCCTTTTTTAGGTCTTAAGTCAACAACCATTTTGATCTCCTCAGCGTATCTAGAATATCGTCTATCTTGGTAATGGAAAACTTTCCTTCTTCGTGACATAATTGAGTATTCTGAAGTTAACACAAAATTTGGCAAAACCATCTTTCTTCTTAACCAGGACTACTGAAGATGACCATGGACTCTGGGACAATTCCTTGGCTTCCCATGTTTTTAATTAACTTCTCAACTATGTCTCTTTTAGCCAAAGGAATTCGTCTTGGTGGTTGCCTTATCGGTGCTGCATCACCAGTATTTATTCGATATTGAACTATGTTGGTTTTTCCCAAATTTTTTTCAGAGAAAGAGAAAACGTCGTGATTTCTTCTTAAAAGGTCTTCCAGCTTAGTAACGTGCACTGGATTTAGCAGGGCTTTTGATGAAACTACCAGGTCTTGCAGATCATTAGTTAGTTTACTTAAGGGAACTTCTACAGCAAAAGTATGGGTAACTATCATATTAGCAGGTTAACAGGTATAAATTTTGTCTCCCTTTTTAACCCGTTAAGAGTAATCCTTCAGGTTTATCATTTTGACAAATTACGTATTTTTTTTCTTTTGCGTTAGCATTTTTGCGGGAAGAATTTTTTAACGTATAGTGGACTATTTTCAATTGATTCGACTAATAGAATTTCACTTTCTTCTAAGTCTTAACACCTTGCTTGAATAATGGCTTCGGCATTTGGGGGTAGTATGACATCTTTTGTAATTACAACTTCTCTAACTAAAGCTCCTCTGTTTCATGTTAGGATCATTACAATCCCTTCATTGTTAGTTCGCAGTATCCGTTGAGGAAGGTCATGTGCAAACTTCTGGTGCTCCATAATGTCAAGACCAAGGATAACTTCGTTCAGTATGTTGGCAAAAACACAACAACGTGTATAAATGCTGTTGTCTCCATGCTTATTCTGGCTTCATGTTGCCTTTAATTGGTACGACTTCTTCATTAGCAGTTTCGGCCTTACGATGGTGTGTGTGTAGAACCAATATCTAGTACCATCTCACATTCTCGACCGCAAACATTTCCAGGTATGACTAAGCAGCTGGAACCATTATTTTACGTCAGGATACTCTAATTATTATTGTTGCTGACGAGTTGACGAGGCTTAGTAGCACCTAGACTGCTTTTGCCCCTTAGAGCTGGCTACAATTTCTTTGGACATGTCCCTCTTTGCAACACTTTTAGCAAAGGATGCCATTTCATCGTCGGAAAGTCATACTGTTGTCTCCGTCTGTTTGTTTTTTACGTACGATTTCATGCTACTTCTTTATTACTTTTATCAAATCGTTGTTTAAATTGCCGTCTTCTGGAACAAAGTTCACTCTTTGAAGTCTTGCCTTATTTCTGGATGTTTGCTTAGGTGTTTCAAATTAAAGTGCATAGACAGGAGCTTGAGATTTTTTTTTAAGTCTTGCCTTTCTTAACGACTGGGTCGTATGCGGATCTCGTAGGTCTTCAATAAATCTGCCCAATGCTTATTCCTGGATACGCCAGATTAATTAGTTGTACAATATCAGCTTCGTACTCGTAAACGCTTTTGTTATATTTTTGTCTTCGTGTTTGGAGCTGCGCTGTTGCAGAAACACATCTGGCGACACGAAAGCTATTTTATCATAGCCATAGGTAGTATAACATTTTTTTCTCATTTTTTTTTAATAAAATATAAAAAATCCTTTTTAACCAGTAAAATTCTTAAAAAATCTTGGCAACACCGCTCTACCAATCTAAAAATAACTACTAGTCCGGAGGTCACCGCAAAAAACAAAGCCAATGAGGTATGAAACATTTTTTTTATATTACTATGAACTAAGTCAATTCAAAGCTGCACTGCTGCCTCCGCTCAGCGGGTTCAAATTGCATTTTTTTTACCTTAAAAAAAAATCCGAAAAAAGTCGTTGTTTAAGTATAACTCAGAAACTATTAATTTTAGGAAAAAAAGGTATATAATTAAAATTAATGGTATAATAAAACTACGTCATTTTTTTATAATTTTTTTTTGTAGCAGTTTTAGTTTTTGAGATATTAACGATTTAAAATAAAAACGCAAATATCTCAAAATCTAAATGGGTTACAAAAAAATTTATTAAATAAAAAATATGCTCTTTTCTAAGCTCTATGAAAAGGTTATAATCTCCTTTTTAATAAAATAAGTAATAAAGAAAATACAGGCAAAAAATATTTTGGACATTAAAAATTTCGCTAACAATATTTTTTGGTACAAGTAAGTATACCAGCTCCGATCTATTATAAAAATTAATTTAAAATGTTTTATTCATTGAATGAAAAAACTAATACACATGTGCCTCGAGGCAATGGGGGATAATTTTTTTGTCCAATAACTGTACCCATTCCGATCCACTTGAAACTTTAACTTAAATACTATTTAAACTTTATTTAATTGAAATTTAAGTGAATCGGAATGGGTAAAGTAAGTGGACCAAAAAAAATTAAATTAAATATCCGTGCCACCAGGTTATCCCCCATTGCATCGAGGCACTTGTGAATTCGTTTGTTTCATTCAATAAATAGAACATTTTAAATTCATTTTTAGATGGATCGGAACTGGTATACGTACTTGTACAAAAAAAATGTTATTAGCGAAATTTTTAATGGCCAAAAAACAATTTTTCACGATTTTTTTATGGTAAAAAAATGCAATTTGAACACGCTGAGCTGAGGCAGCAGTGCGGCTTTGAATTGACTATAGTTCATAGTAATATAAAAAAAAATGTTTTATGCGTATCTTTTATTGCCTCGGTTTTTGCGGTGGACTCCCCGACTAAAGCAAACAAAGCCAGTTGCGGAATTCTGGCGCAGAAGGAGCCTACGGTACACAGCACGAACCCGCAATGACGTAGTAACGCCACGTCCGAACTATATTCGTGTCGCTACCCAAGATCTACATTCAATCAAAGCTCTAGATTTCGTGGCGTCCCGGCGACCGAAAAACAAGAGCGTGAAAGTCACATCCGTCAGCTTTTCACCGCGCAAGAAATGGAAGAAAGCAGAAGGAAAGGGAAGGGAGTTTTGCTTTATTACTGCACTTAATTCTATCAGAACTGCTGTTTATTTTCTTGTAACGTAAAAAAAGTTTGGAATTATCTGAATTCTGGCGCAGAAGGAGCCTACGGTACACAGCACGAACCCGCAATGACGTAGTAACGCCACGTCCGAACTATATTCGTGTCGCTACCCAAGATCTACATCCAATCAAAGCTCTAGATTTCGTGGCGTCCCGGCGACCGAAAAACAAGAGCGTGAAAGTCACATCCGTCAGCTTTTCACCGCGCAAGAAATGGAAGAAAGCAGAAGGAAAGGGAAGGGAGTTTTGCTTTATTACTGCACTTAATTCTATCAGAACTGCTGTTTATTTTCTTGTAACGTAAAAAAAGTTTGGAATTATCTGTAAAAATTCTTTTATTAAATGGATGCAAGAAAAGTGCAAAATAGATGACTCTAGTGCCCTCAGAACCCTATAAAACGGTCGTCGGGAAGGGATAAAATTAAGCTGTTTTATGTAAATAAATTATTAACCTACATTAAATAAATGTAACTTGTTTCAATTCTATAAACTAAACACATATTTTAAACCACGAGGAAAATCGTTAATGGCTAATTTTCAACTTCCAACTTTATGCTTTTGCCAAAATTAGACCTGTGCGTGAATGTTTGCCTAAATATTTTGTGGTAAACAAAGATTCTAGTAAAAATCTTTATTTTGTAATACCATGAATTACAGAAACTTTATCTTTACAGTTTCTGACTCGCAATTTGATAAATGCACCTGAGTGAGGTATGGATTTATCATATAGACTGTCAGCCCACCGTAGAAAAAAAGGACCATTCGTATCCAGTATGTCCTTTTAAATATTCGCTATACGCTAATCATTTATTGAAAGTGTTACAGGATGACTGAGGTTAATTCTGGTTAAAACTAAAAAAAAAAATATCTAGAAAGTGCAAAAAAATAACTATCTTGGAACAATTTATACTCAATATGCCATCTAAACCAAACGAAATTTGATTTAAAAGAATATGGCGGAAAATAATCGGCATACGTGTAGGCCTGTCCGTCCAGGACATTCGGGGATAGAAGGCAACGAAAAAGCGAATGAGCTAGCGAGACAGGGATCATCCACACCATACTTTGTGCCAGAACCTGCCCTTGGAGTGACCAAAACCACAGCACGAGGGCAAACCAGGGAATGTCCGAAACAAACACGAGGAATACTGGGGAAACCTCAGTAGAATTAGACATGGAAAAAGCTTCCTAAGAGGCCCATCCAATAGAACAAAGGAAGAACTACTAAGACAAAGTAGGAAAAGACTTCGCATAACAGTAGGGTTGCTAACAGAGCATGATAACCTAAGAGGACACCTACATAAGATAGGCTCTTACAATGGGGACCCAAGTTGCAGAATGTGCGACGAGGGGGAAGAAACAGCCTACCATATCCTGTGCGAATGTAAAGCATTGAATCACAAAAGACAGGCATTATTTGGGAAACCGGAAATGAGCCCACAGGAATATATCAACCAACCAGTCTCGGGGTTATACAGACTTGTAGAAGAAACAAGACGAATGGGAGGATTGATATAAAAGTCGATGGGAGATTAGGCACAAAAAGCCCATGAGGCTGCTCTGCCTCCGGTAGTTAATCAAGACGGCTCCCAGGGAAGAAGAAGAACAAGAAGAAGGCCTGTCTGTCTGTCGTACAAAGGGCCAAGCTTGACTTTGGCTTTTGTTGAAAAAATAGAAGTTTTGGAACAATCGTACCTACTATGCTAGGTTAAAGTTCTCGAAAGGTTATTTATCGCGTATATATCGATCAGATAACAGACTGAGTATAATTGTTCCAAAGTGACTCTTCTTTGCAATTTTTGGGTCTATTTTCTATTTAATTATTAGTCCGGGAGGCCACCGCAAAAAAACAAGCCTATAAGAGAACCGCATGAAACATTTTTTTTTTAATATTATTATGAACTATAGTCAATTCAAAGCCGCACTGCTGCCGCAGCTCAGCGGGTTCAAATTGCATTTTTTCTTACCTTAAAAAAATTGTGAAAAATCGTTTTTTTTTTTTAAATATAACTTGAAAACTAATGACTTTAGAAAAAAATGGTATTTAGTCAAAATAAATGGTCCAATAAAACTACGTAAGAGTTTTTAAATAATTTTGTTTAGCCTAGTTTTTGAGATATTAGGGATTAAAATTTAAAATAAAAACTTAAATACTTAAAGAGTTACTGAAAAATGTAATAGGCAAAAAATATGCCTTTTGGCTAGCTCTATAAAAATAGTTTAATTCACATTTTAAATAAAATAAGTAATAAAGGAGATATAAGCAAAAAAGTAATATTGGCCCTGAAATATTTCGCTTATAACAATATTTTTTCTGGTACAAATAAGTATACCAGATCCATTTATTGTATGAAACAAACTAATACACATGTGCCTCGAGGCAATGGGGTGGCACGGATATTTTATTTAATTTTTTTTGGTCCAATAACTGTACCCATTCCGATCTACGTAAAACCTTATCTAAAATAAAATTTAATCTTTATTTAATTTAAAAAAATACCTCCTTTATCTGGATTTTATATACCTGACAGGACGCTTAACATTTCTCGATCTCCTAAGCTATTATGTGTATAGCTCATCGTTTAAATAATTTTATTATCGATTTAGATATTAATATCAATCATTTTTTAAGGACAGTTACTTGCTCAGAATGATCTTGAGAAAATTTAAATTATAATTTTATATTTTTTTTTATATAATTTATTTAGTATTAAACTTTTAAAACATTTCTCTTATTAGGCTATCTACTTCTTTCATGCTTAAATCCATTCTTATTAAAATTATGGTATTTACCCATTTATTTACTACTTTAAGATATAGTTAAATGAAAGTTTAAACATTAATTGAACTGAAAAAAAACTATAGAAACATTTTTTCATGTTAAAAATATCATTAAAATTTTCTCAAGATCATTCCAAACGAGCAACTGTCTTTATAAATTAATAATATTATTATTTAAATCGATAATAAAAATATTTAAACGATGAGCTATACATATAGAAGCATAGAAGATCGAGAAATGTTAAGCGTCCTGCCAAAGGTATATAACACCCAGATAGAGGAGTCACTTTTTATTTTTTTTTATTAAATACAATTTAGGTTTTGTTTTAGTTAAAGTTTTAACTGGATAGGAGTGGGTACAGTTATTGGACCAAAAGAAATTAAATATAATATCCGTGCCCCTAGGTTATCCCCCATTGCCTTAAAGCACATGCGTATTAGTTTGTTTTATTTAATAAATAAAACATTTTGAATTAATTTTTAAATAAACCAATAAAATATTGTTGTTAGCGAAATTTTTAATAACCAAAATCACTTTTTTGCTTTTATCTCCTATATTACTTATTTTATTTAAAATGTGTACATAACTATTTTTATAGAGCTAACCAAAAGGCATATTTTTTGCCTATTACATTGTTTCGTAACTGTTTAAGTTTTTATGATATTTGAGTTTTTAATTTAAATAGTTAATATCTCAAAAACTAAAAGGGCTACAAAAAATAATAACAAAAAAACTGACGTAGTTTTATTGGACCATCTATTTTGACTATATCCCATTTTTCCTAAAGTCAGTGTTTTTCGAGTTATATTAAAAAACCGATTTTTTACAATTTTTTTAAGGTAAGAAAAAATACAATTTGAACCCGCTGAGCTGAGGCAGCAGTGTGGCTTTAAATTGACTATAGTTCATAGTAATCTAAAAAAATGTTTTACGCGGTTCTCTTATAGGCTTGGTTTTTTGCGGTGGCCTCCCGGACTATAACCAAAATCATCCTGTAAAACCTAAATAATGATCAGCGCATAGTCAATATTGTGACGGTTTCTCACGACCCTCCTATCACTTTCCGCGATTGCCTTACCCTTTGGCGCCGTTCGAACGGCCCGAACTCTCATTGGATTCGTCGTCTCGCTACGTAATTACAGAAATATATGCAATCATGCAGAAGCGCGGCTGTGGCGCTCGAAATCAACTCGGTCCGTTTGTTTTAGATATTTTTAGATTGTTAGAGGGGTTCCAAGAATTGAATGTCTGTCGCGGGATGTTTTAGATTTTAGTAAAGCAGGGTTGTCACGATTATTTTTAGATTTTTATAATTTTATAAAAATGGAACGTTTGCGAACTTGTGGCTATAGAAAAATAGCTTTCAGGTTGCACGATGTGTTTCTGCAGCAGGTATATTTACTGTGACGGATATTACTAAAACCACAAAATCAATAATTTTGTTTTCTTTGCTTAAACGCAAACTTATCTGAAGCCTAAAAATTAGTTGACTAACCGACTAAAACATCTTTATGATGAACGAAAGTTACGTTCGGCATCTTTTAGATTAAATAGTTCCAAAAATCTTCCAAATTTAGTTGGTTCTATGTAATTAATTTTTTTTAACTTTTCGAATAAATTTTTTTGTTACTTTTAGTATACCTTTAATGGTGGATCCTATAAAGTAATTTTTATTACCTAAAGTATTTTTTACGGCAGTTTAAAAAAATGAGATCTATCAGGTATTTAAATGCAACCGTCATAAAAGAAAATAAAATTAAGGATCTTAATTTGCCTATTTCATTTGGTGTAAAGTCATCGATATATTGGTAGAAGAGCCGTATATCTAAGGCTAAAATGGTTACGTTCTACGCACAAATCATAAATTTATCTTCTGTCTTCTACACATCTGTTCAGAATACCTTAAAGTATTTATTCAAGATAAAAAAATCCTTTAACTAACATATTTCATTAAAACAGGCTGGAGGAGCAGGGATTTTTGCGAAACGAGAAACAATAAATCGTTGGAAAAGTTAAAGGGGTTCTGATATTTAAAAAAAATAGGGTAACTCCAAATGACTAACAAGTTCAATAACCTTTATTTGTAACTTCTGATATAACTCAGCTTTAATAAGGTGTTTTAGAGCCAAACATTTCATGATGAGCTTAACGCACCAAAATAAATAAATGCCAGTTTATTAGCTTATTAATTATAATATTAACGAGAAAAAATTATTTTGGTGTACAAAGGGCATCCTATAATTAAAAAAATCAAAAAATGTCTTTAATGCAAAAATTTAATAAGAATGACAAGTTTGAAGGCTTAATCTGGTAATTGCCATTTTGAATTTTTTACTAATTTTTTGTAGATGCAAATAACAAAACCTAAATTTTAAATTTTTACCAATAGGCCGATCTTTACCCACTTTCTTTCCTGATTTACATAAATTACATATAAGTCTAGTCGAGAAATGTGCAGGGCCATAACCAGGATTAAATGTTGGGAAAGGCCGAAAAATTTTCAAGCAGGGTGAATTTATTACTTTTATTTTAGTAGGTACATAGGTATTTTGTATCAAAATTTTGTTGTTCCAACGCTCTTACAATCGTATGTCCTTCGTAAATAGCTGCAATTGTTCCATGTTGAAAAAATTAGTGTAATAAAATACGTTGATCAAAAAACTGTTTCACCAAAAGGATTTCGGACAACATTTTAGCAACAACCAAATTATTGTAACAGTGTACATAAGGCACAGTTCGATTTAAGGCTTTTTGTATTAATGCAGCAACCCCACCTTTCTTTCCGCTCATTACGCTGGCGCCGTCATAACATTGTCTTAGCAGGCGAGACCTATCGATAGTGTTCTGTTCGAAAATCTCTAATGTCAATTTGGTAAAAGTTTTGGCATCCAGTTTTTTTGTGGTATAAGTTTCTAGCAAAGATTTAAATACTTTTCCTTCTTTAACATAGCGAAACCCAATTGAAACATTTTCTCTATTATTTTGGTCCCTTGTTCCATCTTTCAGTAGCGTAAACCATGGTACGTCAGAGCTTTTAATATTTGCTACAATATTTTTACATACCATTTTAGCCAAAATTTCAATAACCTCATTTTGTTTTTTTATAGGTGTTTAAAATGCATTTTTCGGTATGTGTTGCATACATTCAGAAAGGATAGTTCATTTTTTACAGTGTATTAAAAGATTTACAAAAAGCCCTCGTTCCATTTTATCTTCAGCTTCATAGGTGCCTTTATATAGAATTTCATTATTTGCAAGGAACTAAACAATCTCTGCTATAGATTTTATGTAATATCGGTTTTTATCAAGGATGTTTCTATTGATCGTTGTGGAAACGGATGCATCTGTCAATTGGCGCTGAAGCTTCTCATGCCACATGCTCATGGAAAAACATGTATGTCGGTGTTCTCGTGCTTAGGAAACCCATTTTTAGGATTAATTGCATTGTTCCAATTCTTGTACCCTGTGGATGTATGTATAAGTCAAGTCCTTTTCTTATTAGCGTTTGGTTAAAAATGTCTGCAAGCGTAACAAAACGCAGCATCCAGTTTCGTGGAATATTCCAGCCACTTAAATTTTGTATACCGTATGAAAAGATTAATTATTTTTTAGTTTTTAAAAGTTTTTTAAAATACTTGTTAAATTGGTTCTTCAATAAATGGTAAACCGTCTGGTATTTGACTTGTATCTGGTAAAGGTTTCGTAATTACTGTGCTTTCATTTTTAACGATATTGCTAGAAGTTTCTGTATTGCTACTATTTCCAGCATTGCCGCCTTCAGCGCTTGCGTCTAATTGCGGTTTTTTCGCAAAAAACTGTCATATATCCAGAAGACGCTACATATTAGTACCTCTGAAAATGGTTTTATTATAAGTAAAATAGGACCTATATGTTGTTTAAATCTAAATTCAACTGTTTTTGAAATATTATAGCGTTTGAATATCGGAATTTTTCAACTTTAACATAGACCAAAATAACTTGCGTATCCCTATCTTCTTTTTGACACGCTTTTATTTAAGTCTAATTTTGGAATAATCCAAAAATGTCATATTTCTTACAGTTAGATACTATGTCAAAAATTACAGATTTTATTAAAATTAGGCTTAAATGAAAGCTTATTAGGTAACAAGTAAGATGGCTTATTGAAGGCTATATGAGAGAAGCCATTTTAGCCCATTTGAATCAGTTCAAAATTTACCAGTGGGTTAAAGTTAAAAAATCACTGTTTTCAGACGGAAATATTTCAAAAACAGTTAAATTTACCAATAAGAATATGTTCAGAATATTTGTTGGATGTGGCTTACTTTATGAATTCGCTTTTAACTTTTTATCACTAATGGGTATAGTTATGTCTAGCAATTTATAATCTAATTTCTAATCGATACTTGTATAAGAAGATACACGACACGATATTTCACCATTTAAAATGTAAACCTAGATAATTAGGAAACTAGTTTACCGAGCGTTAAATGTGTGGTTCGGTCAATGTAATTGGTTAATTTTTAAATTTGAATATTTTGATTGGCCAAACTCTTGGCGAGAGCGGTAAGATAAAATTTTATAATGTATAAATTTAAAATAACCAGAAGGGGCTATTTTTATACCATTTGGGAAAATTCGTTGAAAAATCTATTTTTCATTTTTGGCTTTTCCTTTAAGTTTCGGTTTTTTTGCCAGGAAGGGCGAATGTTTTTCCAGGCAGGGCGGGGCCCTGCCTCGGCCCCCCCCCCTGGTTACGGCCCTTGAAATGTGTCTCCTGCGAAAAATAGTTAGTTGTGGTTTGTGGCTTTGAAAAATATAAGCGATAGCTTATTCGACGCGAAATGCAAATCTAAGAAAGGCCTTTTGAGGATTTTTTTTGCCAATAAAAATTGCATTTGTTATTAACAAAGACGAAATTAAAAAAGCCATTTCGATTTTTGATCATAACTCAAATACGATAAGAGATATCGGAAATTGCAAAAAAGATCCTTGAAGGGGAAAAAATTTCCATTAAAAAGTCTAATCTCCCGAAGTTATATCGTCATTATTTCTCGTCGGACTAAATAATTTTTTAGGGTATTAAATATTAATTGAAAATTTTTAAAAACTAGGGTGTATTCAAAACACTTTAAAGAATTTATTCCCGTTAAAAAGTTAACTTAAAGTTAGTTTTTTGAAAAGTTAGATAATTGTCAATTAACAGAACTGTTTCGAACATTCGTCCTTATTGTACAGGGTTTTCATTTATATTTTGACACGCATTTACAACTATAACTAAAAACGATAGAAAAAAACTTCCTTTATAAAAGTTTCATAGTTTTTCTCTATTATCTTTTGAGCATAATGAAAGAAACAAATGAGCATCAAAAAGTTAAAAAAAATGAATAAGTTAACTTTTTTCAAATGGAACACCCTGTATATTTTTATTTAGAATAAAAGCTCTTTTCATCCCCTTTTCAAAAATATACAGTTTGTTGGTATTTCATTTAGCCGTATTGAAAATATTTAAGTTTTTAATTAAAAAATCAATGGTAAATAAAAATCAGCATTGCAATGGAAAACAAATGATTTATTTATTACGAACTTTAAGTATAAATAATTACAAATTTTCGACGTAACCTCCACCATTTTCTCTGAACTTGAAAATGTTTCTCCTCAACTTACGATTAATCGCGTTGAAAACAAATTCGGACCAAGGAAGTTTAAAGGTGTATGGAAGCCCAATACTGTAGAACAAAATTGTCCAGGCGTGCAGGGCAGCGGGAATCGGGGGATTGGCCCCGCGGAGTTTGCGCAATGAATAGTAGGTCAGAGCCGGACTTCCATAATTCTTTGTTACTATCTATAAAGTTGACATCATCAAATGTCAAATTCAAGCATTCACTGTTTTTTTTAATTTTTGCACAAAATTGTTGGTTATTAAACGATACTACCATAGAATATTTAAAATTATTGTGTAATATTGGATTTTATATCATCTGATATTATATGGAAAGAATAGATGGCGCCACTTTACAGCCTTCTATTTAAATGGTCGATATTTTTAGGAGTTTTGTATTTTTACCAAAAATCTTTGTAAATAAATAAAAACACGATTTTTTTAAAATAAATTTCAAACATTGTATGATAGTTTCATGTACTTATCACCAATTTTGTGATAAAAGAAGGGCAAGATAGTGTAAATGAGTTTAATCTAATCCTAAGATTCTGGTTGTACATTAAAAAGTGAAAATTTTTATAACTGCTTTTTAGGCATATACTTTTCACTAATAACAAACATTCATGAGACAGAATAACAGTGGTTAAAAATGTTTAGTAACCTTTGGTACCTAGGTATCCATTGTAACAGTAACCGTTGAATATTATTTGTCTACGGTATATCGAGCTTAAAAAGTTGATAATGTAAGTTTAAGAAACTAAAAATCTAATTTCTTTTTAAACAAATATAGAAAAAGCAAAAAGGAACTTTAACATAAAATTGTACTTTCTTTTATTCAATTAGAGGGACCTGTATATATTAAAATTTGCCTGGTCTGCCCAGTAATTAATAATTTTGATCCTTTAAAAGAATGTACTAAATTATTAAATGAAATAAAAGTACCTAAATGTAAATCTTATTTCTTTTTAATAATCCACAGAAATACACAAACATTGTGGAAATCATCTAAAAGATAGTTAAGATTGCCTTACTTTTCTCACTGCTATTTTCCTATGAAATTTTAATTTTCTATAATTCATAATTGATATACAGGGTGTAAAAAGTATGATGCTCATGATTTTAATGGGCGATAGAGGAGCTCAAAATAAGTCGAAAAAGCCAAGAACATATGAGTGAAAAGTTAATTGTTTTCGAAATACGGCCTTTCAAAGTTTAAAAAAGTTGGCAACACCGCGCCTGTTTCATTGAAGCGACTCTCGACTTCGAACGTTGTTGTGAGTTTTTTTGCACTGTTTACACTTTTTTTAAGGAGATGTTCATTTACATACAAATAATAAAAATTACTTCCTGCAATTTATTTTGATATTAAATTTATGTAAAAAACAATCAATTATTGTTTGGTGTTTATTTGTAATTAAAAAATAATTGTACTTACCATAAGAATAGGCTTAATATCCATTTAAAGAACACAAATTATTAGCTTTAAAACAGCACTTTTTTGTTTTGCTTAAAGAATAAGATTTCTTGGTCGCACACATTCCGTTTTCATCAGTCTTTGGTACACTTGCAATACGTTTGTGTTGAATTTAAAATATATCGGCATATTTTTTCCCGATTCAAAAACAAACAAAAATATCGTGGCCGGATCGGTAAGCTTCTTTGAACGACTGACCTTACGTACAAAGGTAGCGCTCTGTTGCCAATTGTTTTTTAGTTATTAACTGGGAGAACAATTGTTAAAACATTATTTATTTTTTTGTTTATTTGTAGACTAAAACATTTAAAATTTAGTTTAATTTATTATTAAATGAATCTACTGATAAGCGATTAAGACAAAATTTTGCAGTTGTTACGGTTTACAGAAATAACTGCTTTTAAAGTGCATGACTTTAACATCGTTTAGACAAAAATCTGTCAAGTTTTGACACATATGTCATATAAACTTTTTGACTTATTTTGAGCTCCACTATCGCCCATTAAAATGATGAGCATCATACTTTTTACACCCTGTATTATTATTGAAACGGTTACCTAACGTTACGTCTCATAAGAAGCACCTAATTCAAATATAAAAAATACTTACCTAAAGTAAAAAATGCCGGGTATGTTACCCTTGGATTTGCAAGATAAAACCATACAACCTCTAGTCATTTTGTTACGATATTATAAGTAACAAACAATAAACACAAAATTGTAGTCACAATTTAATAAACACTAATCACTAAAATAAGAAGGTTTTTATCAATCCAAAAAAACATCTGCAACCACAAAATATAATCACACAAAGCAAAACAATCGAAACTAATACGGCTCTCATAAAAGTATAATGTGTTGCCTAACTACACACTGATTTATCAGTGTGTAAGTAGGCAACACATTAAATTATTTCGTGGAATTTCGTTTTTGCGCAAAATCGGCGGGGCCAACTCTGACAGTTATTTTCATACTGGGCTGGACATTTTTTGATCGAATGGGCCATAGCATTGGGCTTCCATACACCTTTAAACTTCCTTGATTCGGACCGGTTCCTATTAAGTACATTATTTCATTTTTAATTTTTTGTCTTAGTATTTTTCTTAACTTTTTGATGCTCATTTGTTTCTTTCATTATGCTCAAAAGATAATAGAGAAAAAACTATGAAACTTTTATATAGGAAGTTTTTTCTATCGTTGTTAGTTAAAGTTGTAAATGCGTGTCAAAATATAAATGAAAACCCTGTGCATTAAAAAATGCTTAAATAATTGTATAAATTTTTCGCTTTGTGAAGGCCTTCTTATATATACATTCTTAACAAGATAACGCCATAAAAGTTTTAAAAAATGTAATCCTTTGTTTATAATTATTTTATAACTTTGACAAAAAATGAAAAATCAGAGTAATATTGTCAAAGTTATAAAATTATTATAAACAAGGCATTAAATTTTTTAAAACTTTTATGGCGTGATCTTGTTAGATATGTATATAAGAAGGGTCCACGACGCGAAAAATGTATATGTCAATTAAGTATTTAAACATTTTTTTTAATGTACAATGAAGACGAAAGTTTGAAACAATTTTGTTAATAAAAAATTGTTTGCCTTGTTAAAACCTTAACCTTAAGCTAAAAACAATTTAAAAAAAAATTAATTTAATACCCTAAAGAAAATTATTTAGTGTGACGTACTCGGTTTTGACGCCGAGCGAGCAACCAAAAATGTCACGCGGAGGCCCATTTTTAGCGTTAACTTAAAATTATAAACAATGGAGATAGGACTTCGGGATTTCAGAATTTTTATCGGAAATTTCCTTTTCTTCAAGGAACTTTTTGGCAATTTCCCGCTATCTCTTATGGTTTTTGAGTTATCATCAAAAATCGAAATGGCATTTTTTTTAATTCGTTTTTTGTTAATAACAATTGCAATTTTTATTGGCAGAAAAAATCCTCAAAATTCCCTTATCATATTTGCATTTCGCGTCGAATGAGCTATCGTTCATATTTTTCGAAGCCTTCTAACTATTTTTTGCAGGAAACACACTTCTCGACTAGACTAATAGTGCGTCCTGATTTAGTAATACATATCGAAGTTAAAAAAAAAAATAAATACACTTTTAAACAAATAAAGTCACTTTATTTTACTTTTGGTTTTAAATATATATAGATTGATATTAATTTTTTTCCGAAGTTATGTTAATATTCCCTAGAAAAACAAACAATTTGTTTGATCCCTTATAATACCTGATTTTTCCGTTTTAATCGTTTTTAAGTATGCTATTTTTACTACTTAATAACTAATGTAACTCAGTACATACATATTATACATTTTTTTTAAATAAATTTAACTTTTAAAAAATATCAAAATATGTATCCAAACAAAATTTTAATTATTTAGACATGCGCCATGGTTCTTTTCTTCTTCCTGGGAGCCGTCCTGATTCACGGGCAGAGCTGTCAAAGTACTCTTAAATAGTACTTCAAGTACAAGTACCAAATTATTCATTTAAATGTACTTGCATTTTCAAGTAAATTGAAAAAGTACTTGAAGTACCATCCAAGTTTTTTTTATCTTGGGACAGTCCACGAAGGCTGGTGCCTAAGTACTAATGTACCGTGGGTGTCTTCAGTGTGGTGAGAGGGAGTTTGTTCACACGGGACTTAAATTTTTGGAGATTGGGAGGAGAAGGAAAAACTTCTGCGGGCAGCAGGTTCCATAGTCTTGACACTCTAGGGATGAAGGAACGAAGAAAGCGGGAAGTTCGGGGCCTCTCTAACTGAACTGTAAAAGGATGCATAAAAGTTGCACTACGTGTTGCTCTGTTGGGAGCTGCCAGAGAAGGAATTATACTGGCCAACTCCTCTGAGCAGAAGCCGTGAAAATACCTATAGAAGAGCGACAGATTCCCTACAGCTCGACGGTGGGCAAGAAGAGGAAGCCTTTCTGTGAGCGTTGGATCATTAATAAGACGAACGGCTCTTCTTTGAATGGAGTCCAGAATGCTAAGTGTTGTAGGGGACGCCATTCCCCAGACTTGAGAACAATATTCTAAAGAGGGTCTGATTTGGGATACATACAGAGTGTACAAATTGGAAGAAGAGAAATATTTTCTGGCTCGGAAGAGAAATCCAATCTTTTTTGAAGCTGCCGAAGCTATGGATAAAATGTGTTTGTGCCAGTTGAGGTTATTCTCAAAAGTAACGCCGACAAGATTAAACGACTCTTTGTTCTGCAGAACTTGGCCGCTCATATGTAAGGGATGAGCATTTGCAGACTTTTTCGCGACAGCGAACATGACTGTGTTTTCGAGGCATTAAACTGAACAAGATTTTTGGCGCCCCAATCCAAGATAAGTTTGAGGTCTTGTGAAAGAGATATCTGCATTGACCTGCGCTTGTTTTTGAAATCAGGATTACAGGGTGGCTTAAGAAATTGAATACTAGAGTGGAGGGTACTATCGTCAGCAAAACTATGAATGGGATTGATTGTGGAAGAGAGAAGATCGTTAATATGTAGAAGAAACAGCGTGGGTGCCAGCACTGAGCCCTGGGGCACCCCAGCATTAATTTGGTAGAAGCTGGAGGAATGACCATCTACACTAAAGGATATACGTCGATTAGAAAGGAAACTGGAAAGCCAAGAGCAAAGCTTAGGTGGAAGGCCGTAAGAAGGAAGTTTGTTAAGAAGCCCATCATGCCAGACCTGATCGAAACCTTTGAATATGTCAAGAGCAACGATCTGGGATTCACCAAGAAACTCAAGGGACTTGTTCCAGTTGTGTGAGACAAAGGAAAGAAGATCAGCTGTGGATCTACTGTGACGAAATCCATATTGTCTATCATGTAAGATCTTATGTTTTTCCAGATACTTTAAGATTTGGGAATTAATGAATTTTTCCATTACTTTGCAAACAACTGAAAGAAGAGATATAGGTCTATAACTGGAAGGGAGACTTTTGGATCCTTTTTTGGGGACAGGTTGCACACGTGCAGCTTTCCAACTCTCCGGGAAAATGCCCGTGTCGTAAGAGATTCGAAAGAGGCGAGTTAAGATGGGTGCAAGCTCGGGAGCACATTTTTTTAAGACGATTGCTGGTATGCCGTCCAGCCCAGACGATTTTTTAGTATTAAGAGAAGAAAGAATACGCTTGATCTGTTTGACTTTAAAAATTATATCGGACATTTTATGAGAAACAGGGACAACTGTTGGAAGGAAGATTAATAGGAGGATCAAGCGTAGAATTGGCAGCAAATTGTTTGGCAAATAGTTCGTCTTTTCCTTTGGAGGTAGAGACAATTCAATCTTCAGAGATTAGGGGTGGAAAAGAATTTGTGCAAAAGTTCTGACTAATATTTTTGGCAAAGAACCAGAAAGCTTTACTGCCATTTGAGCAAGAGAGAACTTTATCTTTTATTCGATTGTTAAAACGGTGTTTTGCTTCTGAGATAGTCTGATTATACTGATTTCTCGCTTCGATGCTAGCCTGTCGATTTTCGGGACTGAGGTTTTGAAGAAACTTTTTGTGGGCTTGAATTTTTAAAAGTCTGGCTTTGTCACAGGATTTAGAAAACCACGGTTTGTGATTTGAAGTTATGGGGTTCTTTTTAATGTGGGGAATATAGGTCTCAATGCCTAGTTGAATTGTTTCGGTAATTTGTATACATATTTCAGAAGGATCGAAAGTAGAAAAGCAGGTAGGATCCCAAGGGTAGCTGGCAAAGAAGTCTCTCAGACCATCCCAGTCGGCCGAATTGTAGTGCCAGACGGTTCGTGGCGGCATGCTTTCAGTTGCCTCAAAATGAGTGGAGTAAGATACGGTGACCAAATCATGGTCAGAGCGACCAAGGGGAGCAGTTACTGATGCTTGATAGAGTTCGGGGGTGGAAGTATGAAAGAGATCTAGGGGGTTAGAATTATGGGTGGGAACCCTAGGAAAGTAGGTAGGTTTCATAATTAGATTGGTGAGCGAGTTGCTGATTGCGAAATTGTCTGCTGCTCTGCCTTGTGTATCAGTTTTTGTGGATCCTAGCCAATCCTTATTATGAATATTAAAATCCCCGAGAACGATTACTTCGGCCAATGGAAACTGGGAAATAATATTGTCGATCTTTGTTGAAAGGAAATCAAAGAGCTCGTTGTAGGAATTGTCGGACGGGGACCGGTATATACAGCAGATAAATTTGGTAGAAGATCTGAAAGAAAGTTTAAGCCAAAGAATATCAGGCCTACCCGATTCGAGGTTAGAAACCCTAGCACAAGCCAGGTCGTTGCGAACGTAAGCACAAACGCCGCCATGGGGTCGAAAAGATGAAATGAGTTCATAACCTGGGAAAAGGAGGTGGTTGGTTGCTGTTTTGGGACTTACTTGGGTTTCGGTGAGAAATAGTATGTGGGGTTTGGAGGATTGAAGATAATGGTGAACAGAGTTTACGTTGGAGTTAAGCCCACATATATTTGTGAAGGATATTAGACTTTTCGATGGTGGCCCCCCAAATGTACCCCTCGCCTGGAGAACCGAATGGAGGGGTATTTTACCTCCGGATAACTTTACGTTCGGGTGTGCCATCATCATTATTTCCAAATTTTAATAGAGTGGAAAAAAAAGAGAAAGAAAAAGAAAGAAGAGGAAGAAGGAAAACTAAAAGAGGAAGAAGGAAGAGGAAGAAGGAAAACTGACTCACCGCCCAGAACTCGAAACGTCCTGAGACTTCACGAGTCCTTTAAAGGGCAAGTGGGGTGGTACCACCTCAGGCGAGGAAAGCTCCTCTACCACCTGCTGAAGTATTTTACTTGAAGTAAATCCAAGTACTTGAAGTAAACCAAACTACTTGAAGTAAAACAAAGTACTTGAAGTAAAACAAAGTACTTGAAGTAAAACAAAGAATTGAAGTACACCAAAGTACTTGAAGTACATAAAAGTACTTGAAGTAATTAAAAGTACTTTAAGTAAAATAAATTATACTTGAGTAATATTTTTTGTAAGGAAGTTAGAGGGTTTATGCCTCAAAACGGGGTTTTCCAACAACTTCTAAAAGCTTTAAGGACTGAACCCTACGTCATTGAAAAGTAGGCCAGTCGGTAAAAACTATAGCTAGGAAAACAAGTAGGGTTGCTAAGTGTCCCGTTTTAAGTCGGGATCTTATGCATCCGATGTCCGAAATAATGTAAAATTTCGTATGTAAATTTATGGCAACAGGCCTACAATGCCGTACTCGGGTGAGCGCTTGGGCCTTAAACTATTATAGGAAATATTGTTTTTTCCCAAAATGGGTTTTTTCCCTGGGGTTGCCAACGGGTTGGCGTAGCCCACCCGTTGGCATCCGATACATCTGTCAAAAGCGAGTGTTTTCATATGGGTGCCTACAGCGCCCAAAACCTATTCTTGGAATATCTCTACTAGAAGGTATCTTTCTTTTTTATTTTCACCAGACCAGAGCACTTATAATTTTCACGTTGACACAAGACCGATTTAAAGAACAAAAAGTCTAATTCTCAGTAATAGTTACACTTGTCTTGCTGTTGGATCCAATTCAAATGAGCGCTGTAATGCAATACAATAGAAACAGCAGCGGTTGCGCGTATTTCTTGTTTTAACTTGTTTGTACGATTATCCAAGGCGTGTAAATTCGAGTACTTGGTTGATTTTTTACTTCAAGTACTTTTTATTTATTTGAAGTACTTTCTTTACTTAAAGTACTTTTTTTTTATTTGAAGTACTATTTTTTACTTCAAGTACATCGTAATACTTCAAGTACTTAAATAAATACTTCCAGTACTTTACTTGGTCAAATCACGTAAAAATCCAAGTATCTTTAAAAAAAAACTAATCAAGTACAAGTACAAGTAACTCCTAATAAAAAGTACTTGTAGTACAAAAAAGTACTTCAAGTAAAATTTTACTTGAAGTAGTTCAAATTTTGACAGCTCATAAATTCAGTCCGATATAATTTTAGGGGCCTACGTAAACTCCCTCCGATGTACCTAGGCCGTCATTAAGATTGTTTCATATTTGAAGTAGGTATACAGGGTAAAAAGTAGCAACCAAAAAAATCCCGCAACTAACCACAACTAACCAAAACTAACAACAACTTTGCCTTAATTTAACCATCTTTGTATCTCTTATAGTTCCCGAGATCCCAATGGTGAGAGTCGAATGTGAATTACCCTAGGTGGGTTCGGGAAATCTTTTGGAGTTGGAGTGGCGTGGGAGTGGTGGTTTAAGCCCGTGGCCATAGAGTTTTAGGAGTAAAAATATCGAAATCGAACGCTAGAGTACTTCGATAGAAGCGTCATTTGCCAAAGCACAACTATCTAAAACTCATAGAAGGCTGCCAAAGTCATCTTCTAAGTTAACTTTTTAAAATTTTTTAACACATAGGTGTTTTTTTTGGGTTTGTGGTCTGCGGAGTCTTTTTTGGGTTCCAATTTTCATAATTTATAATGGTGTATAATAATAATAATGGTGTATAGTATTTGAATGGCGTTACACATTGTTTTTTCCTCTAATAAATTTTGCTAAAGAAGTATTACAAATTAACATTAAAAAAATTAACATTAAAACAATATAAAAAAACAAACAAATTAATAAAAAATTACTTGTCAACAATCAAAATCAACGTGTGCGCATGTATACTCCGGCACTCCACCTTGGCGAGGTAGGACTTTTGGAGTGAACTCTTTAAGCTCCACTCTAAAATACCCGAACGGTTTTCTTATTACACTTTTTACTCCAGATTTAATTGTCGAACGATTTTAGTATTTACAGAGTGAAAACAGCATTTGGAGGGCTATACCCGAACCCAACTCCTGTATACTATAATGTTATCCTTTATTTAAATCATTTGCTTCAAATTATTACGAGACGGAGCGAATTTGCGTAGCTTAGTTTCAAGGTCGGGACTGAATTTGAGTAGCTCCGTTTGGGGGCCCGGACTGAATTTACGTTTAAAGATGCAAATGGTACTGAATTTACGTTTACCGTTGATTCACTATCGGAGGCAGTGCAGCCTCTTGGGCTTTTTGTGCCTAAATAGTTAAATAGGTATCGCTCCTGAAATCATTTTTGTCTTCTCATAAGTAAATTGCATTTAAATAAAGATCACTATATACATTATATACATAAACCTATATCAAACAACGTAAAACCTTTCCTAATAAATTTCGGCTGTCGCTATTACCGACACCCGTCATTAAAATTCAGCTTTTGCTCTAAACGATATCCAAGCTAATTAAGTCGCTGTAAATAATTTAACAGTAGTCGTAAATTCACTTTAAACGCTCAAAAGTGTTGGTAAATTTAATTTAGTTCTTAAGAATTCTTATATGTCGTTTATAACTGAAATTAATGCCAGTTATACGCCTCTAATCGTCGGGGGCAATAGTGACCCTAAATAATGTAAAATTTAAGGCTAAGCGTCATGTTAGTTGGTAATTTATTGCTGGAAGATAGCGGCGTTTGTTTTTTGTATCATTTTTCAACGCTTTCTGGATCGTTAGCCGTTTAAAATCTAATTTTATCCCTGGCGCAAATTAGCGTCTTCTTAACGTGTCTGCACTTCCCACCCGACATTAGAAACTTATATTTTGCCACGGCCAATTAAAAACAACTGTTTGGTGTAAAATTTAAAACGCCGTCGTTTTGATAAAGACTTTACAAGATGCTATACGTCTTATTTTAATAAACAATATCCGGTCACCAATTAAAAGTGAAAAATTAATGACATATTTTATATTTAAAAAAGTATGTATTAATAAGTATGTTTATTTAAATTCTTGTGAAAAGGTTTTATATACTAACACACTTTATGTGAACAGGGTGAAACTCTTTTGATGGATCTATAGGACACAGTGTAAACTAGAAAGGCCAAAAAATTGTTATTCAATTTTTAAGTTAAATAAGCTCTTATACAGGCTGTTTTTAATTTAGGCCATTGTTCAAAAGCTGCTATACCTTAGGTATTATTTTTATAACTTTTATTGCTTTCGAACGTTTTTTTAAATTTTCCGTACACTCTTAAAATTAAAAACTTGCTTATCGGAAAGGAACCCGCACGTTTTTTATGGGAAGTGGCCCCGGTAAAAATGGTTAAAATCGATATATGTTGTAGCTTTTGTCATCCTGAGAAAAAGTCTCAATGGGTACCAAGCTTTATTTTATCAATTTCAATTGCTAATCGCTGTTGGACAGTTAGTTGACAGCTGTCAATATAGTCAATATCGATTTTTTGACATCAGATTTAAATTCAGCGACCTAAAAACTTACAAAAGAAATTTATTTTACCAATTTCGATTGCTTATCGCTGTTTGACAGTTAGCTGATAGCTTTCAATTGACTTTTTGACATTATATTTGAATTGAGTGACCTAAAAAGCATAAGAACGTGTACTTTTTTATATTATTATGCATTAGACTATAGAAATATGACATTTTGAATTTGTAAATGATGATCAATCTGTGGAGCTTTGGAGCTCCGTAGAAGCCAAAATCCGCAAAATAGAGTTCCGTGCCCAGTAAGACTTTTTCTCTGGATGACAAAAGCTACAACATATATCAATTTCAGTCATTTTTACCGGGGTCACTTCCCATAAGAAATGATCGATCCGTGGACTTTTGGAGCTCCATAGGACCCAAAATACGCATAACGGAGCTTTGTGCCCATTAAAACCTTTTCTCAGGATGACCAAAGCTACAATATAATATATCGATTTCAGCCATTTTCACCGAAGGCCACTTTCCATAAGAAATGATCAATCTGTGGAGCTTTGGAGCTCCGCAGGAGCCAAAATACGCATAATGGAGCTTCGTGCCCATTAAAACTTTTTCACAGGACGAAAAAAGCTACAACATATATCGATTTCAGCCATTTTCACCGGGGTCACTTCCCATAAGAAATGATTGATCTGTGGAGCTTTGGAGCTCCGTAGGTGCCAAAATACGGATAATGTAGCTTCGTGCCCATTAAGACTTTTTGTCAGGATGACAAAAGCTAAAACATATATCGATTTCAGCCATTTTCACCGGGGGCCTCATTCCATTAGAAATGTGCGGGGTCCTTTATCAGCATTATATATAAGTGCCGTTAAATTACCTTTAAAAATAAATACAGAATCTCTGATATTTAACTGACGCTTGTCCAGTACTGTTACCAATTTTGGATTTATATAATTCTTTCCCGCAGGTATTTTGTTACCTCTGGGTTGTGTGCTCTCGATCTGGGTTGACCAATTTTCTTGTAAATCTATTTTTTATTAGTCTGAAGATGAATTATATTATAACAGGTCATAAGCTAATGTCGGAGGAGTTGATGCGGAGAAATATATATTTATAACGCCGTTTTTCTTAAGAGTTTTGGTTAACGAGAGAGACGCACCCTTTTTTCTTTATAAGTAAGTTTTTGGCCACTTCACCTAAGTCGACCGGGGAATTGTCAAATAAAATACCTAATTTGATGACAAATACTTGTCGCTGCTATAAAAATAATTCTTTGTGTTTTTTGTGAGTCTTTCCAAGCTTGATAAAAATGTATTAATTTTTTTAACATAATTAGGTAAAGCTGCTGTTAGTATACGCGCCTTGTTCTAATAGATATCTAATAAATTTGCAAATAATAACAATTGCGCATTCATTTACGGTTAACTTCACGGCAAAACCAAAATTTTTAATCCCGTTATTTGATGTTTTACGTTGTACAGTAAAAGTATATCCTTTTTGAAACTCCGTTATTTCACTGACATATTGAGTAATGAAAATATTGCGTTTACTAAAAAAATAATATGTAATCATAGGGTGTTTTTCAATTACGGCACAAAAGCGGATTATGTGGCATACTGCTGAGCAATTTTTGTATGTAAGTGCTTTAATCGAGGCATGCATAATTGGGCTTCGGATAACTTTTTTGCTCTCCGAGAGAACAAAAAAGTTATCTGAAGTCCGATTATGCCTCGATAAAAGCACTTACGTACAAGAAGTGCTAAGCATTGTGCCGCCTAATGCGCTTTTGTGCCGTAATTAAAAACTACCTGCTAGCACGACGACTATCTCTCGCGTTCGCCTTAGTAAGCAAGTACTGATATGTTTCGATGCAAATCTGCACGGGTGCACGGGTTGTCGTGCTTCTCGGGTCACTAAATTTTATTTACAATTGTTATTTTTTTGACATTACACAAACAAATTTAGAGAGTACGCGTTAGAAAAACAATTATATATTTCGGTGTCCAAAAAAAAAAACAAAATGTTTTTTTTTAACGCGTAGAGTATTTGTATAATGTCAAAACAAAACAATTGTACATAAAATTTGGTGACCCTAGCAGCACGGTAACCAGTGCCGACTTGCATCGAAACATATCAGTACTTGCAACTATTTACATTGTTATTAATTTCTTTTAAAGGATCCCTCAGTTTTCTAATAGAAAATAGGTTTCGGCAAATTGTTTTTAAAATTTGCATAGTAATAGTTCTCAAAACGCTGATCAAAAGTCTCCATGGGCACAAAATCCGAAAACCCCCAAAACCCCCCAAAATCACCTTCGAAGGTCACTGGGGATTTTTCTTATGAAAAATGGGCTTCGGCCAACTGTTTTCAAACTTTGCATAGCGATAGTTCTCAACGCGCTGATCAAAAGTCCCCACGGCCACAAAATCCGAAAACCCTCAAAACCCCCAAAAATCACCCACGAAGGTCACTGGGGATTCTTATTATAAAAAATGGGCTTCGGCCAATTGTTTTCGAACTTTGCATAGCGATAGTTCTCAACACGCTGATTAAAAGTCTGCACGGGCACAAAACCCGAAAAACCCCCAACCATCCAAAATTAACCCTTAAAGGTCACTGGGGATTTTTCTTATGAAAAATGGGTTTCGGCCAATTGTTTTCAAACTTTGCATACCGATAGTTCTCAAGACGCTGATAAACGGTCTTCCCAGGCACAACACCCGAAAACCTCCCAACAAAGGTCACTGGGATTTTTTTTTATGACACTTGGGTTTCGGCCAATTCTTTTCAAACTTTGCAATGTGATAGTTCTCAATACGCTGATGAAAAGTCTCCACGGGCACCAAATCCGAAAACTCCCCCATCCCCTCAAAAACACTGGGGATTTTTCTTATCAAAAATAGGTTTTGGCAAATTGTTTTCAAATTTTGCATAGTGATAGTTCTTAACACGTTGATCAAAAGTCTCCACGGGTACAAAACCCGAAACCCTCCAAAATCACCCTCACTGAGGGTGTTTCTTATTCAAAATGGATTTGGCAAATTGTTTTGTGCTCGAAAAGACTTTTGATCAGCGTGTTGAGAACTATTACTATGTAAAGTTTGAAAACAATTGGCCGAAACCCATTTTCCATAAGAAAATTAATGGGTCCTTTTTAACTGTGTTTTATATCTGTTTTTTACCTAATTTTATTTAGTGACATTGTTCTTAGTTTTAGCTTAGTTTATCTTTTAATATATGTTAATTATTGTTAGTAAACTTGTGTCTTTAGTTTTTTAATTGTTTATTTTTTAAAAATAAGGTGCATCAGACCGCTTTATCAATAAAAATTCTATATTCTTCAAATAAAGCTTTTTTCCATTCTATTCTATTCTCTTATATTTTGTTTTAAAGTTTCTTTTGGCAGGCATGTGTTTATTGTGCATCATATTAGGTCAATTTTAACATATGAAATTTTTAAAATGACATTTTTTATAGATGCTATTTTTGATAGATGGTATGTAAAGTTGCATCTATCAAAAAAGCCTTAAGGCATTAAGAATGTCATTTTTGTAAGGTGTTATTACTTAGGACAGGAATGATGAAAGAAAAATTAATAGCAATTAGTCTGTTTGATAAACCACATTTTTTTATTTGTAAAGGTCTTTTAGATGATTATAAACATAACTGTTTTTTTTTCTTTCTGCTCTTTTATGAAATATTATTTTTCTTACAAATAGTAAAATTGGGTACGCGACAAAATAATTTTAAAAAATTAACTTACTTTCAATCTAGTACTGATGCAAAGGTAATTTTTTTTTACAATTAAGCGAAAAGTTTATAGTTAAGTTGTGCAAAAAGTAACTGCTTTTTGAACAAGTGTCACATGACGCAATACGGCATAATCCTATTGACCGACACTTTTAAAATCATATTGTAAGGATAGGACAAATGTAAATATTATACGTAGATATATGGTAGCATATTGTCGATGGGTAGCACTATTATCTAAGAAAAACTATCTAGTAGAAGTGTTGCCAAGTGTTTAAATTGTTGAACCCACGTACTAAACACTGGTTTCTCGGATATCGCGGAAAGGTCAAATCACATAACTCTAAAGCTTTAATTAGATGTTGGTGAAACAAAAGTTCCACCTATCAATATGGCTTATTCTCCTATCAATAGTAGGTACTCATAGCTTTTTAAGGTCCAAAATATAAAATTTGCCAGTTTTAAAACGAGAAAGTGTGTATTACCAAAGATAATACTACTACGGATAGATGGTTCATTTAAATGGGGTGCTCTGAATCAGTTCGGAGATATCAATGCTTCCGTAAATGCGAATAAAATTAAGTCGGTAACCCCTGCTCCAGCGAAACGAGGTACGAAACCATGTACGACGATGCCAGTGTCTGTCGCTTGTACCTTATTCGGAATACGAAGTAGCGAAAGCTTGCGGCTAAACGGGTTGTGTATTTTCTAGTCGCGTTTCATCACGCCAATAGTAAAGGCCTGCCGGCAACACTGTTTAACTTTCGTTCAAGGATTGAAATGTATAGCGCGAAAATCTCTCGATGAACATTGACTCGCGTTAGCTAAAGTCCATTAGGGGTATCAAAAATATAGCATTGAATGGTTTATCTTATCCGTAGTAGTATTATCTTTGGTATTACATGAACTGTATAAAAAGTGTATACATTGCGATACAGTACGTCACTATAGTTTACAATAATTAAAAAAAAACATATTTATTGCAAGATTTAAACTAACTTTTAAACAACTTTATACGTATGATTACTAATTATTTTTGTGTTACAGATATCGCATACTCAGATTGCAAGTCTGACGAAGAAAGAAAAAAAAGACCTAGGACAGCTTTTACGGCATCACAGATTAAATCGCTGGAAGCCGAGTTTGAAAAAAATAAATATCTTTCTGTGGCCAAAAGATGTCAACTTTCAAAATCTCTAAAACTAACAGAAACTCAAGTAAGTTAACTGGCATTATCAAAAAATATATACTATTAACTTTTTACATTATTTCGTTTTTATGACTTTCAGACATAAAAACATTTTGCAGATACCAAAATAATTGCTAAAAAAGTTTTTGTACTTACACACCATATGACATAACTGCATTAAAATGAGAAAAAAAAAACATTATTACAACAACAAAATCTAGGGTTTATTTTCAGCTTTAATAGTATAGTACATACCCAGATTAAAAACCAATTTCACTATGTTAGAAGGTTTAGCATTTTTTAATGTTTTATTAACATTATAAATTGTAACATTTTTTGCTTTATAACATTTTTGCTGGCCATGTACTTTAAAGTTAATGGCATTGCCAGCACTGATTAATGGTAAGGCATTGGCAAAAAGGCTTTATGCTCTTTAATCCTGGTGTTGATCGACCGTTTTGCAGTTCCTATGTACACGCTTCCACATGTGCACGGAATGCGATAAAATCCTGAAGACGAAAGTGGATATCTATTTCTTTGGCCGATCGAAGGCATTCTTTGATTTTCCTCGTTGGTTTAAATATTGTTTTTACATTTTTCTTTCGTAGTAATTGACCAATCCTGTCCGTAACCCCCGGCATAAAGGGCAGAAATGCTTTTGCCACTGGCTGGAGTTGTTCGTTCTCCACGGGTCTGGTATTTGTTGGTTCCATTGATCTTTTGATTTCTCGCTCTGAATAACCATTGGCCCTTAAAGTATTATGAATATGTGTAAGTTCTGCGTTTGGCGCCTCGGGTTCGCAAATTCTTTTTGCCTTTTCTGTTAGAGTTTTAATGACTCCATATTTCTGACATGGGTGGTGGTTGGAATCCCTATGTAGGTAGCGATCTGTGTGTGTGGGTTTTCTGTATACTACTTTCTGTAATGATCTTCCTTTGCGCGTTACTAATACATCATCAGCCACAATAGACCGATCGGTCGCGGTGGAAGGGTGTTATACCCACTCACTTTAAACCTACTAATACATCAAGGAACGCTAGCTTGTTGCTGTTCTCGATTTCCATCGTAAACTGTATATTCTCATGGATGCTGCTAATGTGTGTCAGAAATTCTTGCAGTTTATCTTGTCCATGACTCCATATTGCAAAAGTGTCACCGCATATCTATACCAAACTTTTGGCTTGTAAGGGGCACTGTCTTAAGCCAGTTGTTCGAACTTTTCCATGAAGAAATTTGCTACTACCGGGCTGAGGGGGCTTCCCATTGCTACTCCTTCTGTCTGTTCATAAATCTTGTTGTCCCATGTAAAAAAGGTGGTTGTCAAGCAATGTTTGAACAAATTGGAGATAACTTCTGGGAAGTTGTCATATATATGTTCCATTGCATCCTTTAGGGGCACTCTTGTAAAGAGGGATACCACATCGAAACTTACTAGTATATACCAAAAAGAAGACAATAGCCAGGGCCAAACATTTCAAAACTTTAACATACAAGGATCAAGGAATAAGCAAAACAACTGCCAGCCAAATAAACAAATTCATATGCATTCCAACAGAACGATTCGCCTTGAAGCAGCACATAAAAAATAATATTTTATAATTTAAAGGAAATTTTTTAACCGGCTAAAGAAATGCGGTTATCATTTCGGTACGTATGTATGTATGTATGTATGTAATATTACTGGAATTGCAAAATATTCACATTTGATAAATTGTTTGGGGCTTCCAAACAAATATGCAAATTTTATGTTTGTATTGTTTGTCCACGCATCTTTCCAAAACTAATAATCTAATTGTGCCCAATCTTTTTTTTTGGCTTACATTTACTTCTACTTGTCAGTTTTTTTTTATTATATGGAATATAACGTGTAGGTGTAACGGCCTGGCCCATTGACACGCGCTACTGGTGTGGTGTCGCAGGGAAAAAAAATCTCAAGATCTTGGTCAAATTTAACAAAATCTTTAAATATTTACAACACACATATAAGCACTTATTACAAAAAAAGAGTTTTTTGTTAAAGCTAAAAATTATGAAATAATATTTTAATAAGATGCACTTTTTAAGTATAATAGTTAAAACATAACTTTTTTTACTCTATGGTTAATATAGGTATAATAATAAAAAAATACTTAAATATATACTACCAAAAATGAGTTCCGGCCTTAAGAACTGTCCATAATAATAAATGAATTCTAATTTTTTTATTATCGTCACGATTTTATAGTTTTTTTTCGAGAGAAGAAATAAATGATTTAACTAAATATTTTGGCAGATACATACTACCTTTTATCTACCTATTTTTTTCTTTATAGATTAAAATTTGGTTCCAAAACAGACGAACAAAATGGAAAAGAAAATACACAAATGACATAGAGCTACTAGCACAACAGTATTATAGTTCAATAGGCATAGTGACACCTAGACCAATCTTTTTAGGAGACAGATTATGGTAAGTGTGATTATTTCAAAAACAGAGAGTGGTAGAGGACATTTAGTGACAAATCAGGTTTTTTTTTATTACCCACCAACTTACCAGTGATTAATGCACACAACAAAAGTAATTATAATAGAAACTGACGTGTATTGGTTTAATACAATATTTTCAAAAACACCTGATGGTGAGCCTCTTAAGTTATGCAGTTTTAAAAATAGACAAAGCTTTTTTTAACAAAAGCGCCATGCACTTTCGGATTATTAAACTAGTATATACAGCGAAATTTGAATATGTGTGTATTAAAAGAATATTAAAAGTAGCCAAGCCAATCATTTGGTGTTACGGTGTTTTTTTACTTAAAACTGAATACATACGACGTGTTGTTTTTTTTTATTATTTTTATGACAACTCACGAAGGATTTGCATATATACTATATATATTAGACATATACATATACATAGATACTCCTAAGTACCACAGTACCGTGAGTGCCGGGTTTTCCGATGTTTAACCCATCTTTTTTGCCCCAGTTCCGTCAACGCTGCCCAAGCACTGAAACATGCAAATATTGCATTTCACAGCACCTTTTAGATAACGCGGTAGTGCCACCACGGACGTTATTTTAAAATAACTACTACCTAAATATGTCTCCCCGGCGGGGCTGGGATTCGAACCCGGATCGCCGGCGCGGCGAGCCGAGGCTCTGACCACTACGCTACCGGACAGAGGAAGATCATTTTTTGCCCCTTACTTTCCTTTTTAGAGCTTGGTGTCCATATATTTTGTAGCATTATGTGTGAAATTAAAATAGACATATAATCATATTATACCACCTTGTCATTAAATTTATTTCTAAAAATGTTAACTTTTCAATGTTGCACTAAGATAGATTCTGGACAAAATATCTGTAATATATGAATACTTATAACTTTTCCTTATAAGGCAAGTACGAAAGCAAATAAAATTTTATTTTTATTTTTTGCAGACTATTTTCCATTATTTCCAATAATAGTTTTAATAAAATATATATTGCAAATATTTATTCCACACATATTAAACCTCTAGAAGTTAAAAATACTTATATCAAATTTATTTTTAATTCAATGGTTATACTAACCAACCAAAACATATCTAAGACGTTTAAAACAAAAACCTTTAAGTTTGGTTTCACTTTAATCACTTAAATAACAAAAAAAAAAACAAAAAATATTGTTTTTTTTTATCTTGGAAACTTCACGAAAGCTTAAATTCTATGTACCAACGTACAGGGTCTTTGATTATATTAACGTGGCCTTTATTTTTAAGGATAGGAAAAATGTTTTATATAAAAATTTTAGGTTTTTTCCATAATACCTTTTAAAATTATCAGTAAAAAAAATATCGCATTAAAAAAATGATAAAATATGAGCAACTTTAATTTTTTTTAATGGAACACCCTGTATATTACACACACACATATACAGCTACAACGAAAGATCTTTTTTTCTGATTTCAAATATATATACATTGATAATATTTGAGTGAACAGTTTTTGAGATATTAGCTTAAATTATAAATTAATTGAAAAAAAATCATATTAGTATCAGGAAAGCCATAAAAAAAATAAAATTGTTTTGATAAATTTGACGTCTTGATATTGTAAAAGGTTGAAAATGATTATTTTAACTATTAAAAATAATTTAAAAAAATGTCCACGGGCTATTTAGAAAAAAAAAATCGCTATTGTGCGTCTTTATAATGGCAACAATAATAATGTGGCGACATCTATAGAGACTAATAAATACAGATTAAGAAAGTTTAGTGACCGGAAAGGCTTTAAAATAAAGAAAAGGACAGTAGCACGAAATAAAAACGAAGATTTGGTTATACTCGTTTTTTCCAGGATAATATTATACTTTTTCTATTGGACTAGCACTAACTACTTTTAATAATTTTAGAAAATCCTAAAATATTAATCTTGGATGGGGCATCTAAACTTAATAAAACAGATTATAAAATTTATTCAAATTTAAAATTTTATAAATTTCATCCTTATAAATTTGTCCGTCCAGAATCTTTCTGAACAAAACATGCAGGACCGACCTGAGTATGCACTGAAAATAGCCAGGCTTATGCGGCAGGATCCAGAGTTTTTAAATAAAATTCTATTCACCGGCGAGTCTTTTTTCACTTTAGCCGGAATGTTTAATCGCAAGAATAAACATCATTGGTCTAAAGAAAACCCTCACCAAATTTAGCAACATAACAACTTTATTGTTTCCATGGCTTTCTTGATACTAATATGATTTTCTTTTCAATTAAGCTAAAATATTTCAAAAATAATTTACTTAAATATCATCAATATATTTATATTTAAAATAAGAAAAAAAAGATCTCTCGTTGTAGCCCTTAATATACAGGGTGTTCCATTTAAAAAAGTTGTAGTTGCTTATGTTTTTTCATTTTTTAATACAATATTTTTGTACTGATAATTTAAAAAAATAATAGGAAAAAACTTACAATTTTTATAACAAAACATTTTTTTCTATCCTTAAAAATAAAGGCTCCAGATGCCACGTAAATATAATCAAAGACCCTGTACAACGTTTCTTAAAAGAAGTAGGAAGCAATATATCACCAAGGGATATAAGATTATATAATAAAACCTAATAAGGAACAATGCTATAAAAACACTCCGTTAATTTAGATTTGTAAGTCATATCAACACGGAAATTTAAAGAGCAAAAAATACCCATTCTTTATAAAGCCAACTTGACTTTTCGGTAATGTTTAACTGTGCCGTTTCTTGTCAAGTTTTTTCTAATAATTAATTTGTTAATAATATAATAAAAAAGATTAAAATAAAAATGGGCACCACATAAAAAAAATAACGTTGTTTGCAGGTTTAAGCATGCTAACAAATAAATATCATGTTGTCAAGGTAGCTTTATACTCCACCGAAAACGGATTGTTTAAAATATACACGTCTAAAATGTCGAAAAGACAGACATAAAACGTGTTGCGGCTGATTCCCTTTCTACCGACCCAAGAAGAAGAGGGGAATCCTTCGGCCTGCCTACAACACACACCCACTCAGTGATGCCAGGTCTCACGATTATTCGTAAGATTACACGATTTTGGTTCCGATTTCACGATCTTACGAATAAGGTAGCAATTCTAACGATTTTTATATAAATAATTTTAAAATAAAATATTGCATTTGAATTATTACTTTACTTTGTCGCCGTAGTGAACGATAACATTAGCATATCAAAAGAAACGACCCGGGAATCCCTGTGGCGTACAAGCGGTTATCAAGCGGAACGACATGGGATTCCCCGTTGATTACAGGTAAAGGTGGCTTACAATTTATTTGTTTGCATTTTTATGCAGTCCTGTCTCGTATCGGAAATTTTACATAATTCAAAACGATCGAAAGTATTTTATTTAGAAAAAGTTTAATTGGCGACAAAAATTGTTATGATTTTTCCATCAATAACAACATGATACGAAAGCTAGGTAGTAGTGACATATTATATAGCAACGAAAAGGATAATACTGACTCAAACGATTCTGAGGACTGAGCATAAGGTAATATAGTCCACAGCACAGGCCCCCTCTGGCAAGTTGATTACCACATACTTTATAATTCGTAAGTAACTTCGTTTCGACGAGTCTACCACACTTTTCCTCTGCGACTTTTCTCGATTCCTCCGCTTTTCCGCTCGAAAAAGCCCTATATTATGGCGATTTTCCAAGGTTCTAAAAAGTCACGACCACAACTTTTTTTTTAGCTTAAGTTACTGGAAATTTTGTTAAAATTGTGAATTTAAACTTATCCGACAAAAATTTGTCCGACTTTTTCATGTCTACCGCTCGAAACATGCCCAAATGACAGGGTATTAAAAACCGATCACCACATTTTTGGTAAAATTAATTGTAGATGAGTTATAAAATAATATCCTATGGTTGTCCGACAAATTTCAAGCCGCATTTTTTCAGTCCAACAGCTAGAAATTGGAATTTTGACTGGGTATAAAAAAATCGTTTACCACATGTCGGACAAAAATAACACACGAAAGAAAAGTATTTTTTAAAGAAAAAAAATATATTGTCCGACAAAAATATATCCGCAAATCGTTGGTCCGACAAAAAAAATTCGTAAAACTTTTGTACATATATTTATAATTGCCAATAAAGTATTTTATTTTATGAAATAAAATTTAATGTAAATTTATATATATATATATATATATATATATATATATATATATATATATATATATATATATATATATATATATATATATATATATATATATATATATATATATATATATTATATATATATATATATATATATATATATATATATATATATATATATATATATATATATATATATATATATATATAATATATATATATATATATATATATATATATATATATATATATATATATATATATATATATATATATATAATATCCGCTGCTTTACGTACTGGTTTATAGTTATCTCTACATATTAACACTAATTCGGCCTTCTAAGCTAACAATAACTGTTTTGGAGGATGCATTTGAAATCAAATAAACTTAATAAGCGAAGAATTATTATTCAAGAAAAAAAAATTATTGTCACCAAACCGTCATAATGTTTACTTTTAACCCTCATTTGTTTTTTTCATGAGTATCCGCGATAATTTTGGTAGGTTTTTTAATGATGTCTTTTAATTTGTACAGTTTTTTAATAAATATATAAAATAAAATTTTTGCAGTTTAAAAGAGCGTTTTTTAATATGCATTTTATCATTACTAATGTTTTACCTCTTTAAAAAGAATATTTGTAAAATTTAAAAGTTGTGTTTAATAACGTTGCAACACACATGAAGTCTGTGATTCCTTAAAAAATTAAAAATCTTTGTTAATGTTACAAATATGCTTGAATTTGAACAAAATTATGCGAAATTAATTTGATTTAAAATAAATTATGAGAGTGTTTAAAGTAAATAAAAAAAATTCGAAAAATTTTAAAGGTTTTTCAAAAAAAAAAAAAATCTTAGAAGCCCATGTTTTGGTATTGAGGCATAACTTTTAATTCTGAACTTTTCTTTATAACCTGTACAATTTTTATATGTTTTGATCTACCCTGTACTTAACCCGAGACAGTTACAGTGTACGTTGCATTATTGTTACCATATAAACTTTTGTGAACCTGATTTCCAATGAAAAGGTGTTAATCAGGATCCGTGTTTTAATACAAGGTGTTACGGAACACTGTAAAAATTATATTTATGTAGTTTTTAATATTTTTGAAGGTAAAGGCGGACACTAAATTGTCGGACAGGTGTATCACTATTTTCTACAATAAATTTAAAAGACAAGAAAGTGAAAATTAGGTTTGTGGTCAACGATTTTTTATACCCCGTCAAAATTCCAATTTCCAGCTATCGGACTGAAAAAATGCGGCTTGAAATTTGTCGGACAAACATAAAATGGTATTTTATAAATTATTTACAATTAATTTTACCAAAAATTACCTATGTGGTGATCGGTTTTGAATACCCTGTCATTTGGGCATGTTTCAAGCGGTAGACAACAATTTTCAACAAAATTTGCAGTAACTTTAGCTAAAAAAAAAAGTTGTTGTGACTTTTTAGAACCTTGGGAAATCGCCATAATATAGGGCTTTTTCGAGCGGAAAAGCGGAGGAAAAAAGGAGAAAGGTCGCAAAGGAAAAGTGTGGTAGACTCGTCGAAACGAAGTTCCTCACGAATTATAAAGTATGTGGTAATCAACTTGCCAGGGGGGGGGGCTGTACTGTGGACTAACAGTGCCTATTTCCTAGATTACGCTAGGCCAACATTTTAAAATTCATTTGGTGTTTTAATATTTGAATTGGTGTAATGTAAAGTTACATTAAGTTTAATAAATGTATTAAACATTGTCATTGTGTTTCTCTTTTTAACAATATTATTAAGTAATTTGTAATCTCCCTCTCTCCTCACGATTTTTCGTCATTGTATTTCACGATTTCTGCTTTATTTCATCTGGCAACACTGCACACATTACTCGGTATCAACCGGTCCCCGAGCTGGGATTCTGTAAAAATATAAGGAAAGGAAAAGTCGAAATAAGGATCACTTGTCCTTGTTGCTCTTAAAGGTAACTCATAAGTTTGTCACTGTTTCGAAAGAGATAAAGAAAAGGAATGCTAAAAAAATTGCTTATAGAATCTGGCTCCCGGTCGGTAATGCAAGTGAACGCGACGGGCACTGTTGCCAACCAGTAAAAATAAAATTATTTATGTTGTCTTTCTCGATAAAATAATAAATACCTATTAATTATTACAATAATAAAGTATCTTTAACCATTTTAAAATACTAATATTTTTTACATTTTTTTTGCTAAGCGCATAACTTTTTTATTTAAAAAGTTTTATAGAATGTATGATTTAAAAAAAAAATCTAAATTTGCTAATAAATATTTTAAGAAATGACAACACTGTTGACAATATCCTAACGAATCGTAGGCACCGTCGAACGTCGTTATATTGAAAGTGGGATGATGAAATTGTTGTCCCTCTCTTTTTAATCTTGGGTCATACCATGCCATATGTATCCTACTCTATTACTTTAAAATTGGCTTCCAAGCCCTTGCCTTGCCAATCCTGTATAACTAAACTAAATATTAATGGCATTTTAGCACGAGTTTATAACATCACAAGGGTCCACAAAAAAAAAGTGGTGTGTGCAGTGTGTCGGACTAAGATTTTCTAGCGTATTTTTTCCGCTGAACATGATTCTGAAGTTAAAATTGGGGGTCAAACAGCAAAAAATCGACAAAAACCCAGAACACCGATACAGTACATTTACCGGCAGGAACCTGACTACGACTGTATAAACTATAAGAGAAATAAAACAAACTTTCAATATAAAATTCAATTTTTTTCCAGGGGTACACCTTAAAAAAATCCTGATGATTCGGTTTTTTGACTATAATTCGAAAAATATTGCATTTAGACAAAAAGGTTATATAACCTAAATTAAAGGCTTTGTAAAAATACATAGTTTAGGTCATATAAAGTTTCATGTATCTTTTATAGTTTTTGAGATATTGTCGTTTTAAATTTTAAAAAATCGTTAATATCTGAAATTACGCCTTTTCTTGTTTTTTTGCTGTTTAACCCCCAATTTTGATTTCAGATTCGTATTCAGCGAAATACGCCAGAAAATCTTAGTCCGACACCCAGCACACACAACCTCTTTTTGTGGGCCTGTTTCATTAATAGGGTTGATCGTACATGGTCTCACAATAATTAAACCAAATATTGGTAAAAGCCTAAAATGTATCGACACCGTTGCTATTGAGTGCTTTTAACGCTCCTACAGATCGCATAATATCCAAAACCCCCTTAATATTTTTTTCCTTTTTAGGTTTTTTAACTATCCCGGTCAACCGGGTTTATCAAGTGCTCCACCAGTAATGACTAATATGGCTCTTCCACCAACATCATCGGTACCCACGCAAGTACGACTTGCACCTCAGAGACTTTGTACACAAGACTATGTAAAATATAGGCAACCTGAACCGACACTAGAATGTTCGCCAATGATGCAGTTACAAAATTTTGGGCGTCATTTTGAAAATTCTTAGATTTATTTTGCAAAAGAAATGTGCTTACTAGTCTGAATTACCCCTTGGGTATATGTACATCTTATAAACTATTTCTTTTTTATCAGATTGGCTCAGCTCGATCTCAGGATAGGGATTTCTGTGTAATGAAACGAGATATAAATTAAGAAAATCTCAATGGAAAGAAAATAAATCAGAGCATATTGCACCCTTGCAGAGCTGTCAAAGTACTCTCAAATAGTACTTTAAGTACAAATACTCCTTAAAATGCATTTGCTTTTCCAAGTAAATTCAAAAAGTACTTGAAGTACTACCCAAGTATTTTACTTAAAGTAAAACAAACTACTTGAAGTAAAACAAAGTACTTAAAGTAAAACAAACTACTTAAAGTAAAAAAAGTACCTGAAGTAAACCAAAGTAACAGTAAATAAAAGTACTGGAAGTAAAAGTAGTTTTACTTGACTAGAATTTTTTTAATAACATCAAGTTAAATTATAGTAAAATGTATTAGCGCAAAAAGAAATGTATACTTTGATAATTTAACGATTTACCTTAACCGTAAAGTATGTTATTGTGATGTATGTATTGAGATTTTTAGCAAAGTTGTTATTTGGAAAATGTTTGGGAGGTATAATATAATTTTTTAATTTTTTTTGAATGCATTTTTTATTTAATATTTTGAAACCCTATAATCTCCCAAAACTAGTGATTAACCCAATAATTTCTGCAGTTTTACTCTCTTAATAAATCATCATTTTTCTTCTTTCTCTAACAACAAACGTATGTTAAACTAATGCACGTACCCTAAAGTCATGAACTTTAAGAATTATAAGTATTAATTAAAAGAAGTTGGTTCCGTATTAAAAAAAAAAATCTGGTAGAAGAGCTTGAAGAGAACAAAGTGGCAATATATATAGATTGTGATTTTTTTTTAAATACAGGTATCTTTAATTGGTGTTAGAATCAAATAAAAATATTTTCCAAAAATTTGTAAACTAGTATTTATACAATATTTTGATGTTTTTTTTAAAGTTCCTATAATATTAAAGGTATTTAAAAATAATTATATATTGAATCGCTTATTGCAGAAATAACCTAAGTCACTTTTTAACAGTTTTCAGGAGGTAAAATAAACGTTTTGTAATTTTATTTTATGTTTTTAAGTAAAACTGGAGTGTGAGGTCGAAAGTTTACCACTAACGTAAGACTTTATCACAAACAAAAGCATTACAATATTTACGAAAATTAAAAAATATATATATAAAAAATGGACTTAGGTTATTTCTGAAATAAAACACAAGTTTTAAAATTAAACTTTTTGTTTTTGTCACACTATTTTCATAAAATATAGCTTATTTTGTAGCTTTTTTTTCTTAGTTTTTGATGTTTCAATAATATTTTTGTAAAATAGCTTGTTCAAATTTTCTTTTTTGGCTTCTAGTATTAGTATTGAGTTCTTATATTTCAACTGATTTTTTTTTTGTTTTTGAAAGAGAAACTTTGAAAGTACTTTACATGACACCATTAATGTATTTACTAGCCCTAATATAGTCCGGCATATCGGCGCTGTAAATAAAATGGTGAAATTTGGAAATAGCGAACTGAATCCGCTTATCTTGATTGTTGTTCATAACAATTACAAAATAAAGAACGTTTTTTTATTTATTAAAACAACTTCTTATAGCAGAAATGACAACGATAACAACAAACACTCTTGTTTTATATGGATATGTTAACAGTTATTGTAACATTGCAAAATAACAGCCGACTATTTTTTTGCAGAAACAACCCCAGTCCAGGACTCAGGTTGTTTCAGAAATTAACGAATACTTTAAATCGTTATAAAACGAACGATGCTTACAGGACTTTTTGTATGGAATGGTGCGCTACCCCCAAAATACATGTTGGTGTAATAAACTTAAAATGGCCAAAATGTGACTTAGGTTGTTTCTAAAATAAGCGGTTTAATTGTAGTTTTATCATTCTTGGTGCCATTAACAATTGAATTGGGAGCTATAATGTATCAGAGTCAGCAAGGGTCGGCCGATCTTCTTGTTTTAACCTGTCTGCGCGATTATCTAACGTGAATAAATTGGAGTACTTGATTGATTTATTTTTACTTCAAGTACTTCTTGTTTACTTGTAGAACTTTTTTTACTTCAAGTACATCGTAATACTTCAAGTAGGTACTTAGAAAAATACTTCAAGTAATTTACTTGGTCAAATCAAGTAAAAGTTCAAGTATTTTGATATAAATTAATCAAGTACAAGTACAAGTACTTTATAATAAAAAGTACTTTAAGTAAAATACTTAAAGTACAGAAAAGTATTTTAAGTAATATTTTACTTCAAGTACTTTAAGTTTTGACAGCTCTGCACCCTTGCCACATTTTATTATTTAATATGCATGTAGAATATTATTCCTCACCTTCCATATAATTGGTTTAAATGGGCAACTTTCAATAAATGTTTTCACGCGAAGTTGACATTATGAAATGGTACCCTATACTTCAAAGTGCCGAAAAATTTGGGTTGTTTCAATAATTTAAAAAAATGCTGCTCAGGGGAGGTCTTTCTGAACATTTAATTAAATTTTTTGTTGCCATTTAAAATTTTCTGTTTTATTTTATTTTAAGCAATAAATATGAACATTAGGAGTCCTTGTTATTTAATTTGCTTCAGTGTAATATTAAAAACCTAACAATGATTTACCAAGAAATTTAGTATGTTTTGCGTAGTAGAAATCATATAAATTAATTCAAGCATAAACATGCCCATCGCTCTCTTATTTCGTACTGGCGCCACCCGCGCAAAGAACACCCTTCTTTGAGGTGTTGCGATCGTGAAAAAGTGGAAAATTTGTGTTGTAAAACGGACAACATTGGGCATTGTCGGTCCTGCTTAGATATACAATACAAAATTTTTACTGATATAGCTACGTTTGTCCGATGTCACTGCTGTTTTTATATTATTTTGTTGTTATTCTCACTCTCTCAAAAAACCGTAGACCCAAAGTCCTTATGAAGCAATCAATCTGTATATGCTCCAAGTTTTTATCTAATACTAAAAAAACCAAACATCTAAACGCAATGACATAGTGTAATATACAGAATTTCCTATATAATGATGTGCAATAGTTTAAAGAATATACAATATATGAGTTGCTGACCCTACTGACATCCTGTCTTAACTATGAATATTGAATAGCTACTTTCTATACCGGCCTATTCAATATATTCTTACCATAATATTTGTTTAGTGAATAATTGTGAACGTAGAATAAAAGACGATTTATCGTTTTTTAGATGCCCAAAGATCCACATTAATATAAATCACATAGATTAGACTATTTTATTGGTATTTGTATTGAAAATATATTAAACTTCCAAATGTCAAGCTTGGTAAAGTGCTTTGGGATCTACTGAATTCCATAAATTGGCTAATTATACACCAGAACAATGTCAGAACCGTATTAGAGTTTGTGCTTTGCATTTCAAAGTTGAGGATTTTTTAAACCCTTTTACAAGTAGCATTCATTCGTATGCGATTCTATTTGTAGGTTTATCCAGAGTGCTTGCTAGAAAGGGTAAATTGTTACATTTGTTGTATTGAAAACTTGAGTAAAATTACCTATATGTACCTTCTAATGTATAACTAGACCATCTTTAGAGTATTGTTCTCATGTCTGGGGAATGGCGTCTCACACAATTCTTAGCGTTCTTGATGTCATTCAGAGAAGAGCTATTCATCTTATTCATGATCCCATGCTTACAGGAAAGCTTGCTTCTCTCTCCCACCGGCGAGCTGTACGGGATCTGTCGCTTTTTATAGATATTTGTACGACTTCTGCTTTAAGAAGTTGGCCAGTATAGTTCCACCCCTTACAGCTCCCAATAGAGCGACACGTAGTGCCGTTTTAATGTATTCTTTTACAGTCTAGCTTAAGAGGCCCCAAACTTCCCAATTTGCTAGCTCCTTCATCCCTAGAATATTCAGACTGTAAAATCTACTACCACTAGAAGTTTTTCCTTCTCCTCGAAATCCCCAAATATTTAAGACTCATGTCAAAAGACTTTATCTTACCACAGAGAATTTGATAAATGGAAAAAATCAAATAAATATTCATAAAATGGAAAATATAAGAAAAAGATAAATTTAACAGATTTAGAAAATATCAAAAGTACAGTTACGATTTTACTCAATCGAAATTTAACTGGGGTAGATATCTACCCCGATTTGTAGTTCTAGGGATAATTATAAATAGGTAATAAAGACAAAAAATTTAACATTTATTTAGTGACTTTGGTGACCATAAACAAATATTATCAACATTGTGCTTATATTATCGTAATAACCATTCGAATGATGAAAAATCTACTCCGCGTTTCTCGACAACACCGATCAGAGGAAACGCTTAAATAAATTGGTATCGTTTACACAAATAACCCCTGAAACTTTTTTGTCGGTTCGCGATCGGTGGAGACGCCGCACGGTATCTTTGAAGCCAAAACATCAAAGGTTTATATGCATTGACTCAACTTATAAGTTGTATATTCTTTAAACTATGGATGTGCTTTAAAAAAAAATCTTAAGCATAAAAAAATATAGTTAAGATAAATTAGGTAAAAGTTGCGTTACTGTAAGAGGTGACGAACTGCGACAGATCCCCTATTTTAGGGTTTTAGTTCGAACGTTTTGTAGAAACCCTCTATTAAAAATATGTATTAATAAACACAGTCCGTCATAAAGTTCATTATATGGAAAACTTTTTACTGTTAGTATGTTTTCACAAAACAAAACTTCGAAAATTATTTTTTAGTCGTAAGAATATTATTATTTTTGAAAAAGTCAATTAAGTTTTAGTGTGGAAATATAGGAGTTCACAAAGTCTATAACCTTAGTTTATAATTTCCAAAGAATGTATATAGGTAAATATTTATATTTTTATGTAAATAAATTGGTTCTTTATTAATTCCTTACTAATTATGAGATTTTTCCTTTTACCTAATATAAGTATACAGGGGTGTCCTGATAAGGTCGCCCTCCGGCGATATCTTGAGAACCCTTTATCGCATAGCTTTCGGAAAAAAATATTAATGGTAAAATTGGCCTCGAGAAAATGCTGGAAATTATTTTCAAGTTTCTAATTCGGCCGCTAGAGGGCGAAAAACTAAGAACAAAATAAATAACACGGATTATTTAAAAATATGCCATATTAACTTATGTCTTTGATAGTTTTCTCACAAACTATGTAAAATAGGGAACCTTTTTTCTTTTAAGCGTTTTTCCCTAACCTGTCAAATATAGGAAAGGGGGAAGGAGAGAAACTTTGTTTCGGCTTAACCGATTTTGATAAACTAGGTTTCGTTTAAAAGAGCTTTTATCAGGGCTTAAGATAAAATATTAGTATAATAAATTTATCTTTTTGTTTTATCCTCAGAGACTGATTTGGGGCAAAGTTATAAATTTGGTCATTTTTTTCGAAAAATTTAAACACAATGGTATTATTATTATTATGAGCCCATGAAAAATAGCATAAAAAAGTAAAGAAACTGGTGAAAACCGCATTTCGATATCTTAATTAATTTCCGAGTTATTGTCGAAAAACGGCATTACTCGTATCCTTTCCTATTTTAAGCTGGCAGATAAACAACGCGGCGTTTTTATTGAGAGTGCCGGAACGTCAAAAATCACAGAAAACAGGGACGTTCAAAAAATGACAAGTGCATTGTTTGTCAAACCTGATAATTTTACATTTAGTTCTTGTTTATCGCAGTTCATCGTTATTATTATTGGTAGTAGTGTTGTTAATCGTTATTAAGTAATTTTAAATTATGTCTTATTCCACCACCGAGGCAAACGATATGCTCGCCGTTTATTTTGAAAATTTTACAAATGCCTCTATTGCGGCGAGACAAAATACCATAAGGTATTACGAAAGACGACATTTTAATAAAAAAGTGTTTAGGCGTTTGACAACCCGTTTAAGGGGAACTGGAAATTTGCATCCTATTCCAGCACATTGAAGATACAATTAGCCAAAGCCCGTAGATAACAGTCAGCTATTATTATCTACGAGCCGTGAAATTATGAATGCTGTTATTAAATGGATAATAAACAAATAATAAGGATATTATTGATATTATTTAAGATTCGCTAAGAAACAAATGGTTTTTGTTGTCATGGCATTCTCGATAAAAACGCCGCGTTGTTTATCTGACAACTGAAAATAGGAAACGTCACGAGCAATGCAGTTTTTCGGCAATAAGTCGAGATTTAATATATATCGATATCGAAATGCGGTTTTTACCAGTTTCTTTGTTTTTTTAGACTTTTTTTAATAATTATACCTTTGTATTTAAAGTTTTCGAAAAAATTGACAAAATTTATAACTTTGAAACAAATCAGTCTCCAGATATAAAACAAGAAAATAAATTTATTATACTACTATTTTATCTTAAGCCCTGGTAAAAGCACTTTCAAACGAGACCTAGTTTATCAAAATCGGTTAAGCCAAAAAAAAGTTATTTAATTTTTTTTAAATGTACATTTGCTCCTCCCCCCTTACTATATTTGACAAGTTAGAGAAGAACGCTTAAAAGAAAAAAGTTGCCTTATTTTACATAATTTGTAAGAAAACTATCGACGGCATAAGTTAATATAGAATGTTTTTAAATAATCAGTGTTTATAATTTTGTTCTTAGTTTTACGCCCTCTAGCGGTAAAATAAGATACTAAAAATAATTACCAGCATTTTCTTGAGGCGGGTTTTACTATAAATATTTGTTTCCGAAAGCTATTCGATGAAGGGTTCTCGAGATATTGCCGGAGGACGATCTTATCAGGACACCCTGTATTTGTGTAGATAAAAAATGCAAAGCCATGCGCTTGTAATTTGTAAAATATAATTAATGAAAATACTTTTGAAATCATCTTTATTCTATAAATTCAAAAAAATCAATGATATAAAAATATATGCTAATAATTATTATTTATTGAGCATTCTTTACCTATATTTAAAACATAAGATGGTAAAATCAATTCGGATCCATTAACAATGTTAGCAAATAAATCTTATTTTCCTAAATAATAGAAAAACACAAAAATCGTCTAAAATATGGTTGTTTTGCATATTGACATTTATAAGTACGTATTCTAAAAATGCGAGTTGAAAATAAATGATTATTTTAATATTCTATTAAAATACATAAAAAGTTTTTTATTTATTTTTGTACAAACGAGGAATTTACATTTTTATATGGGGTTTAAAGATTGAATCACATGGATATAATACTGCATTTTTATGTATTATACTTACTTTAGCTAGAGTTGTACACAGTTTTTATTTAAAAAACATCATTTCGTATCACAAATATCATATCATCCCCCAGGTATTTACAATAACAATTATTAAAAGTAAAATTTACAGTCCTATTTTATTAAAAAACCTATTTATGTTTCCTCAGGTGAAGCAGGAAGACTCATATTTAATGCAGAATTATCTTTCAATTGATTTTGGGATGAGATAGCATTATATAAGTCATCGTCCTCGTCCAGCATTGCTTGCATCTTTTTCTTGTATCTAAAATATAAATATATTAAATAATATGTTACATACATAATTAAAAAAACTAATAACATATTCACTAATCCGTATTAAAACGAAGACCACATTTACAATGCTTAGATAAAATTTATCGCCCAACATTAATGTGGTTTCGTATAATAGGCATGATGACAAAATCCAAAAATTACAAATATGTTGTATTTATGATATAAAATAGGATTTATGGATTATAAAAAAAACTTTACAATATATTAAATATTAGTATTTACGTTTTATAAAATAAAACCAATGAGCTAGCAGCATAGATAGAGAAAGCATTTCATTCATAAACGCAATCGAGAGCTGCGCCCAACATGTTTTGTGTTTATTATTGGCGATAGAATGGTATAAGCATAGATTGTGCTTACTTGTGAAATGATAATCCAGGAATCATATCCGTCACTTTTCACACTTGGCACTGCCTTGCCATTTTAATTTATTAAAAGTACTTACACAAAACTAAAATTCACACAATTGTCACAAAAATTACCCAAAAACAACAACAACAAACATTCATACTAAAACGCCATATTTAATGTGTCATCTGTCAGGCGAAGCCAAAGGTGGCCGAAGTACAACGACTATTAGTCGTTGGCTGAAGTACGCCTCTACGAAAAATGCACTGTTGTCACGTTGTCGCGACTTTATTAGTAGCTGGGTTTTTGGTGAATTTTATTGTTTGAGTACAGAGGTTCATTCATCGCTCGGCAGAACCTTAGAATGTACGTTTATGATGCCATGCTTATGCCAAATCGATGCTTTCTCCAGTTAATCTAACAGCTCATTGAATAAAACCACAAAATACAGTAGCCCACCATAATAAGTTGAACACCAATTTGAGCGAATTACGTCACGTCTATGTAAACGTCATTTTGTCGTTTGTATTTTAACAATCTCATCACTGTTTATCTATTTTACTCAAATATTTTTGGTTCCCATCGATCAATTCTCTCGTTTTAGGTTACCAAAACCAAAATCCCGAATTTTTAATCATGGAACAAGAATTTGCTAAAGCAAGTAGGTGTAATTTGCCGAGAGTTGATGCTGGGGGAGTTTCTTGCATCGAACAAAAAGTTTTGTTCAGCAAAATTCAGAAATGTCAAAACTTTCATGTAAGTACCTACATTTATAACCCCCACACAAAAAAAATTGAAGTTCCGAAAGACTTGACCATGGTATCTTTATGTTTTTGGGGTCGCTGAATCCGAATCCGGGGTTAGTTTGATGAGGGCAAACTGACCACGGATTCTAATTCAAGGACCTCAAAAACAGAAGTATAGACTCTCCAAATTTGGTTGCGTTAATTTTGCAGATTTGACCTTGATCCTAACTCAAAGTTCCGAATGACCTGGCCATGGTATTTCCATGTTTTTAAGGTCGCTGAATCCGAATCCGGGGTCAGTTTGACTCCATCAGGTTAGGATCAAAGTAATTTTAAGGTCAATCTGAAAAATTAATCGCAACTAAATTTGAAGAGTGTATACCTATGTTTTTGAGTACGCTGAATATGAATCCGTGGTCAGTTTAACCCCATCGGGTCATGGTCAAGAGATCTTTCAAGGTCAAATCTGCCAAATTATAATTTTACAGATTTGACCACGGATTCGTACTCAGCGACCTCAAAAACATAAGTATACGCTCTTCAAATTTGATTACGAATAATTTTGCAGATTTCATCTTAAAGTGCCCTTGACCCTGACCTGATAGAGTCAAACTGACCCCGGATTCAAATTCAGAAACCTTAAAAACATAGAGATACCATGGCCAAGTGTTTTGAATCTTTAATGTTTTCTTTTTGGGCTGCGTAATTTTGCAGGTTTGACCTTGAAATGCGCTTGACTCTGACTTGATAGGGTCAAACTGACCCTGGATTCGAATTCAGAGACCTTAAAAACATAGAGATACCATGGCTAAGTCTTTGGAATCTTTAATTTTTTCTTTTTGGGCTGCGTAATTTTGCAGGTTTGACCTTGAAATGCGCTTGACCCTGACTTGATAGGGTCAAACTGACCCCAGATTCGGGTTCAACGACCCCAAAAACATGAAGATACCATGGTCAAGTGTTTCGGACTTTTCTTTTTGTGAGAATGTATAATCATTAAAAATAGGTAGTTAGACATATTAAGACTAAAATCTATAAAATCGGCTTTAATTATAAATATGCATTTCAGGATAGGTTAAATTGAAATAAGTTTGTAATTTATTGTACCATCAGTATTTACATCTAGATAATGATTATGCACATCAGACTGTTGTATAATTTATGAAGTGCAGTGAAAAAATACATGAAAGTGATCCTTACAGAAATAAATTAGAGAATTTAAACATACAGGTTTTAGATCTCGCCGTGCAAGACTCAGCCAGTTTTTTTAGCATCGTTTTGTTATGTGGAACGTACAGGGTAATTTATTTTAAAGTAAACAGAGCTTTATTTTTGAACTTCGCTGTGGTTTTTAAAAAAACGAATATAGCCATTTTGTGTATTTTTTTCCGTAGAATTCAATAATCTAATCAGAAAAACATTTGAAATAAAAACAAAAGAATTACAGCACGAGTGACGTATTTTTTTAATGGAATACCTCGTATATTTTAATATCAATAGATAGAGATTTTCACGAGGAATTCGGTGATATAGGGGTTGCTGGATTTATTTCCTGCGGTTCTGCTGCAATTTTCTTAAAACTGCATGATACCATAAGGATAGTTTCACCTGAAAAAACCTGGCTGCTACAGGTCACAGGTGCTTATTTGTCAAACTTAAGAATTTAAAAAATACGTTTTTTACTTTTTGGAGTAGTTTTATAATGCGGTTTTTATCAGAAGAGCGACTTCAAATTATATTATATGCTAAACATGATCTATAACCCCTCCTTAGCCTTTCTGAGCTCGCCCATATTATTTGAGGTTCTTGGTTAAGACGATTAATTTCATTTACAATTTTTTCTCTCATTTCTTCCGTGTTTGTGTTTCCATTTTGGTAAACGACATTCTTCAAGTGATCCTATAGAAAAGTGTCCAAAATCGTAATATCTGGACTATTAGGTGGCCATCTAATAGTACCATAACGTTCAATCCACTGATTGTATCGGCGATTCAGCAACTGCACAACTTGACGAACAGCATGGGGCAGCGCTCCGTCTTGTTGCCAAATTATCTTGCTATACGTTTCGAGTGGCAATTCTTCTAAAATGTCCTCAATATCATTTTCAAGAAGATTGAGGTATCTTTCTCCAGTTAAGGATCCCTCATAGATTATTCGCCAGACAATTTTATTGTTACGCACACCACACCAGACATAAAGAGAAGACCTCCCTTGGTATTTAATCTCTTAAAATTTCCTGGGATTTTGTCTTGCCCAGCTGTGGTTCGTTGTGGTTAAAGATTCCCGATGTAGTGAACGTAGCTTCATCCGTCCAAAAAATCGTTTGAAACAGGGTAGGATCGTTATCTTGTTCATGGATTAAAATTTGGGAAACAAATTATAAGCAAAGTTCCTTTTGTTCACGTGTTAAATGCTGCACTGGAAGAATGTGATATGGAAGATACTTAAAATATTTCAGTGTGCTCTAAACCGTCGCATAGGTTACTGTTCTTCTTGCAGGGCCATACCTCAAGTCTCTAACTGCGTCAGTAATTGACTTCATGGGATACAAAGTAAAATATTTTATAATAGCTCGATCACGGTTTCTTTTTCTCATCGTAGTCCTTTTTCTAATATGTAACGATTTTGTTTCTTCAAATAAGATCTTCAGTTTTAAAATCGTTTTTACTGATATATTTCGGTGGAAATTTGCAACATATCTTCGTTGTGTTTCCCTGGCGTTTTCTACACATTTATAATAGAGAGTTATAATTTGAGGCCGTTCTTCTGATAAAAACCTCATTATAAAACTACTCTAAAAAGTAATAAACGTATTTTTAAAATTCTTAAATTTGACAAATAAGCACCTGTATATTAGTTTATGAAAAAAGCTAATTGCTTTATCTCAGAGACGAATTATTTAAAGTATTTTTTTTTAAATTTGTTAATATTTTTTATTTTACAGTAACAAATTAGCTGATTTTTTTCGCAAAAATCACGTTTTTCACGTCAATGTTCCCAAAAAGTGAAAAATTAAAATTTCGAAAAACCCTTCCAGCGTTACCTGCGTAGAGAGTATCTACCGAAACAACTTTGGTTTTTTGATTTCAAATGATCCAGTACCTAGTTATGAGGGGCACCGCAATTCTACTTTTTTCCGAGACGCTTTCAAATTATTACTGCCATTTTCGTATTTTTTAATATTTCTACATGAAAATTTTACTTAAGAGTCCATTCGCGCGAAAATTGGATCCAATTTGGGGTTCGGGGAATAATGTTTTTCCCAAAAACGGTATAAGTTATCGATAATTTTCAAAAACTATATGAAAGCCAACACTTAAATCTAGGCTTCTGCTGTAATAGTTTTTTAAATTTGGATTTAGTTTTTAATATTTTCTTGAGTGAAAGTCACCCTAAAATCGGTTGTGTTTAGATACTATTTTTTCTTAACTCGACTCATATTTTAAAAATCCGTTACAGCAGAGGCATGGATTATTTCCTTACCTTTAAAATGGTGTATAATTTATGTCATTTAAGTGAAAAATAGTTACCGAAAAATGTTATCTCCTGTAGGCTTGCAACCGAAAACAACATCGCATCGATACACCGAATTTGGAAGAACCTAAATAAAATATAATATTTTTAATGCGGCTATACGAAAATTGTGGTAGTGGGAGTTTGTTAGTCTTCGCCCACATTCTTAGCGTCCTTTCGCCCGACCCCTAAGGTGTAGCGTAAATGCACTCTTAATATTTTTCAAATGTTATACTTTAATGAAGCATTAGTTTTAATAAACATATTTAAACTGTGTCGTCCAAAAAAAATCGCTTCTTCTAGGTTACTGCCAATGACCCGATTTTTTCTCCACAAGTCGTAAACTGCACAAGCTTCAATATGAGTCTTAGTTTTACTATGTTCTTCAATGCAAGTTGATAAATGTTTTTAATCTCTTATGCCTGTTCTCCATGTACTACACATTTTGAAAAAAACCCAACAAGATTTCCAATAGGCTGCATCTATTCTAGCTGAATAGCACAACCAAGTACAATTGACTGGGTCACATTTTGTGGTCACGGAATAAAAACGGGTTACTTGTAGTTAGTTTGTGGTAGAAGAGACTGAGAAATTTGAGGATCCCCCAAAGACGAGAAGTTATTTCGTATAACCAAAACGGTGTCGACGTGGCGCGTACTGCATACAGCACGCTGTATAAAAATTTGATGTTAAATTAAGAATACAGATGGACAGATGGAGATGGCGGTAGCCGCTTTTAACCTAATTATATTATATTGATAATTATTGGCAGTCATGACTAGTTAGTACTGTAGTAGTGTAGTACTACATAGATATTAATAAGTATTTAAATGAGTTTAGAGGTGTGGCAAAAAAACAAAGTTTTACCGGGGCTCCGGAGCCCCCTTTCGCCCGGGGCTCCGGGACACTGCCCCGGTTTGCCCGACCATAGCTACGCCCCTGCCTGTATTATAGGAGATATTTTAAGCTTTGTCGATTTTTATCTAAAGTTAGATAATTAGTTAGTTTTAGTATATTTTGAAACAACTATTATTTGAATATAGTCTTTCATTGAAAGACACCCTAGGATGATTTAAAAATCAGGAATTAATTTCAAGAAGCTGTAAAATTTAGAAGTTTTAAAAAGTGGCAGTATATTTAAAAAAAAAAAACAATACTTGAAATCAAAACTTGCACCGATTTATTGTAGGTACTTACATTTCACTATCGGGATTATTTTCAGGATTTCTACATTTCTCCAATTTTTTGTCTAACATTTTTGTCAAGTTTTTATCGGGAGTTGCATCAGCTACTTTCTCCATTGACCTAATAGCTAAAAGAGGTCGACTTTTATAACTACAATTTTAGCTCAAATAATGCAGACAAAAACAAATTACAAAATATAGGTTTGCACAATAAAAAAAAAAACTTCGTGTTATGTAGATTGATACAGAACTATTCCACAAAAAATCGAAATAAAATGAACTTAAAATATATGAATTTTATTAAATTAAAACAATATATCCTGTAAAATATATTAAAAAATTTAAATTTCTTACCTCGAACTGCATCTATTAGCACCTCCAGTTTATCTCTTCCTCCTTCACCAATCAAAATCTCTGTGACGTAGGAATCAAGATTCTCCTGTAGTTTGGATGCAGCATGGAGAACAGCAGCTAATGCAACTTGACTTGGGGCGTAAAGTAATATTGCATCAGTTAACAGAGCTCTTTCTAAGAATTGTTCTGTCCCTGGTCTTAATCTCTCTGGATCATGTAGTGATCCTCGTGTCTAAAAAGTAACAATAACGTCAACTATATAATTATGTAACGGAACATAACGAGTAAAAAATTAATCATGTAGAGCAGATAGATGAACCAAAATGCGAAAAGTATTAAAAAAATTAGCCAAGCTTTATCAATTTACAAAATCACATCCATCAAAGTAGGCCAAAAAAGTATAAAACAAGTAACAGGTAATAGCGGTAAAAAGAATATTTTATGAAATGTTTTCTAATGAGTAAAATATTAAGAAATTTAATCATAATAAGGTTCAACCAACTTTGATAGCTCGACGGAATAAAAAAGAGGAAGAGTCCCTTATAATTTCTCGGTGGGCAAAAGGACAAAGCTTTCTTATGGGATTAAGGCCATTAATAGGGTAAATAGCTCTTCTGCATGTTGAATTGAATCAAGAATTCTAACGGTTGTGGGAAAGAACTCTAATTCTAAAGAAAATATTTTAAATAAAATATATAGAGTGTAACGATTAGAAGGGGAAAAACTTTCTGGGTCAAAAGGATATTTAAGTTTTCTGCTAAAGTCAAGAATATAATGTATTTATGTTGGTCATTCTTAAACTTACAATTAACGCCGACTAGTTTAAGTAATTCTTTGTTCTTCAGGACTAGGATGCTGGTAGGTAAGAGGATGAGAATGAAAATTTTTTTTTAAATAAGAACTAAAACTGGATTTCTTTAAATTCTAGTAGTAGGTAGTCTTGCAAAGTCTTTTACTGCTGTAAGTATTAAAATAATTTTAAAACATACCTTAATATCAATAAGTAACCCTTCGACAGGTCTAAACGGGTTATGTATTGCCAAGTGAAATTTTAACTGTTCCATTAAAAGTAACTCATTATTTAATATTATGTCTGTAGCTTTTTCGCGATCTCCTTTTATATTTGCTACAAACTGTTGAATTGAAACATTGAATTCTTCTACTTTACAAGCTAAGTATATACAAGTAACCCTAAAATCAGTAATAATAAAAAAAATAATATGTTAAGTTATTATCAGGGGAATGCAGTAAATTCTAATAAGATGAATTAAAATTCATTTATTTATCCAACAATTGTATAATTGTTTCCACAACATTAATAAATAAATTTAGTAATTTTTTTTTATATAAATGCACCTACATGCAAGACATAATTTAAACTTAAGTATGTAATAAAAAGAAAGAAACATTATTTGCCACAAAAAAAAATTGCTTATAAGAAAAAAATCAATATTTTAGTTAAGAGAACAAAAAAAAAGGAAGAAATGTCAGAATTAAAACCACAAAAAATATTAGTTGGACAGAGTTTCCATTAATAGTAAAAATATTAATGATAATAATATATTTCACACTGTAATGTTACTAATGTTTTAAAAAACTTACATTATTTCCTTAGGATGATAATTCATTACTGAATTATTGATGTAGAATCTCTTGAAATAATGAAATGCGGTTCCTATTACACATCTTGGCATGGCAGGTTGAAATCGTTTACAGAAATCTCTAAGATGCAGTTCATAACGTTTTACCATTATTTTTTCTTCCTCGGGGGTAAGAAAAAACTCATATGTTGATGCTTCCTATAACGAATAAAGTAGGTTAGTTCTAGTTAACAGTTCCTGAAATATATTTCCTACTTTCTTTATTACGATAAAAATATTTTAGGTAAAAAACATTCTCAAACTAAAATAAGTAACTAGGGTTACACAGTAAATCTTCGTAAAATATCTTTAAGAATCTTCCTTCTTTAAGTACCACTTTTTTATGTATCAAGAGACAAAGTAAGAAATTATCAAAGAATATGTGATATTGACCCCAAGCTTTAAACTAAGGGTAAAGCTCTGTTCTAAAACGGCTTTTTAAAAGAAAACTGTAAAAAAGTCTTTAGAATATTTTTTTACATGGGAACAGTTTTATGCTACTGTTCCTGTTCTCCATTTATCTCAATAAAAAAAAAACTAGTTGTACAAAAATCCTAAATAGCTTCTTATGAGAATAGACAACAAAAATCATGTATTAATTTTTTTTTGGGTCACTGGGGTCAAATAAGATACGGTATAGAGCAAGTATAATCAATTAACTTTTATAAGCGATAAGATCAAAAAAATGACAGGGTTAAAAAAAAAGTGGGTATATCAGAAAAAGACAGTCTAGAAACTGCTATAAGTGCCTTGGAAACTATAAATGAATACTCGGAACGAGACGATGTACAAACGCAAAATGAAAAAAAAAAAATGAAGAGCTACTTCACTTGTTCATAGGATGGTCGACATGTTTGCTGTTGTAAAAATAGTAAAAAATCACTGAGAGTTTCAAAAATCTCACAATACAAGCTAATGGGACTTTTATCATTGAATGTGAAAATGATGTTCAGCAGTAAATACTTCGGGAAATATTAGAAAGTAATAGATTCCTTGGTAATATTACAGGGATAGAAAAAAGTGATGTAATCTGAAGAATTTATTGCCCTCCTTATAGAAAAAAAACTTGAGCTTAAAACGGATTTTGAAAACGATGTAAAAAATTATTAAAAGTTATTGCAAAGAGAGATTGTCGAAACCTTAGCAAAGAAAACTGAATAATCCACCAGATATAGTATATTCCGTTAGCTGATTCGAAATGATAAGGTAAATTTTGACTCAACTCATATATATCTCAAAAAATATTTTACAGTGGTGATGTGCTAAAATTGCTGCTTTTTTGGTTATGTCGCAAACCCCGGCAAATCAGATTCACGCTGTCATAAATGTGTAGGAAATCATAACCAGAAGGTATGCCAGAAAAGCACAAAGTTAGACTGCCCCGATTGTAAACGCTAACATTTAAAGGACCATGTCCACTCTGCTAGATATTCCAAATGTCCACCATCCTTCAGAAAATTAAAAAATATGAGCTGAGTACTATATAGGTATCTATGAGAGCCAAATTTCAAGTGCCCTTTTAATTCACAAAATAAAAAAGGACAAAAATGAATACAATGTCTTACATCAAAATGTTCAGTCAGTTGGTAATAGCGTAAACAGATTAGAAGAACTTCTGAATGATAATCCCTAATATTTCTTCCTAGCTAATTTCGAACACTGGAAAACTGAAGACCAACTTAAGCAGATTGGAATGGAAGATTTTAAATTAGCTAATTATTTTTGTAGAGATCAAGGACAACATCGGGGAAGTGCAATTAATGTAAATAAATGTTTAAATTTTAGTGTACATAAAGGTGTTTGTGATTTACTTGTCAAAGGTGAATTTAAGTATGTAGCTGTTAAGTGCTTAGTAAACAAGACCAAAATTACTGTTGTTTTAATTTACAGACCACCATCAGGTAACAAAAACATATTTGTTAGTAAAGTAGAAAAATGTTATCAAAGATTAGAAGCCCAATAGTTTTGATTTTCGAAGACTTTAATCTCAAAATGTTAATAGACAGTCCTAATAAAAATGCGTTGTTTTTTATGAATGTTTACAATATAAAGGGAACGGTCACGAAAAATACTCGAATAACCTTTACCTGTAGTAGTTGCCTGGATAATATTTTTACCAATCTTGATACATATAAAACGAAAATAACAGAGTACCAACATTTCAGATCCGCAGAAATTATCATTTTAAATAGTACATAAAAGTGATAAACAATTTACCTACAAGAGATTTTTTACTGAAATAACAAATGATAATTCTTAACACTTTTTGCTGACTGGAATAACATTGTAATGTAAATTTACAATGGGACCTTTTTATAAATACATACAAGAATACTTTTAATCAATATTAGTCAATATATAGAGTAGTTCTTAAACATTGGTAAAAAATTCATGGAGTGGTTCCTGAGGTATTTTTATGAAAAAAAACCCTATAAAAATTTTTCGAAAAATGCTTCCTAAGGGAGTACCTATCTGTATCTGTATCTGAAAGTGCGTAGGGTGATAAACATCACTGTACCTAGGCCTCAGTAGGCCCATTGTGCTACTTCCTAAAGGGGACTCCTCACTCAGTACGCTGCCCATTCTACTGATTTAAAGTAGGTGAGAACGTCGCCGAGGGGAATCTCCTTAATGTCGGCCAAAGAAAGCTAATACTCGCCCAGCATGAATCTTCTCTTGGACGAGAGTGCAGGGCAGTTACAAAATATGTGCTCCACCGTCTTGTCTTCCTGTTCACAACCTTTACACAGAGGTGTGTCATTTATACCCATTCTAAAGAGGTGTTTCCGTAGTTGACAATGTCCAGTAAGAACGCTCGTGATTAGACGAAAGCTCGCCCTAGGCTTTGCCAAATAATGTTTAGCTGTATCTCTGTCAGGATAGTTCAATAACTCCCTCGAAAAGTTACAGTTTACTGGTTCATCCCATCGTGTTGTAAACTGCTGATGAGAGTATTTTTTAATCAGGACCCTCATCGTAGACCCTGTCAGACCTACGAAAGGTTCGGGTCCCAAAGGTTTTGTCCCGGCAGCCTTCCTGGCCAACGAGTCAGCGATGCGGTTGCCTTTGGAGTGCGCGTGTCCTTTGGTCCAGCAGAGAGTGACCACATTCATGCTGAGAGCGTCCACAAGGGCACGGTGACATTCTAGTACCAGACCCGAGGTGTAGCGTGGTCTGGTACTAGAATGTCACCACAGTAGTGTCTGTCTGCAATCCGTATAGATAAGCACGACTTTACCAGTAATGTTTCTACTCCTTATTTCTTTTGCAGCTAAGGTTATGCCTGTGAGCTCAGTTTGGAGCATGCTGGCCAACTCACCCATAGCCCATTTGATGTTTAAGTTAAGAGATCTAGAATAAATTCCACATCCCGTACCCTCTTTTGTTTTCGAACCGTCTGTGTAGATATTAATTATTCCTGCCACGTTTGTGTTTGCGATTCTCCTTTGACGTCAATTTTGCTATGGGTTTGTTAAAAACAAAACGTGGCGAAATAGAGTCCACTTTCGCTTGCAGCAGTGGAAGCGATCCTATCGTCTCACTCCACAAACGACCCCTCTGTGCGCCAACTCCTACGTTGGGCATTATACCAACGGTGCGGAGGCGCAACATAACCGTCAAAACAACCTCCTTGACGAATATGTCAAGGGGTATGAGGTTTAGGATTACCTAAGGGAGCTGCGCTCCTTCAAATAGGCCACAATCGGCATGCTCAGTCAATGACGTTTCTCATTGTATTATATATTTACAAAATCCGACCTTGGCAATAATATACCATAACAATATATGCGTATACAGGGTAGCATTAAATAAAATACGGTTATTAAAAAATTATATTTATTTACAATTAATACATTTTTAAAGGGGAATAGTTTAAAGAATATTATTTACGATCTTTTAATGCTATGCTTACATAAAAATATAAGGTTTACAAAATCAATTGAATCCAACTATCCAGTCAATGTCAATACTTCAGGTCCAAAAATAAACATAAAAGTCCATACAAATATGGGTCCGCAAGGCCTTCGTTTCCGAAATACAGGGTGTTAAAGTTTTTAGTTTATTTTTTTTTTTTAAATAAAATTTTAAATAATGTAAATATTGGAGTAAAAATTGGTATCTGGAGATTTTTTGGTATGACGGATTCGAACCTAATCTTAGTACGGCTCTTACCTGTAGGTAGGTAGGTAGGTTAAAAGTGAATGGGTATAACACCCTTATTTTAATTTTCAATAAAATTATTGTTCTTAAATTATGTTCAGCAAAACATAAGCTAGGTTTTATAATTTTATTTAAAAAATAGAAAAATTAAATAACACCCTGTATTTCGAAAACAAAAGCCTTGCGGACCCATTTTTGTATAGACTTTTATGTTTATTTTTGGACCCTGACTATGTACCTGAGATATTGACATTTCCTCATGAATCACCCTGTATGTTAAAAATATGAGAATTGCCTTAATAGGGCGTTTTTTTTATTATTATTTTTGTTTGATTAATTGGCATTAAACTAAATATTTTTGGTCAATCGGAAAAACGTGAAATTTTATATTATATGATATCCCTAAGTTTTATTTTTCTATTCCACCCGGTATTGCAGATAATCTCACAAACTAATGTTTCATGAAAATTAAACATCTTCATCGGGGATTCGTACCGTTACAACTAATACACAGGGTGTTTTAAATTTCAGTGCAATTGTTTTAAGAGCTTATTTTTGATGTCAAAATAACACTTCTTAATCAATGTGTCCTAAAATGCACCCCCTCCAAGCTACAGACATCATAGGTTGCCTAAAAAATTGATTATCTGAACTGTGTTTACAGTTAGGCGACAAATGTCACGAAAATTTGCATACCACTGCTATTTGAGGAGGTATTTATTTTTTGTCCTAAAAAAATGGAAACTATAATTTTAGGGGAGGCAATAATTTTTTTTCATGACTAAATTGTATATGTATGCTGTATGCTTTTTTTTTAATGAAGCTACACCAGCAAGTCGGCCGTAGAAAAATCTAATCTTTGGTCTTTTTTTCACAACTAACGGTTTTCGAGAAAATCGCCGTTGAATGAAAAGAAAGCAATTGGATATAATAAAAATGAAAAAAAGCATAAGGTTGTAGGCTGTGACTGCTTGTTTTAATAATGTTTATATTCTTAATATAAGTATTGCGTTAAATAATTTACTGTTATCATTTAGCCCAGAGGTTAGATTTTTAGACTGTGTATGGCATTTTATTATTGTATGTCAAGATGAACGGAAGGTTGTATTGCAGCAGGGGGAGGGCATTAACACTTTTTATAGAAAATCAAGGCAGTTAAAATTCATTATTTATTTAAACTAAATATATTTTTTGCAATTCTGTATTTCAACCATCATTTTTTAATGTAAACATTTTTTTTACTAATTCTGTGAAATATGTGTGGAGCCCCAAACAAACAAAAAAAAAGGCATGTCATCACCAAAAGAACGCAATGTGTGTATTTAAAACAAAATTAATCAACAACTTACATTAACATTACTAAAACAAGCAGTCACGGCCCACTACCCTGGTTTTCTTTTGATTTAAAATGTAGGCATTTGCTCACCATTCATTTAATAGCGATTTTGTCGTTTGTTTTTTTGTTTATCCCCCTCAATTCCCTCCTAAAATTGGGTTTTAACCTTTTTTTAACAAAAAAATAAATACACCGCCTAAAATAACAGGGTTTATTTCAACTTTAAAAATATGCTTTTAAAATATTTGTCTCGTGACTTCGACTTTTTTTCGTTTATTGAGAGAATCAGTTATATATTGTCACATTATTCATATTATTCACTGTTAAGCATTTATCTATAAATACGTGACGTCTGTGCAATATTTTTTGTTTTGTCCGAGCATAAACATATTTGTAAATTATGGACCCAAAACTTTAGCAAAAACTGATAGTATAGATACTATAGACAATAATTTTTTATATTCATTTTATCATCTTTCTTAAACACAAGACAAACTCGAATTTCTTTCCAAATATCTGAAAACTTTCCGATTTTTCAACTTAAGTTAAATAAAAATATGTGGTGGTTTTATAATAAAGTCTACAAGTGCAACATAAGCTGGAATCTTATATGGTCCCACCAATTTATTTATTTTAAGATTCCTAACAACTTCAAAAATATTTAAATCAGTCACTGCATCAATATCCAGACATTTATCACATTTTTCATTTAAAATCACTTGCTTTTACTCTTACCCTATTATACACAGACTCAAAATGCATTACAAACAAATTTACAATGGCGTCTTCATCAGTTATTTCACACTCATTAAAATGCATTTTACTTGGAATTTGCACTGATCTTCTCTTGTGGTTGATATATTGACAGAAGGACTTAAAATCTATAATCATTTTAGGTTAAATATAATCCAAATAAAAGGAGTAAGGGGGATGATGTGGATCAAGAATAACAAAATCAAAATCATGCTTTTTTACTACACATTCCAGACTACCTATAACCAGATCCAACAGCCAATCATTTACATTTTAGATTTGATTATACTCTTATATATTATAAAAATTAGAAAATATATCTACATTTATATTTGTCTAACTGTCATAAATGTAATGCTCACATAGGTGTTTTATATTAAAATCACTCATGATAAGAAATTGTTGGTTATAAAAGAAAATTAGATTTTTTAAAAAGAAATACATATTTTCTCTATTAGTACAGGGTACATCCGGCGGTATATAAAAAACAAGCACAAAAATACATTTGAAATGATTTAAAAAGATTTGGTAATTGTCTCGAAAGTTGCCTCCTCTCTGATTTTGACCAAATTTGGTATACAGGGGTTTTTTGGGGCGCTGATTACGAATCTGCAAAAAAATTTTTTTCGGCAACGTTTCGTTTTCGAGATATTCATCATCAAAGTTGAAAATCAAACTAACCTTATTTACACTATTCCTCCTTCTTTTTGCACATAATTCTTGTTTTTTTACAGTACATTGGCACACAATATTTCACAAACACCTTTTAAAAACTTTTTTTTTATATTAATTTACATCTTTTTTCCATTTCATTGCAAACATCCACTTTCACACCCAACGTGACAGCAACCATGTATACATTAGCAAATATGGCTGCTGCCTTTGAACTTGAAAGTTCGCAATTTAATGGGAAAAAGGTGTAAAAATAAATAAAAATACATTTGTTTTAAAAGGTTTGGTTTGTCTGAAAGTTGCCCCTCTTGATTTAAAATTAATAATTTTGGGGGTGTTACAAAAAAAAGGCAATTTCGTGAAAATCATTAAAGTTGAAATCAACTTTATTGAATATTTCGACAAACGAAACATTGCACACAATATTTAAAAATTTCAAAAATTTAATATCCAACATGTATACCAAATTTGATCAAAATCGGAGAGGAGGCAACTTTCGAGACAATTACCAAAGATTTTTACACATTGTTATTATCTTTGACAAATAAGTAAATATTATAAATACTAAAATATAAGATAATAAATTCTCATTATTGGGTCCGGTGTAGTTTAGCTCCATTCGATTTGAAAAAAATTAATATTACAGATAAAAAGAACACATTTTGTTTAGTAGATTTCCAAAAGAAAAAATCCGAAAAAATGCATTTTTGCAGAGAAAAATGAAATTAAAAGTCGAAAAAATACTATGTTTTTAGGTTAAGTAAAGGCCAGAATTTGCGACGTTGTCGAATCAAAAAAAATTGTTCGACGGCGCATTTATGATAAGAAATTTTACAATTTAATGAGGAAAACCTAACGACAACTAACCAAAAACTAACCAAAACTAGGTAATAGTTTGAAAGTTGTTGTTGGTTAGTTCTGATTTGTTGTTTCTATAAAAAAAACTTCATTTTGGGGTAAATGGGAAAAAAACAACCTTCAATAATAACAAATTATTAGAAAACATCTGGCAACATTGCTTTTTTAAGGAGGAAATCCTAAACAAAATGACATCGTATCATCTCTTTTTGTAGGTATTCTTTCTCACTTTTTTCGTGCTGGTCAGCCATATTACTTTAGTATATTTTATATGGGAAATAAAGAAATTATTTTATTTTGTGTTAATATGAGTGAAAAATTATTTTTTTCAGGCCCTATGTGTTTTATAATGGTGTAACAAATAACTGAAAAAAAAAATTATATTAAAAGGCTACGGTGAACTTTAGCTCCATTGCTAAATAGCAATATTTTAATATAATTTTTGTTTTCACATATTTGTTACACCATAATAAAACACATAGGGTCTGAAAAAACGAAATTTTCATTCACATTATCACAAAATAAAATAATTTCTTTATTTCCGTATAAATATGCTGATAATATGGCGGACTAACTATGAAAAAATGAGAAAGAATACACTAAAAGACATTTTTGTTGACGGTTGCGTCCTTCAATAAGCAATGTTGCCAGATGTTTTCCAATAATTTGTTATTATTGAAGGTTGTTTTCCCATTTACCAGAAATGAAGTTTTTATAGAAACAACAAATCAGAACTAACCAACAACAACTTTCAAACTATTACCTAGTTTTGGTTAGTTTTGGTTAGTTGTCGTTAGGTTTTCCTCATTAAATTGTAAAATTTCTTTATCATAAATGCGCCGTCGAAAATTTTTTGATCCGACAATTCGCAAATTCTGGCCTTTTACTTAACCTAAAAACATAGTATTTTTCGACTTTTAATTTCATTTTCTCTGCAAGAATGCATTTTTCGGATTTTCTTTTGGAAATCTACTAAACAAAATGTGTTCTTTTTATCTGTAATATTTATTTTTTTCAAATCGAATGGAGCTAAACTACACCGGACCCATATTAAAATATTGCTGTTTAAAAATGGAGCTAAAGTTCACCGTAACCCTCATTATTATTGTGAAAAGGGCTAATTTCTCACATACCTAACATGTTTTAAAAAACAGTTAATTTACTAGGTTTTGTAATATTAAATTTAGCCAAAATAGTATGTCAAAAAGGGTACTTTCCAAAATAAAAATAGAGTTTTGTAAGCTCTTTACTTACGGGAATATTCTTTCCATATAACTGAACATGTTTCGTATTCGCCTTTTCCCTTAAAGCATTTAGTTCCTCTTCACTGCTAAATATCCAGTACTTACACTGGGTACTTGTAGGAAACATTACTGTCTTAAAAGTACACCAATTTTTTGTATTTATTAAAGAAAGAGGAAATTAATTTTTTTACTTTAAAAGGTATTCAAAAACACAATTTATCAAGCTATAGAATATTTACACAAAAAAAATATAACCTCAATATAAAAACATACAAACAAAAGCCGGAGCCGGTAAATTACGTCACGGATTATGGTACGTCCTCATAAACTTAAAAGAACAGACTTTTGACAGACGCGAATTAAAGGATTGACGAAAAGGCGAATTAAGCGTAGTTCATAAGCTTGCGAAATGCGATTTACGAATTCGCAAAATTTTTTCGCCGGTTTTTTTGGTATTTCATAGCTCTGCGACTGCGAATTTTTTAGGGATTTAGTGCTGGAACTGTTGGCAAGATGCAAGATGGATGTGTGATGGAAGTATTGACGCTCTGTATTGACGTTTTAATTAATTTCCCTTCTTTAAAACTTTTTTGTGTTATTTATAATTAATTTGTTTTTTAACAATATTGTATCTTATGCTAAGTTTTTCTCTGTGTATTGTTTTAATAAACATTTGGCGAAATAAAATTTCGGTTGGCAACGGCCAAACAGTTGATTAACGTCAACGGATAAACCGCATTTTTAATTGTCGTATAAACACAATTGAAAGCGTATTTTTGCTACATCGAATTTTAAGATAATGCGCATTTAACGCTCGTGTCAACTTGGTAAATGTTGAGCATTGTGCGGCATAATGCGGTTTTGTGCGCTAATTGAAAAACACCCTTGTTTTGATCATGGATTCTAAAGACTAGGATCACCGTCTCTGTGTTACAAAAATGGCCCTTAAATTGCACTAAATTCAAATAGCGCTGATGTGCCCAAGAACCGTTATTTTGCATTAATATATAACGCATAGACCTTTCTGCCAGCACCGATGGTGACGTCACAGCGAGTTTGACCTTGGCAGACAAATTCGGCAAACTGAGCAGTCTTTTATTATAGTATATAGTCGTTGATAACAAAAAAACAAGTAAGGTTGGATAGTTCATCTTTTTCTTGCTCTTTTTCCCTGGAAGCCGTTTAATATACTACTGGGGGCAGCGTAGCTTCTTGGGCTTTTTGTGAATAATCTTCCATTATCTTTTATATCAATCCTTCCATTAGTCTTGTTCCTTTTACAATTCTGTATAACCCCAAGACTGGTTGGTTGATATATTCCTGTGGGCTTATTTTCGGTTGCCCAAATAATACATCTCTTTTGTGATTTAGCGCTTGAAATTAGAACTTGATATGGTAGGCCGTTTCTTCCCCATCGTCGCACATTCGGGCAACTTTGTTTAGCAGGTGTTCTCTTAGGTTATCGTGCCCTGTTAGCAGCCAATACTGTTTGGCGCACCCGCTCCTCTGTTAGTTTAATTGTTTTTTTGCTTATTTTACTTCTAGTTGTTGATGGCCAAATCTCCGATTTATTTAGTTAATGGTGTCCTACAAAATTATAGCGGGTTCGCGACTTTGGGTATTTTGCACACACTGTATGTTACACACCAAGTACTGCCTACCACCTTCGATCAAGAAATCGTGAACAATAAACATGCCCCCACGGTTTAATATATTTGGAAATTAGTAAATATAAAATAAAAGGTAATTGACTGTGACTTTTTATTTTTTGGTAAACTTCTGACATAGCTGGATATTTACTAATAGTTTAAATATGCAGGTTTTGGATCAGTTGTTTAATTTGCCTGTTTACATATTTTTTGGTAGGACAGTACTAGCTTTTTATTGGTTAAGAAATTTATTAAGATAAATCCCCTTTTTTGTTATATACTTTTCTCTTGTGCGTTCAACTGATCTCTGAGATATTCGATTTTGAATAAATTCTGACCATAGATTTTTAAATAATATAGATAACACAATAAACACGAACTTACGGTCAGACATTGGAAAAGGACGTAACGCGTAACTAAAGTGGATACTTTCAGTTGCCAGCTTGAAAAAAAAATAACATTTTCTTAATAAAATTGCTTTAGAGTTTTATATTTATAATTAAAAAAGGGCATAAAAATAAAAAGATTACTAGATTTGGCTTTAAAAAATAAATAATTCAAAGATAATTTTGCTACGTAAACCCTTTTTTATTTATTTAGATATATACGTTTCGCATTGCTACATTTCGCCCGCAAAGGAAACTTTGCGGGCGGAATGTGGCAATGCCGCTTCAACGCGTGTAGGAATTTTACAACCTTTCCGTTGATAAATGGAACAAAAAGATTACGTGCAGTGCGACGTTGCCTTGGGTTTCTTTAAGTTCTTAGTGGTGTTTTTATTAAAACTATTTGTTAAAACATAACAATATATAAATACAATAAAACAAACTTATATTAAAAACTCTTAAATGGTGCGTGATTGTGTTTTGTGTAAGAAATTGGACTATTTACACGAAAATGTGTCTTTTCATAGGTAAGTTACGTTCTGTTCCCTAGGCAATGTTTTTAAAAAGGACAGTGGCGTAGAATTACAATAGCCTAAAGGAACGTAACAAGACCAAAACTTATTTATGCATTGTACTTATTTTATTTTATTTGAATTTTATCGAATTTATTAGTTTGTGAATAGCTTTATAATATTGTGGGAGAAATTATACATTCAATGTTATTTGGGATCTTTAGCATGGAGCCTCACGCTTTAGGTGGAAGATATTGTTGGTTACATTTCTGGCTTTGTGGTCAGGAGTTTAAAAAACTGTGTGACTTGTGTGAAATGTACAAATTTATTAGAAACCGAAAGGCTTTTGTCTCAGTTACAACTAAAATAAACTTAGGGAAAATTAATAAATGCTAGCCCGTTAGTGGAAAACATGCCAGGTAGGGAAAAAAATCTTTATACTTGCAAATAACACATCCAGTATTGTTAATAAAAATATAAATAACTTAATGGATATTCTGGTGGTTCAAACCATTCGTACTATTTCTCCAAAAATATTAAATTATTTTGGAGACCATCTTTTTGATTCTTAATGATAACCATTTAATGGATCTTACCAAATTAATCCTAATGAAATTCTTTAAAATTCGTATACATTATGGAACAAAAAAAAAATCTGGATGAAGAAAAAATAAATAGAACGAGAAAAATAAATACCAAAACTATTTTATTTAGGAATAAGTAAGATAATATATAGGAAGGTATTCCAATCCTGCAATGCATGATGGAAAATGTTTCAAGCGGTCGCGCCGCCACCAGTGTATGTTGCACACTAAAGTATTTTCATCCTAATTTTATTATTGCGAAAGTTGGGATTAAAATACTTTAGTGTGCAAGATACACTCGTGGCGACGCGACCGCTTGACACATTTCCCATCATGCATTGCAGGATTGGAATACATTCTTATATATTATCTTAGAAATAAATAGATAATTTTTTATTTTTGCCTAATTTATTATATTTCATGTTATTTTTTGTGTACCTAATTATAATAAAAAGTATCCCCAGTTTTTGTCTTTTTTATATTAATTTGTGGCCCACATTATTCTGAATTTATAGGAGATAAGTAATTTTTTTTTAATAACCAATGTACCAAAAATATGTTGTTTTTTTTAGAATAAAATATTTCATAACTATTTATGTTGCTAATCAATATTTTTTAATAAACTAAAATTAAAAAGATCACCATAATTATAACGATTTAAAAATTAATATTTTCAATAAATTTATATCTAATCGAAACTTCTAACATAAACCATACGCCACTGGTCGAAACTGCAAGGCTCCATACAATGTTGCCTTGATCTTTTCTAATTTATCTTATATCCTTTTTTCCCTTATATGATTTTATTTATAATGTGTGGGTCAAAACAAAGTGTCACTTATGAATGAAATGTTAAGTCTTTTCTTTCTTTTGTCTGAGATACTGACTGAGTGACTGACTGATTTATAGACATATCAAAATTATGGGGCAGTTCCCGAGAAAGTAGAAACTTGAAATTTGACATGTAAGTAGGTTATAAGACACAAGTAAAGAAAATAGTTATAGATCGTTTCACGAGGGTTTGTACTTACGTCATCAATGACGTCATGACTTGGAAAAAAGGGTTGTCGTAGCTAATTCATATAAATTCAATGCTGTTCACATTTTTAATTAAAGTTAGGCAATATTGATGCAAGTTCGTTTCAAAGCGCTCTTTAGAGCACGTTCAGAATTGTGTTCTAATAAAATTTTTAATTCATTATGATCCGATTGCACCAATAAAATTTTTAATTTTATTAAGGTAAAGCTAAGCTTAAATCAAAAATTCGATTGGACCAGCATTATCGGCGGATTCAAGATTTGCTTTCTCTCAGCCTAAAAATATCTAGACTTAACGTTATTCTTGTCTCAATTTTGTTAATTTTTTTGTTTTTCTCATGATGAAAGACCATCGAAATCCCCGATTTTTTAGAAAATGGGTGTTTTAGTCGGCATAATGGAACAAGTAATTATCAGAAAACAACATTAAGAATAAACAAATCTACTTACCTCTAAAACTGCAGTAAGTGGTAACAGGTTAATTCCTGCATCTCTCTCCTGTGTGAAATAGTCAATAAGGTTTAAATCATATTTTGTTCACCTTCTGAATACCGTCGAGACATTTTACACCATAAAAATACGAAAATGAAAATAAAATCTGACGTTACTTTTGACAAAACAATTTTTTGACAAGTTTGAAAAATGACATAATTTCATAACCCATATTTAAGGATATTATTATTGTAACTTTAAAAAATCAGCTGCTGAACGGCAGCCATTTTGATTTTAAGAAACGACCAACCTTTTTGACGTCATTAATTTGTTTCAGTCTGTTTTTGACCTTTTTAATTTGTTAAAAAATGTAAGGCAATTGATGACGAAAGTACAAACCCTCGTGAAACGAAGTATATTTACATTACAAGATGCGAAAGTTTACTTTTTGGTATGAGGTGGTTTTTAAATGGCCGAGGCGAAGCCGAGGCTATTTAAAACCTCCGAACACTTGAAAGGCCTTTCGCATCGTGTAATGTATTATATTTTTTCTGCTACTGTTCTATGTATCGCATAATTTAATAATCATTAACATCATGTTTTAATAGAAATATCAGAGATTTTTACCTGTTAAAAATTAATCCATAGCAACACATTTATTGTTGACATTGTCTGTCATCAGCACTTGTCAGATTTTGAATTATTGTTAATTTAGTATAAATCCATTCCCATTTTAAAATGTTAAATGAATATGAAAATGGCATCCAAAAGGCAGCTGACCTTGCGTGTGCCTCACTTCTGCCAGACAAATCTAAAGAGAGGTACCATCAAACATATAAATCGTTTTCTGAATGGCTTGCTACAAAAAATGTTGGGCGGATTGACGAGAATGTGATGTTGGTGTATTTTCAAGAAAAATCCGAGTCTTTATCACCACCAACCCTCTGGTCCGTATATTCCATGCTCAAGTTAACAATTTCCGTAAACAAAAATCAAGATATTTCGGAGTTCAAGAAACTAGTTGCTTTTATTAAAAGGAAAAACGATGGTTATGAGGCAAAAAAGTCAAACATTTTTAAAAAAGAAGAAATCATAAAGTTTTTACTTAACGCGCCTGATCAAAGTTACTTAGCAATGAAAGTAATAGCCATTATGGGAGTGGCTGGGGCATGCCGGACAGACGAAATATACAGAATGAAGCTAAGTGATGTAGAAATAAGAAGTGACGTGGCTATAGTAAAAATATAGTTGGTTAAGTCATAATTTGCTGGCACTTAGTTTAAATGCATGCTTAAAAATAAATTGTAAATAAAAATAAATTAAAGAAACTTTGTAGTAACCAACGATGAAGGCTCAGTTCCTTATGTCAGATTTCTACAGGAATATATTAAGCTGAGACCAAGGAATGCTCTAGATGAGCGTTTATTGTATCGTAATGAAAGAGGTAAATGTGTTAATCAAGTAATTGGAAAGCACACTATTTCAAATGTACCTAAGGGTATCTGTCGTTCTTTTATAGGTATTTTCAGGGAATCTGCTCCGAGGAGTTGGCCAGTATAATTCCTCCTCTAGCAGCTCCCAACAGAACAACACGTAGTGCCACTTTTATGCATTCTTTCGCCGTCCAACTTGAGAGGCCTCGAACTTTTTAGTTTGTTCGTTTCTTCAGCACTAGAGTGTCCAGACTATGAAACTTGCTACCCGTAAAAGTTTTCCCTTCTCCTGTAAATAAACTTTCTCTTACCATACTTAAGACACCCACAGTACGTTAGTACTTAGATCTTTATCCTTTGTGGACTATCCATAGATAAAAAAAACTATACTTGGGCGAGTAATGTAATACCGGATTATCTTCAGTTCTGTTACGTTTAAATTGGAGATTCTAGAGGCGGTACTCCAACTAGCGTTAAACGAAACATTTTAACCTAAAAAGGGTTTTTTTTTAAGAAAATAAAACAAAGTCAATGAATTTTAACCACATATGTCAAAAAAAAGAATATTTACTAGAAATTAAAAGTGGGTTACTTATGCACGCAAGACAGTAAAAAACTTTTTTTTGCAAAGATATAAACCGGCATCATGATTAATACACATCACATCGCCATACACAATACTAAATCAATAAAATGGCAGTTGACAAATAAATAAATTTTGTGTGTTGCCACCACAAGTCCAAGTATTTGCCAGGTATTTCCAAAAATACCTTTGCGTTTGGCATCAATGGCAACTGGCAACGCATGTGTGTACCACTATTATTATACATGCGCTAATCGAAATCAGTATTATATTTTTTTAAGGCCTTTGGTTTTAGCCACACACCAGTTTCATCTTAAGATTTTTAGTATAAAAGTTTGTCCAAGCTAACATTTTTACGTTGGCTTACATGAATCAGGCTATTTCAAAAACAAAAATCACTAGACTCAGCGTCAGAATCAGCTGGTTGCCGTAAATCACTCAGTAATGGATTAAAGGCGTTTCAATTTTTGTATTAAATTTTTCTTGTGTTTGGTTGTGTTATTTCGTGTTTTAAAGTAATTAGTGGGATTAGAGATAACACCTCAGTGTTTTTATTTTTTTTTTGGAGGGGACTTTTTGACATTTTTTATATTTCATAATTTATTTTATTTTAAAGTAAGTTTTTATTTTTATTGCTTTAAGGAAAACCCACCAGAACAGATATTTTTATAGTATGAATCACAGTGATTACTGTATTTCCAGTTCGGAAAAGCTTTGAAACCCACTTCAGAGCTGGGATGAGTCGCAGGTAAGAAAATATAAAATATAACCTTACATATTTTTGGTTTTGTTTTCTTGACCGTTTGCAATATTAAACTTTATTACTTGTTTTTTGGGGTTTTTCGGTCATTTTTTAAATAAAAATCAATGTTTAATTGACGTTTCGGTTTATTTAGTTGATTGTTACTCAAAGCTAAATTTTTATAAAAATGAATTAAATAAAATAAAAACTGAAATATCAAACAAATTTGCTACCACTTTTATAGTTAATTTCTACACAAGGCAAGAATCTAAATATGAATACCTTTTCAACAAAATAAAAAACAAACACAAAAACAAAATTAATATATTAATGAAGGAACAAAATGTAATTCAAGAAGAATATACTTTAAATCAAAGCTGGATAACAAATTTAACAAAAACTTGTATTCCGAATTACATTGAATATATACTCTCTCTTGGACCAAAATTTTCTTTTAATAACAACATACAATCAAACTTTTTCGAAAACACAATTGCAAATATCGAATGTGGCATTGAATCCCTAAATCAAAATGAAAAGGAATTAATTCGAAATAAAATCACAAACATATTAACAAATTATAAAAATAAAATAAAAAACTCTAGTAAAACATTAAAAAATCAATAAGTTTTTTTTTTTAAAAGAAACCAAACAATTCTTAAGTAAAAATCAAAATTTATACATTCTTTCTGCAGACAAAAGTAACAAAACAGTTATAATGGATAGAGAAGACTATAATAAAAAGATGTTAGATTTGTTAAATGACATCCAAACTTATAAAAAAGAATCATCAGACTTAACTAATAAAATACAAACCAAAATTAATACAATAGTTAACAATTGGTTAAAAAAGAAATATATAGAAAAAACAATAAAAAATAAACTAATCTCTCATAATGGCCACCCTCCATATATATATGGATTACCTAAATTACACAAAAATAATATACCCTTACGACCAATTGTTAGTACCGTCGACTCAGCTACCTATAATCTTTCTAAGTATCTATCAGACATACTTGCAAACATTCTCGGAAAAACTCAATATCACATAAAAGATTCCTGGGATTTTCATAATTTTATAAAAAATCAGACAATACCTGAAAATCATATACTGGTTTCTTTTGACGTAGTATCTTTATACACAAATATTCCCATAGACCTAGCAATTAACACCATTATAAAAAAATGGGATGAAATAAAAATAACACAACAATACCAAAAAATGAATTCATTGAAGCAACAAAACTATGTTTGTCATCAACATTTTTCAATATCAAAAAAAATTTTATTCACAAATATATGGCGTCGCAATGGGCTCCCCAATTTCGGCCACCATTGCAAATCTTGTAATGGAGAATTTGGAAACAAACATCATTAAATCCCTAAATTATAAGCCACACTTCTTCAAACGTTTTGTTGATGATTGCATTCTTTGTATTCCACAAAATAAACTTCAATATACATTAAATAAATTTAACTCTTTTTATCCTAAAATACAGTTCACACATGAAACAGAAAACAATAAATCAATAAATTTTCTAGATCTTACTATACATTACCAAGATGATGGAAAAATAAAAACAAATTGGTTTACAAAACAGGTATGGTCTGGTAGATATTTAAATTTTAATTCAAAATGTCCAAATTTAAATATAAAATAAGTGTAGTAAGTTCATTGGTTGACAGAGCTGTAAAGTTATCCAGTGGAAATCATAGACCAAACAATTTGAAAAAAGTTCGAAATCCTAAAAAATAATAACTATCCAATTAAATTTACCGAACCAATAATTAAAACACGAATAAATAAAATTTACAATTCTAACAAAGACAGTGAAAATACATCTGAAAATAAAAATATATTTCCTTCCATATGTCCCGGAAATAACACAAAAAATAAAACATGTTCTTAAACCTTACAAAATTTATATTGCCAAAAAACTTAATAACAATTTTAGAAATTCATTTACAAAAATTAAACCAACAATTGAAAATCCAAATCAAACAAATTTAATATACAAAACTGACTGCCTTAATTGCCCAAAAACATATATCGGCCAAATAAGACAATATAAAAAAAAAACAGAATTAAAGAACATCAAAAAAGTATAATATATCCTATTATTAACCACACAGCCCTATCAAATCATGCACTAGATAACTTTCATAATTTTAACTTTTACAATGTTAATATTTTGGAATTTAAAAGTAATAACAAAAAAGGAAAATTAAAGAAATGATTCACATTAAAAAAACACACAATACCGTAAATTTCAGAACAGACACGGAGGGTCTAAGCTCCATTTACAACAATTTATTGTTGCAATAGAAATAATAAAAGGAAAAACCCAGATTTTTGCACCCCAATAAAACAATTCTGTATAAATTAACCTAGGTAATGCCAATGTTTAGTTCATAGTTTTTAAAAAGATAAAAATTTCAGTATTATATCAACCACCGAACAAAAATTTAGTAGAATGTTATCTAGTGCTTGTAATTTTTACAATATAGTTGGTAAGTGTTTACTTTACAAATTATATACAATCATACTTTTCTCAAAATTCATCATGTTAATTAAATACAATAATAGAAAAATATTTTTAGATATTCTGATGATGGTTTAACTAAATAAACCGAAACGTCAATTAAACATTGATTTTTATTTAAAAAATGACCGAAAAACCCCAAAAAACAAGTAATAAAGTTTAACCTTACATATATTTCTTGAAAAATGATCAGATCAGAATAGTGATCTTGCATAGGGTAAAATTACTCGTTTAGTATCATAATCAAAAATACATCCTCAGATGTGCCAAATGTTTTAACTTTAAATATATTTATGAATGTTTTTTTTTCTAGGATCCCATAGTGGCAGTTGCTGACAATGTAAGAAGCAAAATATGAAATTAATAAGTAACTTAAGCTTAATGGAAAAACCAAATATGCAACGCATGAGAAGGAAATTTTCAAAAGGTTTTATGGAAAATGAAGATTTAGGAGAAAATAAAAATCTTTGGGTGTTTCTCGAAGAAACCTGGATCTTCTCGAACAGCTCTTTCTACAGGTCTTGGCAGGTGAACGATGTATATTTCAGTGGAATGGCAAAACATTCTTATCACTAATTATATACTAGAAAAAAAGTACTTTCCTACACTTAAGGAAAAATTGAAGTGCCCATTTGTTTAAATTCACAAGGTGAAGCACTTTTACAATCCTCTAATAACATTTTGTTTCGCCTTATAAATGGTCACAGTTTTACAAAAAAGCTTTCTCTTGCTGTAGAAGACCTGTTTCTTTTTTATGAATATTTTCAAGGCTTCTGCTCCGAAGCATTAGCTGTCGTAATTCCTTCTTTTGCATATCCTAATTAGAGCAAATTTAAAGTCTACTCAGATGTATCCCTTTATTGTTCACCCCACATTTTCCACTTTTTCCGCACCTTCATCTCTAGAGTTTTAAGACTACGAAGTCTAAATATAGGGTCTTTTTCAAACATAGGACATATGATTAAACTTGTAGCTCTTAGACAACATTAAACTACACAATACACTTGCTGCATTCTTATGAAACATTAAAGTATATTTAATTAAATCACTAATGAAATACTTATATTTTCCTCAGATACATTATTCTACATGCCGGTTCCGAAAATTGATTTGTTGATGGTGCCAGTAGAATTTTTATATCAAAAACAAAAATAGGAGATTATCATGGCGAGACGAATGCTGAAAATTTTGAGAAGTGGGTTAGAGATCATCTACTACCTAATTTGAAAAGGCCTTCATTAGTCATTTTAGATAATGCCAGCTACCATAGTAGGTTGTTAGAAAACTGGCCAAATAGTGACTGGAAGAAAGAAAATGTGTTTTAATGGTTAGAAGACCGTAATATTCCTTTTGCAAAATCGGCGCCAAAAAATTTTTTGTGGTGCTTGATTCAGCGCCTTCCAAAGCCTCCCAAATCTTATGTCGTCGATGCTCTTATTTAGGAGGCTGGTCATCAAGTGCTGCGCTTGCCTCCATATCGATGCTATTGATGGACACTGCCACTTCTAAAGCCTTAAACACGACCTCCATTTGATTATTTTATAAAATATAAGCATATTATTGTGTTGATGATACTCTGAATAAATAAATAATTATTACGGTTTTGTTTTATTTATTTTATTATTTAATATTTTATTATTAATATAGAAGGCATTTTTAAAAATCAGTAAAATTGCATAATGAGGAATGTTAAACCATCCCTTATAGTTAGATATTTTATTAGGATATTTCAATTCAACTGTAAAGAGTTTTTCTGCAATTATAACAAAACATAACAGGTCTGTGTGTTATTTAGAAATAGTGTACACTATTTTACACAGCGCTCTTATTGAAGGTGTATTTTAGGACTAAGTGTGTACAAAAAGTGTAAAATAGTGTAAACTATTTCTGAATAACAAACACTTAATACATAACTATTAATCTGCACTATATAGGCTTGTTCTATTGTCAGTAATACCATGAAAATATAAGCACTGCTTCAGATTCCGTAAGTTTTTTTCAATGTAGAAGAAACGGAACCTTTTATTTTGTGGCTTAGCGAAAATGATAATTTTTAATAAAATATTATGGCCAAACATCAAGCTTTAACAATTCATGCAAATATATGAACAGGAAGAAAAAAATACTGCTTAATTTAGTTATTGTGATCTAACAACAATTTTTTTAAGATATCCAAATTTGCAACTCCCTTCTCTCAGTACGGTCCTGACTAAAATTCTTATATCAGCCAACTTAAATCTGAAAAACGAAATTTACTAATATGTAGGGATATTCGCATTGCCAACCTAAAAATTTTAGCTTGGACAAACTATACAGTTTATCGACACTTTTATAATACTAGGTCTAACCTGTAAAACATAAAATACTGTGATTGCGAAAATTACCATGCATTTAATTTATTTTTAAATAACAACGAAGAACGTCAGTACAGTGGCGGTAAGATCCTGATAAACTGCACTGCCAGTACTGTTTTCCAAGAACCAGAAGCTGGTTACTTTAATCGTTTCTATATTTATTATATTATATACGACTATTAATTTTAAAGTCAAAAAACATCTTTCAGAATAAATTAAAAAAAACATATGTTTTAAAGATTGATTAAAAATTATGCTGCAATGTACTTATACGAGAAGTTTAAACCACTAAATTAGTAAAAAAACTGTGTCGTTTTCTTAGATACTGTATATATTTATGTAAAATATTTATTTCAGATATTGTTACATTTAACAAAAGCTCATCTCAATAGGTATATTTATTTAACTTCAAGACGATAAAAATCCACCATCCACAGCTAAGCAGTGCCCAGTTATCATACTGGATTTGTCGCTTAGTAAAAATAGAACTGCATCCACAACATCATTTACTTCTGCAAATCTAAAAATAAAATTGTCATAAGTTATCAAAAAAATGTGTAGTAATCATTAAAAAAAATTAAAAATCGATTTAAAAAACACCACACAAAAAACTTTATTAAGAAGTAGCAAAGAGTTACCAAATGTTAAAAGGCAAAAATTCTTTAAGGATGTTTTATGTAGGTAACTATATTTTGTGACCCTTATGTCCCCTGTCAATAAAATTAGTTACACCGTAAAAATGTAGTATTTTACTAATAAAATATTATCTACATGCAGAAAAGTTTAAGAACTATTGATAAATTTTAAATATCAAAATAAGTAAAGCCTGAAAAATGGGTGTTACCATTATAAAAAAAATATAAAAAAATATCAATGACGTCATTTTTCCCACAGGAATCCCTGTGATTAATTCTATCTGAAAAAATGCAGAAAAAGAAATTAAACTTTAAGGGTTCAAACGCTTTTTTAAAAAGTTATATCTTCAATTTTTAACGATTTTATTCACTACCTTAGGAATGCACTGTATATACGAGTATAATAATTTATTTTATTTATTTATTGTAAATATAAATTTAAATATAAACTTATATTGTCCGTTGTGTTGTATATCGATCATTGCCGTTGTATATTTATAATTTCTTTGGTGAGGGCGGCGCCCCAGATCCCTCCACTAATAAGCCTAATAAGTAAAAAATCTTTGACATGCGCTAGAAATTCAATATTTTTTATCGTTCTTAACGTAAGTAAGAGATTATTGAAAAATATCTTACCTTCATAAACTATTGTCTTTTTTTTTTATAAAAACAGACGATGCTGTAGGGTGATATAGCATTTGAGTACGGAGTATACAGAATAATTATCATGAATTCCTACAGCAAACTTACGAAGAATCAGACAAATGGTTTAAAAAATAATGAGAATGGGAAGAAGTTAAAATTCTGTTTGCATTAATTTTAATTTATTAATTTTTTATGTAAGCCATGTTGTGTATACAGAGAGATAGATAACATTGAAAATGCCAAGTGCGATAAATATCTTACCTTTGAAGAGGTATTTTATTTAACATTGCATATCTTGCAGTAGGATCAGACCAAGCTCTTCTTCCAAGATCGGTCATAACAACTGTTGGATTAACGCAATTAACCCGAATATTTTTTGGTCCCAACTCTAGTGCTAGTGCTCGGGTAAATGCATCCACTGCTCCTTTTGAAGCACAATAAATAGTATGGTTAAGAAGCGCCGCTTGGGAGGCTTGAGATGAAATATTTACTATTGATCCTGGAGTGTCTTTTTCAAGTAGTTCACAAACCATCGCTTGTGTAACTGATATAAGGCCTTTAACATTAACATCAAAAAGTCTATAATAAAAAACAAAAACTGAATATGGTTATACACAAGCAATTATTGGTCAAAAATCACAACATACAATCGTCATTATTTCATAAGTGAATCTTATAGTCCGAATTAGAAACGTCCTTTACCCAGTGGCGTGGAAAGGGGGGGAGCGGCCCGCTTCCTTTCGGGGTGATACCCACCCGGTGACCTAACTTTAAGAAAAATTTTCAAAATTAAAAAAAAATAAATCGATAGCTTAGCTATCCTCTTTAAGGATTCCTTAACAATCCCTACCTCGGTACTAAGTATAATTCTGGGATTACCCCAAAACCGGACGACGCGACGCTGTCGTGTGGGATTCCCCGTCTCATAGTCGCGATCTATCTCTAATAACCTGCTTCTGCTGTCGTTTATTTGCTAAGACCAATAATACTAATGCGGGAACATTTACGACTGGATTTCAAAGGTGGTGGAAACTAAATCCGAGAGTGGCCACGATTGTACAAAAGAACATCTAGAAAATTTTGAGAAAGGGAAAACATTGGAAATGAGACTAAAATTAAATAAAACCATAGATGACGCAGCTTTGCAATTGATGAATACAGAAAAACAGAAGTGGACGCATCTTTTAACTAGATTGCTGGATATTACTTTATTTCTGGCTAAGCAAAACTTGGCATTTCGTAGACATGATGAAGGACAAGACTCTAAGAATAAAGGCAATTTTTTAGAATTAGTCAAACTATTATCAAAGTACCCATGATGTAGTGTTGAAAGAACACATGATGAAATTAGAGCAAGATAAAACTTCAAAAGTTTCATATTTGTCGCCAAATATACAGAACGAATTCATTACTGTTTTATTAAACCATGTGAAAACTAAGCTTGTCAGCGAAATTAAATCGGCCAAATACTCGGTATTATATTTGAGCACACCTGACATTTCACATGTTGACCAAATGTCTAAAGTGATACGTTATGCAAAAATTGAAAATAGAAAAGTAGAACTCAAAGAAGTATTCCTTGGAATTTTTCCTTTGAAAGGAAAAAAAGCTGCGATAAAACTCTTGAGAAGCTTAAGACAGACGATTTAGATATAATGATGTGTCGTTCCCAAGGTTATGACAATGATGCTGTTATGAGCGGTGTGCACGGAGGAGTACAGTCTATTGTTAAAATGATTTACAGTAAAGCAATTTTTATTGGTTGTATTGATCACTCAATTAATTTGTGCGGCCAACATTCATTTGCTCAAAATGTATCTTGCGTTACATTTTTGGAACGGTAGAGACGATTTTTTAATTTTTTTCGGCTTCCACTAGCCGTTGGAAAGTGCTTGTGAAACATAGCAAATTATCTGTTAAAAGACTCTTAACAATGCGTTGGAGTGCTCACTACCATGGAGTAAAAGCACTAGCAGAGAATTTTGAAGGACTTGTAAACGCAAAAATGATTTTGATAAATTAAAAGAGTTTTTTAACTTTTAGTCCGCCATATTGGATCCACCATTTTGGTTTTTGAAAAAATATTATCAAATTCGAAATCGTGAAAGGGTTTTCGATTTTTGGCCATGAAATCTTAATTTGGCATCATTGTGCGGCGATGAATACATCAGCCGAAAGGGATTGGCAACTGTAGATGTAAGTTGGCCAGATTCTATACATGACACAAAGAACTGTGGTATATGTATCATTATGCAACAGCTTTCAGGTGAAGGATTGCTCATATGTCTCAACCAGCTCGCGAACGAGCACATATGCTTATAACTGCATAAAAAAGCCGTTTGCAATACACAGTTGTGTAAAAACGTTATGATGCTTAATTCTTTAACTTATCAAAAATAAATACCGTAAAAATGTGGTATTAAAAATAATAAACCATCCTTACGATTGATAGGTCTCTTCTTTTACTTCAGTTATAGGAAGTACGTCTACTAATCCAGCACAGTTTACCAACATATCCACCGGTAAGCTGTCCTTGAAACACTTTTGTGTTGTTTCCCAACATGTTATATCCGCGGCAATTATTTCAATGGATGGATTTTCTAGTTTTAGTGCCTCTAAAATTAGAAAAAAATTATATATTTTTAAAAAATATAGCTTCTATTCAAAATATTATTTTGGGCTTTAGTCAAACACAAGAATAAACTTTACCACTGGTATAAAACGTAGTATACATTTGTATAATATGCTAATCTATACCTACCTACAACGTCTCAGCACAAAAGATTTTTTGATTTATTTAAGAATGATAACGCAATAGAAGATCAAGTCATTTTTTGTTTCAATGACTGCTACTTTTAATTGCATTGTCTTAAATAAAATAACATGTACTTTGGAATATATATTCAAACGGTTTCAATATAAATACTTATTTTGTCAATTGTGAGTTCCTCGTACAAAACCAAAAACAATAATTGTTATCGGTTTGGTTTGGCCAGACACACATATCTAAACTATTGGCATATTGTGCCTTAAAAACTGCGTATGTGATGTTTTAAAATGTAAAAATAAATTTAAAGGTGTTATATGCTGTCTATGCATACTTATACTTTAAAGTTAAAAAAAACTATTTTGGTAATGTATTAACGTATACTCGCCTCGTAAGTCAGCTTTTTAACTTTAACTGTGGGTAGGTCAAGGGCTTCGATCGATCAGTTAAAAAATAAAGCATTTGAAATGGCTAACTGTAGATACTAGATAGAGGGCCATACTAACCCTATGGGCTGTTTGGGCTACAGCCCAGGGGCGCCGTAACTTAAGGGGCGCCACAAACGTAAAGATAAGGAATTTTAAATATGCTTAAATCTTTATATCTCAATTAATAAATTCGGAGAAGGATGAATGCACAGCCCGAGTAAGATTGCTGAAAGAGGTACCGTGCGTGGCTCGCGCTCACACTTTTCAAGCATATTAGAGATAAGCTTAACGGCGATTTTTAAGTCACTGGTATATCGGTGACGGTGACTTATAAGTTGCCGCAAATTTTAACGGTTTATTGGGTTTATAGGGTATTATCTTGGGTTTATTTAATAGTGGAAGCTAATAAATGTGATAAAAGTTGTTATTAAATTTAAAGTTAAAAAATTTTAGCGGTCGCTATTTACAATAAATTACATTATTACAAAAATACTAAAAATGTCAATATTTTTATTTTATTTATGTTTCCATAACCATAATATAAAAAAAAGCGGAACAAAAAACAAACAAATATACAAACAAAAAAAAAACTGGTAAAAATAAACATAAAAATATTTGATTAAAAATACAACACAGAATAGCAAAAAACGGAAATTCTAAGTACTTACAAAAAAGATAAATATTTCCATTTAAATTTTAAATATGAGCATGCTTGCCGTCTTTAAATTCATTCTATTTCGACGTTCTGTAATTTTTTGTCCCACCTTTAACAAAAGTCGTTCACATTTCATAGAACTTAGAATTCTATAGAACCGGATTATTTAAAAGGAATAGGTATAAATTTAATAATCAATGAATTTGCTTGAAATAAAACGAGAAAGAAATTTAATATTTTTTACATCAATTCAATTTATGATAATGATTATTATAATTAGTATAGTTATATGTGGGGGTGGTGAAGCGTCTCAAACAGCCTCTCCTACTCAAATATCAACATCACCTTCTCGCCGGCTTACCCTGTTTTTTAACAGACGAGGCTCTGACGACCGAGCAAGGCGGTATAACCTTAGGTCGAGGATGAAGGAAATGTCACCCCCAATGTCATCGAAAGTAACGGGAACCTACGATGACCACAAGATAAGCAAATTTCCCCAGGACGCCACTTTGTCCATCCACTCTTTATCATGGCAGGAAACCCAAAAGCAACGGCCCTCAGTCCCGGGCAGGTGTTAAGTCACCAGAGGGTGCTAAGAATCCCCCGGCTTGACATTATGAAGGACCAAAAGCGAATTGGAACCTGGAAGTCTTTTTGCGGCAGGAAAACTTGACAACGTAATTCAAGAAATGGAAAAAATGAATATTGACATTCTTGGCATGGCTGAGACAAGATAGCCTAATAGTATAGTGTGTAGGAAAAATGGAAAAACATTTTACTACTCCGGAAACAATAATCCAGATCACAGAAACGGAGTAGGTTTTATTGTATCCAAAGAGATAGATAAATATGTGAGGAATGTCGTGGCGTACTTAAACCGCAATTTGCATTTATCAAGGGACTTGGTACCAGAGAGGCTCTCTTCTCAATGAAATTGCTTGTTCAGAAATGCTATGACCAAAGGCAGGATGTTTTTATCCGCTTTATCGACTATCAAAAAGCCTTTAATAATGTAAAACATGGTCACTGTTGAAAAGATTCCAGGAGATCGGGTTGGATGATAAAGATATTGGAATAATAAAGGAATTGTACTGGCAACAGCTGGCCGAGGTCCGTATTAATGGCAAGCTATCAATGGAGACCTTTGGTATTTCGAAGGGAGTCCGTCAGGGATGTGTACTGTCACCTATTCTATTCAACATTTATGTGGAAAAAATCTTTCAACTAGCATTGGAGAATGAAACCCGAGGTATCAAAGTCAATAAACAATATCCACTACGAGACGATACCGCGATCCTGACTAATAACATTGAAGAATTGAAGACTTCCAGTCAATACTAAATAAAATCAACGAATGCGGTGAAAGGTTCGGACTACATATGAATGTTGCCAAGACAAAAATGATGGTGATTAGCAGAAATCAGCATATTACTCCTCTCAACATCAACGGAGAAAATATTGAGCGAGTCGCCAAATTTACCTATCTTGGCGCCTCCCTAAATGAAAGTGGGAATGTGATGAAGAAGTGAAGGGAAGAATTGGTCGCGCGAAAACAACCTTCTTTAAACTCAAGAATATACTTCTTCACAGAAATATGCCCCTACACACTCGAATACGTGTGGTGCAGTGTTATGTGTGGCCCATTGTACTATACGGTGTTAAAACTTGGTCACTTACAGCCAGAACGCTAAATCGGATCGAAGCTTTTGAGATCTGGACACTTCGCCGATTGCTGCGTATTCCTTAGACAGCCAGCACAACTAATGATGAAGTTCTACGAAATGCTGACGTGGAAAGACATCGAAAAAAAAACGTCAAGTGTCGTATCTCGGGCATATACTGAGAGGACCTCGCTACTCCATACCAAAGCTAATACTGCAAGGAAAGATCGAAGGTAGAAGGGGGCCAGGTCGAAAACAACACTCTTGGCTCCGCAATTTAAGAAATTGGTATGGTATACTGGATGCCGTAACCATTTTTAGACAGGCTGAGGAGGACACCCTGGCTATTCTGTAACCATGAAATGGACAAATGATCGCCGACATGCGGCATAGCGCATGGCACCCGAAGAATATGTGGATGTTTTTTTTTGTTAAGAATATGTTTTGCTGTTTACTACAATATTTTTATTATTATAAATTCTTTTTATATTATTAATTGTTATGTATTATATTGCAGTGCAAATAAAATGGAATTTATTGACATAGGAAAAAAATTAATATATTACTATTTCTTTTTTATTTCTTATCATGAAAAATGATTAGAGATTGCTATCACTATTCTTGTTATCCTTAAAGTTTATGTATTTTAACCACAGTGAAATATTCAAAAATAATATTTAAGAATTTTAATGCCTAGGCCCTAGGGCGCTAATTGGTTTATAGCCAAGGGCGCCAAAATTCATAAGAACGGCCCTGATTAGATATTAAATTGAACTCACAATTTGCAAAACTATTCTTGACAAAGCAACATGAAAAGACAAACCAACATTAGTTTTTTGATTTTATTTTGATTGCATATTTAACCCCTTTGTAAGGATCTGCTTACTTTCTTATTATATATTGATATGATTTGTAATATAAAATTTAAAAGTTTTATATAGTTTAGGGTAATAACCAAAATTTTTTAGACACTAGATTAAAAAAACATACTGTTCACATACATGAATTATATATTATTATATATTTAGACGAGCAACTGCACTTAATAAAGTAAGATTCCGAGTGACGACCTAGGTTTAATGAGAACATAAAACAGTAAAAAGAAGAGAGCTGCGAAGGGTCCTAAAAGCTATGAAGTTATCCATTTTACACTACTGTTACATCCCGTGTAATAAGAATTCTGTTAGCTCTACGATCATTTTAGACATTTTAAAAATTTCAGTTGTAATTATAATAGCGTTCTGTTAATTTTAAGATACTGACAAGTAAATAGTACCTAACCATATTGAGGTTCCACAGTTAACCTGCTTGTTAATAAAAAACCGATGAAAAAGGACGATTCGTGTTTTTACGAGAGCTGTTTTGGAACAATAAGATACTAACTGAAATAAATTTATCTATAAATAGGACAATAATACTAACCTAAATCTTCTTGGTTCCGATCTAAAGCAATTACAGTTCCTCCACATTCAGTCAAGCGTGTAGCGATTCCTTTGCCAATTCCTAAAAGAGACACATATTCTATAAACATTTATTTATGTGAGTTTATTATTTATTTTACTACGAGTAAAATGCAAATTCTTTATGAAATATATGATTCAACCGTTACTATAAGGTAAATTTAATTTCAATTGGGTTGTAATACCTTATGTATTCCTGATCACTAAATAAAGATATTTAACGACTAAGTTGAATAGTAACTTTTGCTATTAAGCATTTTTGTAAAATTATAATATATTTAAAAGAATATGTTTCGGGGTGTTAATCTAGCCCAGGCTAGATAAAAAAGGTGAAAAAAGATTTATCAGATATCTGAGAGTTTTAAATGGAGGAGGGATCTTTCTAATAACAAATACAAAAAAGATACAGCAAATATGCGTGGTTTAATTTTCCAATTTAATTTTAAAAATAAACGGTAAATTGAAGATTTGAAGCATGAAAGAGCCTTCAATTTTATTGTTTATTAATTAAAATCAATAAACAAGTAACCTCAATACGGGACATTTTAACAATATTGAATAAATGTTTATAACTATTGCAATAATTATTGTAAATGGCCAACAATTTGTAGGAATGAGGACATCATTGGTATTAATAAGTGTGCAAAATTTTAGCCAGAAAAAAATGAAAAAAGCTTATTGTCTATCCTAGAGACAAATTATTTAAACAACTGTTGTTGCCCAGAAAATGATCCCAGAACAGTTTTTAAAAGTGAAATGGATTCTTGAAGGCTTCAACTTCAAGAATTTTAATTATTTATATCAAAATTGTTGTTAAAAATATTGTTAAAAAAAGCCATTTTTATAGTTATAAACATTAGAATACGTTCGTTATTTTTTAATATATATTTTTTAACAATTTGACATAAAAGGGTGGTAAAAACAACGCCTATTAAAAAAAACAGTTATCCACGAATACTTTACGCATTTTTTTTAAAGCTTTTGAAACATTTCTTATAGTTATATTTTATTTGACGTTATAAAGTACTCATGTCAGATCAAAAATTTTTTATTCTTTTTTCTGCTAGCGTGTGGAAAGCAGCACTTTTCCACACGCAATTTTCCACTTAAACAGGTACTTAAAATGTTTTTAATTCTGAAGTTTGACTTAGTATAATTCTATTATTGGCATAGTATTCTTTTATTTGTACAAATTAGGTGTAAAATCAACGAAATATTCACTAAAAATTAATATTGTTTTAAAAACATTGTTTTAAACATCCTGGTATATATTAAACTTGCTTGTCAGATTTTTAGTTTTTACCGGTGCCGGTGTCCATATTATAAAAGATCAAAGTCATTAAAAGTCATCGATAATTAAAAGTGTCTTTAGTACATTCTGATCAGTATCGTCGATTTTGAATAAAAAACGTTTCCCATGGAGTCTTCTGACGAGGAATTACCTGAATCCATTCTCAAAGCAGCCGAAATAGCAAATTTAGATTTGTTGCCGTCCAAGTCGAGGCACAGGTACGAGAAAGAATATACGGCATTTACAAGCTGGTGTGGCCTGAAAAAAATCAAAAGTATGAAAGAAGAAGTTTTTATGGCATATTTCGCGAAACTTGCTAAAACATGTAAACCCAATACCTTATGGTCAAGGTAATTCATGTTAAAAAGTGTCATTAAGATCGAAAAGAACATGGATTTAAGCAAATATTTTAAAGTTACATTATTTTTGAAGAAGCAAAATGTGGGATTTAGACCCAAGAAGGCCAAAATTTTCTCGAAAGATGAAATAGCAAAATTTATTAATGATGCTCCAAATGATGTCTATCTAGCGATGAAGGTAGCTACAATTTTCGGACTAGCTGGTGCCTGTCGTCGAGAAGAATTGATGAAAATTAGCATTGATGATATTGACGATAAGGGGAATCTTTTAATTGTAAATATTCCAGACTTCAAAAACCATTCTAGCCGAAGTTTTGTCATTTTCGAGGAAATTGAAAATGGAAAATATCTAGCTTTGTATAGAAAGTATTACAGTTTACGAAAGCCCGAAACACCACACAGAAGATTTTTTGTTAATTACAAAAAATTGGCTTGTACTGTCCAGTGCATAGGAATAAATACTTTTGGCAAGATGCCCTCTGAAATAGCTGCCTATTTACGTCTTCCAAACCCAGAACTTTACACGGGACTTTCGCCGTTCCTCAGCTACAATGTTAGCTAATTCTGGTAAAGGCATAACGAATATTAAAAGACTTGGAGGTTGGAAGTCATCATCTGTTGCAGAAGGCTACCTAGAAAGCTCTACAAGTTTCAAGAAGGACTTATCAAACAAAATATTATTCCAAAATTCATCTACCTTTGAACACAGCCTAACGCACTCAAGGCCCATTGTACCGTCTTCGAGCAAGCAACAATGTGTTTCTGTTACCTGTAACGACGACCGGTTCAATTGCACCTCAACGGCAATCTCCAACTCCGCAACTTACCCACAACAACTTGCCTCTGCGATTCATTTGCAAAATGCTACCAACGGTTCTTTTACGATTAATGTTGTTAATAATAATAAGTAGTAATGTTAAAAATAAATATTATCTAATGGTTGTTTAGTTTGACTTTTTCCACACACTCGTAGAAAAAATGTTGTACCTAACACGTACGGAAAGTGTCTTTTCCACCCTTGACGCTTACCCGAACTCCGCTTCGCGTCGTTCGTGTAACTGCCGTCGCGTGGGGAAAAGTATCACTTTCCGCACTTGTTAGATAAATAACTATAAAATGCCTGACGTGTACCAAAATTCGAGGTTAAAGGTTGTTGATGTCATCTTAGACTTCACATTTCTAGTGTTGTTGATTGATGTACCATGGTAAATTTTAAAACACACGCGTGTTTGAACACATTTAGACGTACTTTCATTAAGCAAAATAAGGTACAAATAAAAAAAAAATAGAGGATCTCGTAAAAGAACCTCATTTTGTAGATAGCTACGAAGAATCCGAATTTGAAGATAATGCACCCTTCTCCATTTAAGTCAAAAAATGTAATATTTTTTGCAATAAAAATTTAAGTCCAACATGTTGTAGAAAAAAATTATAAAACAGTTGAAAAAATAACATGTTTTTATTTATAAATATGTTTAAGATAACATTAAATGATTAAAACAATTTCATAAAAATAACCCACTATCAAAACTGTATTTAATGAGCATCATCAAACTTTTAATAACTTATTAATTTTTCTCAAAAACTTTTATTTTGGACTTTTGGACAGGGTTTCTCTTGTACTTCCACGATGTGTTGCAGTAGTTACTCGTTACTTAAGATATTAGCTATTATCTTTTATCTTTATTTGTGGCGGCTTCCACATTGGGTCATTTGGTCAATGACCTCCCAATATTTTTGACTAATATTTCCGAACAAAAACATAATAATGATATAAATGAAAAAAACTATTTTTTTAAATCTTTTAAATTTTCCTTTATTATTCTAAGCATATAAACTCGTTGATCGATTACTGGATACCACAAGCTTCGCGCAGCGATCTCCAGATCGGTGGTTTCGTTTGTTGACCAAAAACCAGGCTGCCTGCCTTCATTGACCGCATTGTTTTAAACGGAGCCGAGTCGAGTTTTCCCGATCTAATTAAAGATTGGGCGATTTTGGCTGCTTTACGAAGCAGTGTAATCGCATGATCTGGGTCAACAGCCGCGAAGAAGAAAATTACGCATTTTTCAAGGTGTTTGTTTGTTATACGGTTATTATAGAACGGATTATATACGATTTTAGGAATGTATTTTTTGTTGGTGTATGTTTTTGTAATGGAAATTCGGAAACAGTGCATTTGTTGACAATTTTGTGTAGGTTACCGATGACAACTGTAGAGAGCGAGAGATGCTTCTCTACATTAAATAGAATAAAGACATTTTTACGCAACACAATGGGGGAAGGTAGACTCTCTGCGTTGGCCATATTAGGTATTAAAAAGGCCTTTATAAATAATATTGTAAATTTCAATGAATAAGTAATCAATCATTTTGCAAGTGCCAAAGACAGAAGGATTGAACTAAAATTTAAGACTATTTAGGTAAGTTAAGTAACCCTTTTCTTTATCATATAAATAGGCTAATTTTTAACCTATAAGTGGCTGTCATACCTCTGGCATAGCGATATTACTTACTATCGGGTGTGAGATTTTTTTTAGAATACGTTGTGCAATTTTTCTGTTTAAACAGATGTCGATGCATATTATTTGTTATATTGTTATGTGTCTTAATAAATAGAAATATAATTCTTCAAATAAAATAATTTTGCTAAATCATTTATTTTTGAAATTTCTTTCTTGTTTTTTCTTTGGAGTAAACGTCTGTGTGAAATAATGCCTAAAATTGTTTTTTAACTAAAAATCAGTTAAGCCATGTGCATTTGAAATTTTAACTAATGACCTCCCCGAGACATTGACCACGAGCCGCCACAGAATTCTTTATTATAGGATAGTTTTTTAAATAAAAACATTTAAATTGAAAATTAAGAAGCCAACAAATGAGCATTTGTTTTTAATCACACTCATATGTGGCATACTGATTTTATACGCTACGTATTAATAATTTTTTTAACCTACGGTATTATGTACTACCTAGCAAAAAAAATCTTATTTATTAAATTTTGTTTCTTAAAAATTTTAAAGTAAAAAATGCATCCTTAATTTTATGCCATAAGCTAAGTAAAAAAATTAAAGCTAGTATCAGACTAAGCACTTTGGGACATAAATTTCAATAAAATAATATTTGTGCAATGAAAATTACGTCCAACACTGTAACATTATATTACACTACGAAACCAAAAGGGAATTTGCAAAACTTGCAACTTAATAATTATATATTTTTTATCAAATATTTTTTATTTAAGGCTTGACGAATCAAAAATACTCTATATTATAAAATAAAACATAAAAATATACTGCAAACAATAAAAAGATTAATTAATCTGTGTTATAAACTGTGAAAGGCTTTCGCGGCCATTGTCTAATATTTCAGTGGTTTTTGGGCTGTTAGGCAGTCGTCGATAGTGTGATTGACTTGACCATTCGCCAACACGAGCGGTCGGCATCTTCGGAAGTTGCTTCCTGGTTTACAGTATGCGAACTACTCAACTACTCACTACTACTACTCACTCGCATACTGTCAACCTAGGAAGCAACTTCTGAAGATGCCGACCGCTCGTGTTGGCGAAACGTCAAGTCAACCAGACAATCGACGCCGGCCTAACAGCTTAAAAACCATTAATTTGTGTTATATTTTGTGTTGGGGTGTACAGTAATTTTAAAATTCTAAATGTAATGTAAAAATTGGAACCGAACTTATGGCGTGGCACAAAATATAAATTCCAATAGCTAGTTCAAATATTTTAAACTGTCCATAAATCAAATATTCAGTAAAAAGTTCCCTCGTCTCTATTTGTTTTACCCATTCTTTTTTTTTTTAAGTAAGCAAGTTAAATTTTGGATTGTATTTAAAATTTAAAATAAGTATTCTAAAAAAAATTGTTAAGTGATTTAGGATCGACTTGTCATTAAAATGGTCGTTAATAAAACAATATGTAAATACGATGTGTTGGTTTAGAATCAGAAAAGAATTGAAAAAATTAGAAATAATAATTTTTGGATGTCGTGGCGGTCAGTGTATAATTCGAAAAATTTACGTGTATTTCACGTTTAGGTGTCTGAATTACAGTTAATATTGGAAAAAGTTATAGTAGGTTTTGGCGTGATCAATATATTTAATCTGAATGAATTTAGGGAAGCTTATTTAGGCTTAACTCTTCAAATTTACATTAACCTTATCCATGTATGTATCGTATCATCTACTTAAACGTTGTAGGGTATCTCGGTTATTATTAAGGATAGAGACTTGCGGTTTTCGCAAAGTGTCGCTACCTTCAAAATAAAAAAAACGAAAGATGACACCAAAATATTTTTCATGACTCTCTTCGTATTTGACATATACGGAACAATTCTGGATTTTTTTTTGGTGTTATTTGGAAAAAAAATATATCGTATTCAACATCAAACAATTTAAAAACTGCAGAATGCCAGAGAACAAAAATTTAAAAATTTGGAAAGTCATGTATATTAATAAATGCGCTACGCATTTATTAATATTAATTTCTAATAAAAATACGATTTAGGCATAAACTAAAAACCTAATTTTTTTAAGAGTGTTAGATTCAACCTACTTTTAATTTTAAAATAAGTTTTAGTTAAAGCCCAAGAATTGTCTCTATAGCTAGCGGATATTGAAGTAGTTAAAATAGGTTTATAGCAAAAGAATTTTCTCTATAGCTAGCGGATACTGAAGTAATTAAAATAGGTTTACAGCAAAATAATTTTCTCTATAGCTAGCGGATATTGAAGTAGTTAAAATAAATTTATAGCCAAATAATTTTCTCTATAGCTAGCGGATATTGAAGTAGTTAAAATAGGTTTATAGCCAAAGAATTTTCTCTATAGCTAGCATATATTGAAGTAGTTAAAATAAAATAATAAATTTATAAATCGTAGAACCAGGATTTTTCTTTTTTTTTTGAATAAATAATAATTTCATTCATCAAGTCTTTTTTAAATTCATCGATGGAAGAGCGCTGAAGAACGATGTGTCATTGTTTCATTCAGCGGAGGAGTCAGCTGTTTCAATCGCATGCTCATCGAAACCATCGGCTTTGAACACGATGGATATTATGGATTTCTGTCCGTTGTAAAAATTTAAGTTTATTTTTTTGTTTTGTGTTGTGTTTTGTGATATTTTAAATTAACATAATTGTAAAAAATTTGATGTTTGATTATTTATTTTATTTAACATACAAAATCTTTATCTGGCGCATAACCATCAAACGATTCAATTATACGTAGATGATGTAACTTACTTTTTTTTTATAGTAGGGATTAGGAATGCCTATCTATGCACATCCCGTGCTTGGAGTTCTAGCCTCGCGCACGTGGTAGTGTGGGAGTCCGGACAGCGGATATTATGGATTTCTGTCCGTTGTAAAAATTTAAGTTTATTTTTTTGTTTTGTGTTGTGTTTTGTGATATTTTAAATTAACATAATTGTAAAAAATTTGATGTTTGATTATTTATTTTATTTAACATAAAAAATCTTCATCTGGCGCATAACCATCAAACGATTCAATTATACGTAGACGATGTAACTTACTTTTTTTTTATAGTAGGGATTAGGAATGCATATCCATGCACACCCCGTGCTTGGTGTTCTAGCGCACGTGGTAGTGTGGGAGTCCGGACAGCGCCGACCCACTAAACCCTTCCCCTTCTTCCAACTACATAGGCTACCCGTACTGAAACCGCTTTCGCATTACTTCGGTACGAGTGCGGTCTTATTTTATGCTCTTTTTCATCTTATTCTGGCTTCCCGTTCTTTTGTTTCTATTATCCCTATTAACACTTTATAAGTTTTGCCCCAGGTTTCCTCTGACAATACTAACATATCCATCATATTTTCAGCGTTAAAATTTAAATTTGTTGTTCTTACAAACTCCTGTCTCTCATTTTCCCATCTCTGACAGACGAAGAGTGTATGCTCGGCGTCATGTATTTTTCCACAGCATAGAAAGCTGTCCGAATCTGCTCTATTTCTATCAAACAGGTACTTTCTGAAGCAACCATGCCCCGAGAGCACCTGAGAGAGAAAGTAATCTATTTCTCCACTCGGTCTGTTTAGCCATACTTAATACTAAATCCAAATTGCTTTTCTGATAAACCGCCCGTGCGTTCTAACTGACTGTTAAACCTAATCAGAATAAGTTGTTCGAACAGCTTACTTTCGATATCCAGAAGACAAATTGGTCTATATAATCTGTGATTTTCTAAAGGCTTGGCTCCTTTTCTCAGCAATAGAAGGGTAGCCCCCTTCCAGTCTTTAGGAAAAGTACCACTTTCTGCCAGCTTATTTTAGATGGCCAGCACATACTCCGGCTTACCAGTAACCAAATGCTTTATAATGGGAATGGGAACCCCACTGGGCCCAGGTGCTTTTTTGTTCTTTAACTTAGAACAAGCAGTCTTAAGCTCATCTATACTAAATTTTGTAAATATTACAGATCTATCACAGTTAAATATCACAGTTTTGTGTGCTGGAAATAGGATTTTTGCCTGCACATATTCAACTCTTTCCATTGGCATTTAAAGCCTAGGCGAAAATCCCAACAAACTTTTCATTATTATCTTATACCCGTCGCCCCATATATCACAGTCTATCTCATTACATATTGTTTTCCAGTGGGATTTTTTTGTCGCTTTTATTTTATCCCTAAGATTTTTTTTGGCTCCTTTATATGACTGCCATAGACCAGGAATTTCTGGTGCTTCTTGTCATCTTGCTGCTCTGGTGTATATTCTTCTTTTCTTCATACAATCTTTACGTAATTCGGCAATTTCATTACTCCACCAGTAGACTGGTTTGCCCCTTTTACTCATCTTTTTCTTTGGCATTGTTGCATCACAGATTTCTTTGCTTGTGACTGGAGTTTCCTCATCCGAAATATTATTAATTGTCTCTTCCAGTTTTTGGTGGTCGAGTTTCTTGATATTCCAGCCCTTTATCTGGGAAGTTCTCATCCGATTCTCGTTCTTTTCTTTTATTTTAAAAGTGATGTAATTATGATCACTTAAACTTTCCTTATCGCTTACTTCCCACTCTAATATACAGCTCTTTAGGCTTGCACCAGCTAATGTCAGATTTAGAATTGAGGAATATTCCTTTCTTTGAAAAGTTGGCCCGTCTCCCTGGTTGATCACTATAAGGTCTTGCTCGGCAATCCAATCCAATATCACTGCACCTCTCTGATCCATTGTCGTCATACCCCACTGGTAAGACTTCCCATTAAAATCGCCTGTTATAATTGCTGGTTCTTTATTTGCCCTGATTTGGTCTAAAATTGCATCTAAGGTTTCCTCAAGCTCTGATATATCTCGATTTGGAGAGGCATAGCAAGTGTAAATTGTAAAACGTGCAGTACAAAAATATGAGAAAGCTGGCCCCTTCCCTTGCCCTTTTATTGTTAAATTCGTGTTCATTACTTTAATGGCTGTAGTAATCTCGTCATCCGATATCCAGTCTTTCCTGTTTCTTATTGCGCTGATGTTCGGTTCGCTTAGCAGAATGATTCCAGCTTCCATTTCTTTCGCTGTGGCTACAGCCATGTCGTGTGCTGGGCTACTGCGATTTATATTTACTTGGAGGATTAACATAATGGCTGTGTTTGTTTTTTCACCTAATTTACTTTTTGTGTCTGTGGACATCTAAAATGTCCCGATTGGTGCCCTTCTTTTTGACAGTGAACACAGTACTCCTTGTTTGTACAGTCTTTTACTTTATGTCCCTCCTTACTGCATTTTAAGCAGTTGTTTTCCCTGTTAGGGCCCGCGCACTGATTTTTTACATGACCATAGTCCCAACATCCATAACATCTCAAATCATGTTTTCTCTCCATGATTCGGCATCTCATCCAGCCAATTTTTATTTGCCCCAGCTGGATAAGCTTGTCGGCTTCTGTCTCACTCATAACAATGGTGACGTTCTGTTTGTTTCCATAGGCGGACCTGAGTGCTCTAATCACAAAACTGTTCTCCTTCACTGCTATAGTTTTAGCTATGGAATCTCTAATATCTTTCTCTGTTATGATACTATCCATGTCTTTGATATGAAGTCCCTTTTTCCTATGCGAAGTGATACTATCGCATTTGGTAGTTTTTCCGAGATTTCTCTTTTTAGAATCTCAGCTTTGTCTAGCCCATTTTGAATGGTTACTAGAAACTCTACTGCTCTTGTCGCTTTAGTATCTTTAATTTCAAGTCCGATTTCGTTGGGATTAATTGAGCCTTTAACAGTTCTAAGTAGATCTGGGTACTTCATATCCCCATTTTAATGATAAGCGCGTCACCCTTGGGTCTTTTTGGTTTGGAAACATTTCGCGTTTTTTCTGTCATAGATTTTGTAACACCAGCCCATGACAGCGATTTATAAAGTTTGTCCAAGCTAACATTTTTGGTTGGCTTACATGTTCAAAAACAAAAATTACTAGGCTCAACGTCAAAATCAGCTGATTGGCGTAAATCACCCCAGTAATGGATTAAAGGCGTTTTAATTTTTGTATTAAATTTTTTTTACGTTTGGGTGTGTTATTTCGTGTTTTAAAGTAATTAGTGAGATTAGAGATTACTCTGCAGTGTTTTTATTTTTTTTTGTGTGGACTATTTGACATTTTTTATATTTCATAATTTGTTTTATTTTAAATAATTTTTATCTTTATTTTTAAGAAAAAATCCACAAATAATTTTTAGTAAATCAAAGATTACGTTTCCAGTTTGAAAAGCTCGAAACCCTTTGTGTGTGAGTAGGGGAAAGAAATATAACAATAAATATTTTTGAAAATGATGTTTATCAGAATAGTGATCCCAAATAAAATAACTTAAAGATCAAACTAAAAATACATCCTCAGATGTGCAAATATTAGAATTAAAATATTTAGAATGTATTTTTATCCATGTGGCAGGACAATATAGAACAAAAATAAATTTAAATAATAGCTTAATTGGAAAAACCAAATTGCAACATGAGAAAAATTTTAAATTTTATGGAAAATGAAGTTTAAGAAAATAAATTTTAGGGAGTATTCATCTCGATGAAACCGGGATTTTCTCGAACAGCTCTTTCCGCAGGTCTTGGCAGGATGACGATGTATATTTCAGGTGGAAAGGTAAAACATTCTAATGACTAATTATATGCTAGAAAAAAAATGTACTTTCCTACACTTAAGGAAAAATTAAAGGGCCCATTTTTTTTTAAATCACAAGGTGAAACACTTTTACAATCCTCTAATAAAATTTTGTTTTGCCTTATAAATTATCACAGTTTACAAAAAAGCTTCCTCTTGCACACCGACAAGCTGTAGAAGACCTGTTTCTCTTTTAGGAATATTTTTACAGCTTCTGCTCCGAAGCATTAGCTGTCATAATTTCTTTTTTGTATATCCCAATTAGAGCAAATTAAAAGTCTAGTCAGATGCATCCCTTTATTGTCCACTTCACATTTCCCACTTTTTCCGCACCTTCATCTGTAGAGTTTTGAGACTACGAAATCTTATCAGTAATTTACATCTGACTTCACTCTAGACACTCGTACTACGTGAACACTTAGACTTTAAGCATAAAGGGGTATCCTGAGAAAAAACACATATATGACAGATTCGGTAGATACCTCAGTTAGGGTCTCTTTCATACATAGGACATATGATTAAACCTGTAGCTCTTAGACAAAATTAAACTACAGAACACACTTGTTGCATTCTTATGAAACATTAAAGTATATTTAATTAAAAAACTAATGAAATACTTATATTTTTCTTAGATACATTATTCTATATGCTGGTTCAGAAAAAGGATTTGTTGATGGTGCCAGTAGAAGTTTTAAATCTTAAACAAAAACAGGAGATTACCATGGCTAGATGAAAGCTGAAAATTTTGAGAAGTGGGTTAGAGATGATCTACTACCTAATTTGAATAGGCCTTCATTAGTCATTTTAGGTAATGCCAGCTACCATAGTAGGTTGTTAGAAAACTGGCCATATAGTGGCGGGAAGAAAGAAAATATGGTTAAATGGTTAAAAAACCGAAATATTCCTTTTGCAAAATCGGGTACAAAATAGATTTTGTGGTGCTTAATTCAGCGCCTACCAAAGTCTCCCAAATCTTATGTTGTCGATGCTCTTATTCAGGAGGGTGGTCATCAAGTGCTGCGCTTGCATCCATATCATTGTGAATTCAATGCTATTTAAATGGTATATATTTAAAAATAATAAGATATTCCCTATTTTATGGGGCCCACATTATTAGTATATTAATAAGGTGAATGGTAATAAAAATCATTTACAAGTTATCTTCTTTTTACTTTTTAGCTTTTCTTTATTAAACTACCTTACTGCTTTTAATAAAAAACTAAATATTAAATGACTATTTCATTTAAACACATTACATCAATGGCCACAGTAGTTGCCAAAATGCTTGAACTCACAAGCATCCTTTTACAGTCCAGCTGCTAAAACGCCAAACCTACCACTTTGTCTGCTCTCTTATCTTAAAAGTGTCCAGACTAGAATCTGCTGCGTGCAGTTTGCATACATTTTTCTTTCGTCATTACATATATTTGCTTTTTTCATAAAAACCCCTGGTGGACACTGCCACTTCTAAAGCCTTAAACACGACCTTCCAACGTTTTTGATAAATTTATTTTATAAAGCATCTTATTGTGTTAATGATACTCTGAATAAATAAATGATTATAACTGTTTTGTTTTATTTATTTTATAATTTACTATAGAAAGCAGCTAATGAAGTTATATCAGATGAACTAAATCGACTTATCTTTAGGCATCTTTAAAAAATTGTAAATTTGCATAATAAGGGATATAGAACCATCCCTTATAGTGAGATATTTTATCAGGATATTTCAATTCAACTATAAAAAGTTTTCCTGCAAATAAAACATAACAGGCCTGTTTGTTATTCAGAAATAGTGTACACTATTTTAAATTTTTTTTACGTACCTAAGCGCTCTAATTGAAGGTGTATTTTAGGACTAACTGTGTACAAAAAGTGTAAAATAGTGTAAACTATTTCTAAATACCAAACACTTAATAAATAACTATTAATATCTACTATATAGGCGAAAATGATAATTTTTAATAAAATATTATGGCCAAACATCAAGCTTTCACAATTCATGCAAATATATGAACAGCAAGAAAAAAATACTGATAAATTTATTAATTTTTTAAGATATTAAAATTTTGAAACTCCCTTCCCTCAGTACGGTCCTGACTAAAATTCTTATATCAGCCAACTTAAATCTGAAAAACAAAATTTACTAATATGTAGGGATATTCGCATTGCCAACCTAAAAATGTTAGCTTGGACAAACTTACTCGACATTTGGTTTCATCAAACTAATTTCTATGTGTGTATCCGCAAATAAGTATTGGACTATTCGTGTCAACATACTTCCGTTGACACTGTCTAGTTCAGGCATCGCTATCCTAGTTTTTTTCTGCTGAAGTATATGTTCTTTAACGGCTTTTAAAGATTGAAAGACGAGCTTGTCATTTGGTTCTTCGTCGTCATTTGTTATTATTGGGTAGTAAATGCCTCTTGTTACGTACGACATATTTCTAGTGCTATCTGGGAAGCCCAAAGAATGAGTCATCATAGCCACTTGATCCACAGACTTATTTTGGCTTTACAGACCGTCTTTACCTCCAAGTTTGTTTATTGCAGCACCGATTGTTTTGTTTTTGGTTTTAAAGTTTAAGTTGCAAGGTAGGATGATCTCAAAGTTGGTGGAAGCTTTCCAGATCGGTGCATTAACCACTTTTATGTTTGGAAATAGCTCAGTTTCTCATTCTTTTTCTGTAATTTCTAGAAAGTTATCGAAAGTATCTTCCCTCTTTAAGGCTTGCCTTCGAGCAGCTTTCCTTGTCTCCTTTTTACATTGTTCACATTGCCCAGCTATTTCATTGCTCACGACTTCCTTTTGTTGTTGTCCTTCTTGAGATCCTGTATCTGCCTCAAGAGCATCTCTTTTTCACTACATCATTTTTGAGCAGTTTCTTCCCTTATTCCTTCAATAGCTTGCTTGTAACTTACTTGAAAGTGACCAGGTAAGGTAACCTACCCATCCGGAAAATAGCGATAATCTAGTGCGTGGTTGAGATAGATTTTAGTGCAAACCATCTAATAATTTTAACAACTCTCTAATACTTTATATAAGATAATATAAACAGGGCTTACCAAGCAAAATTAAAGTTTAAATTTTAAAACTTCGATTTATGGATAAAAATGAAAAAAGAACTTAAGTATTACATGTTTTTTAAAAGCTCTCATCCATCATCATTTAATGATTTAAAAGCATTCAGGGTATTCGATAAGAAAAATCATATTTTTGGTTCATATCGGGAAAAATATTAAGTTTTAAAAAAATCTAACTTCCCCACTTGATTCTACGTAAAAATGCTTACTAAAATAACCTCTTACTTTTGTTGTAAGTTACAACTTACAACTGAAATACCAATTTCCAAAAATGGAAAAAAATGAATTTTGCCCTGTACAGTAAAAAACGAAGAGAGCCATAAAGATTATTTAAATGTCGTCTTTCGTTTCTCCAAAAAGTAGTGATACTGCAAAAACCGCAAGCCTCTATCTCTAATAATAACCCAAATACCCTGCAATTGCAACGAAATCCGGACACTCACTACAAAGTATGTTTGAAATTTCAGTTATTTTATTAAATTTATTTTAATGTTTCCATCAGTAGTTCCTGTTCTTCATTCTCTCCATTTTCTTTAGAAACAGATCAACTACAAAGCGCCGGAAAGGGATATTGGATACCACGAAAGGGGCTGTTTTTTGCCCCATTTTTTTACACCCTACACCCCTAAAAATACATTTCGCTAAAAAAAAGTTTATTCCCATTTTTAATGGTACTTATAGGTTTTTTGGGCCACTAAATTCAAATATAATATCAGAAATTACATTTGAAGGCTAAGAAGGGCTAAATGCACCCTTTTTTACCTACATCCATAAAATATACATTTCACTAAAAAAGGTTTTCCCCCTTTTTAATGATACATGTAGGTTTTTTGGGTCACTTAATTCGTATATAATATTTAAAAAAATATATTTAAGGGCTAAGAAGGGCTAAATACACCCTGTTTTTACACCCTACACCCCTGAAAAATACATTTGGCAAAAAAAACGTTTTTTCCCATTTTTAATGGTTTATATAGGTTTTTTGGGCCACTAAATTCGAATATTAAATTAGAAATTACATTTGAGGGCTTAAAAGGGCTAAATTTATCCTTCTTTTACACCCTACGCCTCTAAAACATACATTTCGCTAAAAAAAGTTTTTTTTTAATAATACATGTAGGTTTTTTAGACCATTAGATTTGAATATAATATCAGAAATTACATTTGAGGGCTTAGGGGGAATCACCCTTTTTTACCCCCTACAGCTCCAAAACATAAATTCCGCTAAAAAAAGTTTTTCCCATTTTTAATGGTACATATAGGTTTTAGTAGGCGAGATTTAAATTCATCCATCCAATAAATGTAGGGGTAAGAGGAATGAAAATAGGGGTAGTTAACTTCTCTTATTATAATTTTTGACACCAAAACCTATATGTACCATTAAAAATGGAGAAAAAAACATTTTTTTTGCGAAATTACTTTTTTGGGGTGTAGGGTGTAAAAAAAGGTGTATTTAGCCCTTCTAAGTCCACAAATGTAATTTTTAATATCATATTTAAATTCAGTGGCCCAAAAAACCTATATGTATCATTAAAAATGTAAAAAAAAATATATTTTTTTTGCGAAATGTACGTTTTAGGGGTGTAAGGGGTAAAAAGGGTGAATTTAGTCTTTCTAAGCCCTCAAATGTAATTTTTATTATCTTATTCGAATTCAGTGACTCAAGAAACCTATATTTATTGTTAAAATTTAAAAACATATTTTTAGCAAAATGTATGTTTTAAGGGTTTGGGGGTTAAAAAAAGGTGAATTTAGCCCTTCTATGTCCTCAAATGTGATTTTTAATATCATATTCGAATTTCGTGACCCAAAAAAACTATAATATACCATTAAAAATGGGAAAAAGATTTTTTTAGCAAAATGCATGTTTTAAGGATGTAGGGAGTAAAAAAAACGGTGAATTTAGCCCTTCTAAGCCCTTAAATGTAATTTCTGATAATACATTTGAATTTGGGGGCCCAAAAAACCTATTTGTGCCAATAAAAATGGGAAAAAAACTTGTTTTTAGCGAAATAAATTTTTTAGGGGTGTAGGGTGTAAAAAAATGGGGTAAAAAACACCCCCTTCTGTAGTATCCAATATCCCTTTCCGACACTTTGTAGTTGATCTGTTTCTAAAGAGAACGCAAAAGGTTTCATCTCGATTCATGTACTTCCAAAATCATTTCTAGGTCTAAAGTGTTTTTTAAAAGATTTACCCGTAATCTAACCTAGATTTTTATTCTACGATTTTACGCATGTGTCAAACTCATCTGAGGCCTATTAAAAACCATGTAGTTTTGGTTAGTTCTGGTTAGTCCATAGGTGTCTTTCATATTGACTAAGACCTAACATTAACTTGAACAAGATCGGACACTTCAACAAATTTGACCCTAAAGATTAGTTGTGAAGTTAATATGTACTTATAAAGCTAAGGCATACCAATCGCTTGTCATGATTTGGGAGTTATAGACTTAATTCAGACCTTTGATGGGTATAGGTACTAACAAAGCTATTAAAAACTAACTCGTTTTGGACCTACATTTATATAGCATTTTTATCTTTTTTTTTTGGTTCAAGAATCAGACGCTAAATATGCCTTAAAAAGACAATAATAATATGGCATTATGTGCAGGGCCGTATTTAGGCGGTGGCGAGATGGGCGCTCGTCAAGGGAGCTGCTACCTGGGGGGCGCAAAATCGGCTATGAATTTTTTTTATCAGTTGTCAGTACCGTAGTCATATTATTATTATTTTTTATTGACAAAATTAATCAAATAAATAAATTACAACAGAACAATTTTTTAACAAATTTTCAACTTAGATACTCTTTTAATTATTCTTAATATATTAGGACTAAAAAATGTATGAATTATTATTAAAATATTATTTTATCCTGATACCTACAGAGAGAACGAACCTCTGCATTTTTGTTAATATTTAAGCTGCGGATAGATTAGTATTTTATAAATTGGGTTACGTTTAAGTAGGCCTGCTTTTGCACAGTATTTTGTGACTACGATTTTATTGTTGAGAAAATTTATTCTAAGTTTAATCATCCGCAAATAAAGATGTATAGTTAATTTACATTCAACTTTTTTCAGTAAGATACAAACAGTTGTTTTATGTAAATCATGTTTCTTTCAAATAGTAGGCTAATATTTTCACATAAAGAAAATATATAATTTTACACAAGTTCCACCACAAAATTGGTATTTTTAAAAAACGAAATTTTCTGTTCAAAAATCTGTACACCTACAACTTTGCCCTTTAATTTTGTAAAATTTACGGAAAATAACCCCCCGGAATTCCCGTTTTCGTAGAGGGGTATTCCCAAATCCTCTGGTGTGGGGGCAAATCTTTAGCCCCGCCAAGGGCGCGGCCTTACCTAGATACGGCCCTGATTATGTGACAAAATACCGCCTAATCCGAATTTTCGCTAATCTGGACAGGGTTCCGTCCCAAATGGTTCGAATAAGCGAGACTCTAGTGTATTTCATTTATGTTCTTTTATCGGTATGTCAAATAGTATGGAGTACTAACCTAGCACGGTGTAGTAAAAAAATCTTAAAAAGTTATTTAAGATTCTTTACTTTAAATGTGCCCTCTGATAAGTGTAAAAGCGTAACGAAACTGTCAAAATTTTACATTCTGATTGATTATCGTAACGTCAAAACAAACCAGATCAGATTTTATAATTTTGACAGTTATCCTAAGCTTTTACGCTCATCAGGAGGCACCCTTAGAATGAAGATTTTTTTAAACTGCTTTTTACCTATAAATATAAAACTTAAATACATGCAGGAAAACCATGTTAACATAAATTGTAATTTTTTCTCTTTCTATCGCAATTATAAGGTAATCTATTACACAAACCTGAAGCGGCACCAGTAACAAGTATTCTTTTATTTTTAAATGAGTAATCCATTATTTAAACACAAATCACACAATCAACTTTAACTTATTGTGTATGTAGGTAACTCTTTTTCACGTTTTTTGTTGCAAAGTTATTGATAAATCGTTCAGATATGAAATCGGTAATCAGCATTTATAAACAAATATATTGTATAAATAAGATAACATATCCTTAACTACCTAAGGTTAAATTAAAATTGTAATAAATGTTTATTTAGAATTTAGTGAATTAACGAAAAAAAAAACAAAAACAATCAATCTTATATATTATTAAGAAGGTTGAATGATGGCTCGTTAGCTAATCAGTTATAGGAATGTGTTATATGTATATATAGAGATAACAAGTGGCGGTTTCTCCGTGAGGTAAAATGATAGAATATCTTCCATACATATTTAAAATTGTGTGTCTTAAAATTAAATCTATTACAATTAACACTTACTAAATAAGACAATCTCTGGTTTTTGGCTTGTCTTTGCGGCAACTTCTAGTATGACTAAACTGACCATACACTAGGCAAGGCAAGCCTAGAAAAGTCGAATGTGGCCTAATTCCATAATGAATGAAATGCGTAGGTAAGTAGGTAGGTAGTAGGGATGCGACATCGAAGCCAAAGATCGATGTTAAACATCGATGGCAACATCGAAACCTCACCATCGCGTCGGTGGTAACGATATATCGAACATACAACATTGATGTTTTTCTAACATCGATGGTACGATGCGATGGTTCGTTCATGGTCTATTAGTATTATTAGTATTAAAGCTACCAATATTACTAAAGACAGCTTTATTTATATATAAAAGAAATAATACATGTTTTTAAACTAAAACGAAACTCTTAGTAAAAAAGATAATTTAAAAAAAACTGAAAACATTATTTTATATAAAAAAATAATAGATCTCAATAAGATTTTTCAATGCTTTGTAAAAAAAGTAATTTTGATAATATTTTTTCCTTTATCCTGTTTCGTTGCTAAGGTACTGTTTGTCCTGCTTTTGAAAACTGACGTTCTGATGGAACGGAAGTTGCAAAAACAGATCAAAAGTTTGGTGCAATTATGGCTTGAGTGGGATATGTAGAAGCGTTTTTCTGCCACCAGCTAAAGGGACTAACATTTGTATGTATGTATGTTTAAAATTTCCCTACTTTACATAACAAAGAAAGACACATCATAAAAATTTTTAGTATATCCTTAAGATTATTTGTTTTTAAAACATTGTTACTTTTTTTCCTTTGCAAAAAATATCGATGTTAGAAGGCAACATCGATGTTTTCGATACCCGACCATCGATGGCAAAACATCGATCATCGATCAACTAACCATCGATGTTTTTAGACCATCGATGAACATCGCGCATCCCTAATAGGTAGGTAGGTTTGAAGTGAGTGGACTTTTTACGCCCTCCACTGCGACCGCTCCGGTCTATTGTGGCTCAAACCTTTTTATATTTCTCCCAATAGAATCAGACTTCTAATGAATCCGATATTAGATTGGGAGAGAGTTCTTACATCTCCTCTTACTTGTGTCGCTACCGGACACGAGCACGATATGTGTTCTAATGTGCTCTGGTGTCCCTGTCTCCTGGAGAGTATGACGAGCAGACGATTAGATCCGTCATGCCGCCAGGGAACCCTTTTCCCTATAAAGGCGGTTCTGTCCGCCTTTTGTGTGGATTCAGGGATCCCTTCCCAAGACCCCGTTTGTTCGGGATGGATTAGCCCTGCCCCGTGAAACAAGCGCCGGTGACTTCAGGGGCACCTTTCGAAACGGGTTCACCCGTTTCGGTTGGCGCACCTTTGTCTGCTTGTGATTTTGGGGAGCACCTCTCTATACGGATTTATCCGTTTCGGTCAGCGCACCTTGGTCACTTTTTTCCTATGAAAGCGGTTCAGTCCGCTTTCTGTTTGGAGCTAGGGAAGTAATAGTCCACCAAGGCAGAGCCCCGCATTACCGCAGTAAGGCTAGATACTCTGAGAGGTCGCCCTGTATCTCAGAGGCACCGTTGGAGACACCTGTTTAAGGCATAGGATGTCATTCACTCATCAGCACGGTATGCTAACACCTTGAGTTAAGCCTTCTGTTCAGCTTAGCTTCGGATCCCGTTCCATACGCTAGCCAAAAGAGTTGCCGATAATCAGCAACTCTAGCACATGTTCCAAAAGATCCTACTGGGCCCAACCACGACAACGACGTGTGAACACAGCGGTGGGAATGAAATGTGTATTTTGCGGTGTGGGTTGACAATTATATAATAAAAAAAAAACGTCAAAAAAATTGTGTTTACATTAATTAGAATTATTTTTATTATAACACAATATGAAAAATAGAAATCAATTACTAGTTTTATTAAAGCATAGTTTCTGTGATAGTAATTGTTAAATTATGTGCAACATATTTTTTTTAGTTATAATTATATATTTCAGAGAAACAAATTTGCTTTAATAAAGTTGGTGATGATTTTAAATAAGCATAAAATTCTTGGCAGATTTTTTTATATTGACCTTAGTAATCAACATCGCCTTCAAAACGAAAGCATGTAAGTGTTTTTTTTTCAGACGTCCACAATTCATTTATTAAAGATAGTGTAGACATAAAATATATTCAATTAAAACACAAAAATTTTCATGTTGAAGACTGGTGCGAATGTGTATAAATACTTCTACCCAACGAGTTTCTGCAACAACTTTTGAATTATTCCATTCGGTTATTTTTTGGAAAGTGACATAGTTTAAATTTAATATAAATTCGTCAAATACTTTTGTGTCTTTATAAGAATCAATATTTCCCTTTTCAATCAATACATTCATTGCTTTATAAATATCTTCCCATGCACGTACTTTTCCTAAATCTGTCCAATAAAATATCTCCATTTCTTTAGTAAGAAAGCAAGTCCAGTGTTCCAGATATTCACGACTTGTTTTAAAAAATTCTGTAGCCGTACTTTTTACAAACTCTTTATCAATATTAATGCCATTATCTTTTAGTTTCACTATTAAACTACGAAGAGTAAATGGAAGAAACTGATTGATCTATTTCTAAGCTAAATTGACTTTGAGATTATTAATTTCTTTTGCAGCTTCAATGGGCGACAAAGTCTGACTTTCAGCCTTCAATACAGCTTGATGAAAACTTGCTGACTGAGCATGTAAAAAATAAAGCCATAATTCTGATGTGGAATCTTTAAAAAAGTCTTTTAATAATTTTGGACATTTCTTAATGCTCAAAAAAATAGATCGACTTGATTTTAAAGGTTGTTACAATTTTAAAACTCTCTTCTAGGCAGGCATAAGCGCAAGCCACCTGGTTTTACTGTAGCCGAGCATTTGCTGATATTCTATTTCAGCTTCATCGCAAAACTCCTTTAGAGCTACAACTCGAACCGTATAAATATAAATAAGTAAATATATTTTTAAAATACCGCTTTTGTAATCTAAACGTAGACCATCTGCAGAAGATTTTATAGCATCGTGAATTACATGGGCTCTACATCCAATTCTTATCAACGGTTTTTTCAGAAATGATTGTAATCATAGATAAAGGATTACTATTATGGGAATAGATAGGAAACTTTTAACCTTATATTTGATCATTGCGGTGAACGCCACCTGGCGGGTTTAGGAAGTAACACCAACAAAAATGTAGCGGGTTCTTCAAAATTTTCGTTTTTATAATTTTATTTTTAATTAAAATAAAAACAACAAAATGAACAATTGTATTTTTTTTAATTCATATATTTTTATAAACACTTACATTATTATGATTTATTCTATAATAATATTATGCAAACATCAAAAGGTAAATTACAATTGGGTAATAAAATTCTAAGAAATAATTAAACCCATCTCTTTTCCTGCAAGAAGTACTTAGAAACAAAGACGGAATTGCATCCTGTTTTAAGGTAGATTTATTTCTGGTTCCACCAACATATCGAGCTTCTGGACTAAAATAAATAGTACAAATACCCTATGACTTTCGGACTTTTTCCATAGGCTTCACCTTTAAGACTTCTCGACTAATTGCATTAATCCAAATATCATACAGCTAAAACAAAATTTTACTTTTTGAGTTTTCTACTACAACCCACAGTCAAGAAGAAAATTATAGGGGGAAACGAAAATAAGTTTGGGATAAACACTGGGCATTTTAGGCCAATTATTTTAACAAAAATTAAATATTTATTAGCACGGGCATGAATGCTAGGATATTTTTTACTTACCCCTTGATCTTTTGGATAAATATGCATTTAAACATCCTTAGTATAATTGTTACAGCCATTAACACAGCAGTTAAAAACCATGGCGAAAAAAATTCACAATTAATAAAAAAGTACAAAAAAAACGCTAGAATTCAAATAAAAAACGAACACTAAACCCAATACAAACACGCATTTGCGATAATTTGCGAAGCTTTGTTGAGCCTTCTGGTGAGTTTAGGAAAAAACAATTTTTACTATTTTTAGTAAACTGTTACGGTAATTAAAGTTGCCACGGCATGATTGTAATTTTGCTAAAACTAATGTTTCTCGCCTAGCTACACCTCCAAAATTGACATTTGCATTGTCGCCACAAAATGCCACGACTTTTTCGATCAAATTATGATATCTCAATACTTGATATAAATAGTCGACAATTGATCTTGGAGGTCTAAGATTTTTACTTGCACACCTTCGTAAGGTTAAAAAAAACGCACTACAAAAGGATATATTTTCTTGTTGTTATCTGTTATCTGTTCTTGTTACTGTGGTTTAAAGCATCGTTTAAAATTGTAACACAATTGGACTTATTGAGATCATCTTTTAATTCGTTGATCGCTGTACGCACCAGAACATTTTTTACAATAGCTTTTATTTTCGTACGTGCGCATGTGAATTTCTGATCAAAACAGGATTGGATTAATTTCGACGCACAATCATTGGAGCGGAAAATGTAGTTTTCTTTTATAGTGTGATAAGCGCAGACACATTCTGCCGCGGCAATATCCAAATTCTTTGAAGTTGGCGCAGCGCGTTCAATTTTTTTAAAAAAGTTCAACATTGATGAACGGGAAGGGGCGGCACGATCGGCATTTTTATGTTTTTTAAACTTCAAATGCTGTTCAATATCACCAGCACCACTATGGGAAACACTAAACTCTGTGCAACACGCATCGCATCTTACATCTGAAGGAGTATTCATTTGCTTAATAAATGGGTATTTTGCTTGTAGGTTGACATTAAATGAACACTTGCTTTTCGGTATAATTAAAGGGAAAATTACAAAACAGGAAACTTTAAATTCTCAGTTTACCACTAAACTACTTCAAGAACATTACACAAAAACAAAACAATAGCTAGAAGTATGTATGCATGTGGCTAGTCTCTTAAGAGTCTAAGTGATTTGTGGGCTATCTACAGCCGTACCATACAGGGTGGTTCAAAAATAAGATATTGCATGACACTTAAGTTTTTTAAATGAAAACCCCCATTTTTAAAAATTTTTAGATTCTCTATGACGTTTTTAGTTACTTTTGTTAATAAAGTTTATACCTATATTTAATCGTTGTGGTTATTTATTATTTTTATATATTAAAATTTGACCAACTTAACTCAATATTTATAATAATCGATTGCACGGCAAAATATAATAATCATGGATACCATCAAGAACATTTAGCATCAGTCAGTGTCACCGTATGTCATAGGGAAACTTTGTCTTTGATTTCAAATTGTTAACTAATCTAGTTGTGATAAATATGAACAATGATTTATTCAGTTCAAGAAGGGGTAAAAATATTAAAACTGTATTACCAAAAGTATGTGGTTAATTACTGACAAAATTTGAAGAAACTGGATCTGTGTCTAATATTCGCCGTTATCGCCATTAAAAAAATCGATTAGTTAGAAATGAAGTCGCAGAAATACCAGTGTTGGAACACGTAGCACTTGACAACACCCAAAGCACTTGTGAACAGGCAATTAACTAGAATGAAGACGATTTTAATAGGAGGTTGGAGTTTTGCGAATTAATATATCAACTTTTAATCAACAAAACAAATATGTTATTTAATATTTGTTTCTCGGATGAGTGTACGTTCTATTTACATGGTGCGGTAAATAGACATAGGCAATTGTTGTTATTGAAGTTACTTGAATCTACATTTGTTTCGAGAGGTACACCCGCAATATCCTGAAAAAATAAATGTATGGGCCGGCATTTTCGTAAATCATTTGTAGGACCTTTGCTTATTCTTAGAATCTTGACGGGCAAGACGTACTTGGACATGTTAGAAAATACAATAGAGCCACGAATTACCGAAATATTAAAAAATGACGTTAATTATAATGAAAATGATATTCATTTTCAACAAGATGGTGCACCACCGCACTATGTGGCTTTAGTACGACAGTTTTTCGACACCCATTGCCCGAATCAGTGGATCGGCAGACGAGGCCCCATTGAGTTGCCGCCGAGATCTCCGGACGTAAGTCCTTTAGATTATCTTCTTTGGGGGTATTTAAAAAGTAAAGTTTTTAGTACGAAGCCAAATTTAATTCTAGATCTTTGGGAGCGGATTACGGCTGAACGTAGACAAATAACTCCATACATGCTTGAAAATGTGAGAAATAGATTCGAACAAAATCTTAATTATTGCATGCATAGAGGTAAATGGACACCACTTTTAGCACTTATTACCATAGGCGTAGCGAGGTACGGGCAAGGAGGGGCAGCTGCCCCCCCCCCTTAAAAGAGCGGTCGTTCGCTGGTAAACTGTAATTCTGAGGAGCTTCATAACTTGCGAGCGACGCTTTTTATAAGACCTAAGAAACTAACAGGCTTAAAGGATAAGGCGTGTTGTTAAATTCATCAGATGGTTTAGCGCTGAAATCTATCGTGACGCCACACTCTAGTACCGCTAGTTTTATCCTTGTCCATACACTACTAAAACAACGGCCATCTTTCTTTACCGCTTTTTCATCAATTAATTTAAAAACGGCTTGATGAAACAGCGATTAGTGCGCACGATTCATCGATGAATTTAACAACATGCCTATAGATTGTGAAATCCAAATGTACGTGATGTGATCTCTAATATAATTTTTGTTTACATCATTTTTCACTCTAAAAAATGTCACTTTTAACGGCAAGGGTAGCGTAGTTTTTTTTATAGAAGAATGAATTATAAAACGTTTTGTGAAAACCCAAAATAACTTTAAAAAAGTAGTAAAGAACCCTAAGTAAAATAGACATAGGAGCGGAGAGAGTGGGCAACTGATCAGCCATTGTTGTACGCCTTTATCGGTCGCCGCTCGCATTCATTCAAGCTATTTCTGATTTTTATATATTTTTTTAATCACTACCTCCACTGCTCATATGAAACTCATGTGGTGAAAACAAATATCGAAACAAACAATATAATCTCGGATTTTCTTTCCAATACAATCCTGGCTACGCCCTTGCTTATTACCACATTGACCTACTTCTTTATAGAAAATTAATTTTTAATTTACCTTTAATTTGCGTATGACTGTAGGTTTTTTTTTGTTTTTTTCATACTCGGAGACTTGTTTTTAATTTTAAAGTAAAGTCTCGTTACCATGGAAACTATTTGATTATTATTTTTACGATATATTTCCTTATTATCACTAATTCTAGAATTTTATTATAAACTCAAATAGCTTCAGGACGATTGAAGATAGGTATAAATTTTACTAACACAAGGTACTAAAAACTTTAAGGAGAATCTAAAAATTTTTAAAAAATTGGGGTTTCCATTTAAAAATCCAAAGTATAACGCAATATCTTCTTTTTGAACCACCCTGTATTGCACGGCTATAGATGAAGAGATCAGAATTCAAAATTGACGTGTCTGAGCGTTTTTCCCCTAATATACCAGGAGAGTCACAAATAGGGGTGCGACCTTTTTGTCGAGCCACCCTGTACAATATTAAAAGATAATGCATCTCAGATTGTAAAACCTCGGTCCTTACGCTGCAACCTACGATACTCTCGAACTAAAACTGAACATCGCTGTCCGCGCGCGTTTTTACTGAATGGGTACAGACACTTAAAATTAAATTGGTAAGCTGGTTTACTCGGTGTTTTGTTTTCCCCATCAAGACCTAGCATTACCAAAATTATTCAATAGTAGTAGTATTTTGTATTTATAGTTTTTTTCTTTTGTGAAAATTTCGGGGGGTTCTGACCCCCTGACCCCCCCCACTGGCTACGGCCTTGTGGCTAGCCTATTATTAGTTTTTAGCCAACCCGTATTTTTAAAACCAAATGTTTTTTTTTTAAATCATTACGTTATAACTTATGTTTTTTTTTATTTACGAGGGACAAATCTAAAATATTTTTACTAGAGTACTTAATTCTTTTAAAAGTTTCAAAATAATTTTAACAATTTAATAAAGCCTTTAAATAATAACTTAACTCTTTGAA